>JAFBJQ010000288.1:146075-293780 GCA_016785345.1 Trinectes maculatus
TGTGTGTGTGTGTGTGTGTGTGTGTGTGTGTGTGCGTGTGTGTGTGTGTGTGAACAAGAGAGAGAAATCAATGAGAGAGGGAGGAAAAATGAAATGATCTTCCGGTTTATCGACTTTTGTTTTTATCGACATTTATGGCCTGATCAAATGTAGTTTTTGCTCATTGCTATTGTGAAACATACAATATACAACACTGCATCTTTTGGACAGTTATATTATATTATGATATAAATACGATGATGTCAAGTGAAGCCAAGTTTCCTTTTTAAATGGGCAGCAGTTTGGGTAAAGAAATAGTTTTCAGAGTTTCATGCCCTGACCCTGACCCAAACATCACCGATCACATGATCAGCTGATCACACAGCTTGCTCTGACAGTAGGGCTGGCGATAGTGGGAATTTCTCTATCGACCTGGAGTGGACACGTGGGTAGTATCGCCGAAAATCGATACCGATTCCCAGTAGCGGTGCATTGTCAGCACTGGGTCATTTCTGTCAGCTGTGCGACGCTGCTGCCATGTGAGGAAGTAAGGTTAAATACAGCACTGTCAGCAGCGTTTAGACATATTTTTGACTTTTGAGCGACAGTCTTCATACAATGGAGGCATTTTTTTTTCTCCCATTTGGAATTCTGTAGGGGAATCAAGTGTCTCCATTAAACTCTGAAACCTCTCCTGTTCAGCCACAGAGAGGGGCTGTAGGTCCTTCATGATCATCTCAGCAATGCTTTGTGAATTATCTAGGTGAAATATCAAAATGATTCACATAATTAAGTCTTACTTAATTAAGTAATTAAGTAAGTTTGAGGCATATATCCTTATATACAAGTACAGTATATATTTTTAAGTTTCAGTAAAACAATTATTTTGTTTCAACTGGCTGATGATATGCTAATAGTTGAATCGGTCTGCTAAAGTTGCCCCTCTGATCACCAATGACACACTGACCCCCCACATGCGTGTACTGTATGTTTGTGTAAATGTGTGGTGTTACCACAGTGCACACGTCACATGTGGCAGTGTCCTCATCAGCTGCAGTGAGTAACGTCCACACACACACACACACACACACAGAGAGAGAGAGAGAGAGAGAGAGAGAGAGAGAGAGAGAGAGAGAGAGAGAGACGCTGTTTGCACAGAGCGGTGCTCGCGTCAACTCTGTGAGGAAATTCGAGTAATTTACACAACATTTTCAAAGTATATTCTAATGCATGACGTAAACAATCATCAATCAGACCTGTCCACAGGTAAATATCATGTTTAGTTTGCATTGAAAAGGTTGAGAGATGTGTTGATTCAACTTTGTGTCATTGCGAAGGCTGTACCTTGGGATGCTACTGTATTATACAGATCAGTGTTTATATTAGTTTGTCCACCTCGATTTTATATTAGCGAGGGCACGCTGAATAACCAAAACACAGCCCTTTATGGCCATATAGAGTTCAGCTGCACTGCAAATTATATTAGACTGCATTTATTTCAGCTGGATCCACTGAATAAATTGCAGAGTCAGTGTTTACTGGTTCATTTCAGCTGTGGTCTGAATTTAAATGGGATGGGTTGGCACACTGTTGCTCAGGTCTGTGAACATTATGGACTTCTCAGTGCAAATACAATAGTGTACGTGTACACCATGTGCATTTCCATCCTGTGTTATATTTATGTTGATGCGTTCGAGAACCAGTGATGTAATACTGGGAAATCAGGGGGTGTTAACAGTCACAGAGATGTTTTTTTTCTTTGTGTTTCACTTATGTTCAGTTGTGCAAAGTGGTGATGATGCTCCACTTCCACCACTGCATCACTTTAGTACATTTAGTTATTGTTTTTAAACAAAAAAATTAATAGTGCGATGATTTACTATACAGTTTGCCATACTTTTCCTCCATTTATTGTTTTGACCAACCAACTACACTATTAGCTACACTGTAGTCCATTTAGCAGCAGGCTCCTCTGATCCAACCCCACCATATTTCCTTGTTTGACTCCGTCCATTAAACTACTGTAATTTATTATGTAGCTCTATTACATAATACATTTTATGTATTCTTGTTGATTTCAGAGTTCCCATCCACTGTATAACACAAGCTGGACTCCCCTTTCATTCTTTTCCCCTTGTGTGCCGAGTCTTGAGAGCAAATTTATGAATCTTCTGAGAACATGATGCTTTGCTGTTGCAGGTCTGCAGAACTCTCAGACAGTGTTTGCGATTCTGCTTTACATAGGTAAAGTTGACTTCTTCCACTGCATTTATTCTTTCCCAAATGATCTGATGTAACCTCATGACATCCATTTCACAAAGGTCAGTCGGTAAATAAAATATCATGTGGAATGTCAGCTGAGAAAAGGAAGTGTACGTTGTGAAAATGTGGGGAATGTTTCTGTGTAGGTGAAAGACAAATGGGGGAAGTCAGCGTGGAACAGAGACATTGAGACATTTACCATTACAAGTCTGTTTGTCTGTTTGGTCATATGCTTCTGCAGGACAACCCATATATGTTGTTCCTTAATGAAACTGACCACAAGGATACAAACCATAAGCGTAACCTTCAGACTGTATCTCACATGTAGTTAAATTCCACGCAAGTTTCCAGATTGTTTAAGAAAGTACAATCTTGCCAGGAAGCGGCACTGTTGCGATATGTTTTCAGTGTACGGTATATTGCTACATCCTATGTGCTGTGGGAGAGTAAGAGGTGTATGTGTGTGTGTGTGTGTGTGTGTGTGATATAGGTGTCACAATTTTGTAATTAAATAATTAAGTTTTTCGAAGGTTTAATAATCATCTGATAATCACATTGGAAGTGATATAGTGCTGTTATGTTATAATGTTATAAATGGTGTTTGAGCCCATCCACTGGAAATGATCAAATGTGATAGAAAAGCTATTCTGTAAAGTTGTAATAGCTTGTTGTAATTTAATGGTTTTACAAACACATGCATGCATGCGCACACACTTTGTACACATTTATTTTCTGTGGTCGGGACTGTGCATTGACCTTTTTGACTAGAAAAAGTATTGACACGCTGGGTTTTCTCACAGGGAAATCACAGATACTGATTTTCTATTTACTGCTAAAAAGTACAAGTCGTGTCTCCCCCACTATTTCTGCTTTCCATTATATACAAAACTGAAAACAAAAGCTGCCAACCAGAAGAGGACACAAACGAAAATCTTCCCTGGTGAGGCGTATACTGCCCCCTACAGCTGAGGACTCATTTGTCCAGGAAGCTCTGCTGCAACTGCAGTTGTATCATCAAAACAAGTGCAAACACAGACTCCCCCACTCTTATTATAGTTACATTACAACATCTTTCCATGACACTGTCCATTGCACACGCATCATTTTCACCTTGCACAGAAAATACTGTCTCATTTAAAACATTGTGAAATTGAAAACAGAAGCAATCCATCACATCATCCAATTACCCAATCCCTGACTTCACTCCGAAAGAAAAGAAAAGAAAAGAAAAGAAAAGAAAAGAAAAGAAAAGAAAAGAAAAGAAAAGAAAAGAAAAGAAAAGGGGCAGGATTGTCTGACATAATACAAAATCAGTTTGTTTAAAGAAACAAATAAGGTCTGGCAAAAGGATCATACTTAAATAAATGGGAATCTACAATCTGTCACAACAAGGCATTGAAACTTACTAAATGCCCTTCATCCCGAATAGGGACACGACTGGATCCCTCCATCGTTCCCTCCTGTGATCGTTATATTGCGTCTTCCCAGTTGTGTTGTGTTCACCTCAGCTACCTGGGAGTGAGGTGAACATGGAGCAGTGTGTAGCAACGGAAGAGGAGCAATGTGATGTGATGTCACGTGTCCTCTGTGTTGTTTTCTTCCTGTGCTTTTGCGTTGGACACATTTTTTTTGTGTTATCTGGAAGCTATCACTTCCTCATGTACGTGTGTGGCCATCATGTAAAATAATGTTACTTATATATTAACTAAATGGTAGTAATAGGTAGATAATAACCAGCTGCCCCTTGCAGCTTTATATAAACTACATCAATATGTTTAAGTCAACATCAGACAAACATTAGTGACTTTCATTTACTGGGCTGAACTCATTAATATCAAGATTTAATGTAAAGATTGTGGATAAACTCTCGATTTAGAGATGAAGTCAAAGGAGATGAAAGGAAGGTGAATCATTGGCTGTGAATGTGGCTCATCCAGCCATCATCATGATCTGATGATGTGTTCATGTGTGTTCTCTCCATCATCTAAATTCGCAGAAATCATAGTGTGTGTGTGTGTGTGTGTGTGTGTGTGTGTGTGTGTGTTGTAATCCCTCTGGAGGTTTCCACTCTGTAGCCTGCTGCTGCTTCATATCCGCTCGGTGACGGGTGACGGGCTCTGTGCGACATGTCAGGACGAGCCTGACAGACTGTGATGAAATCAAACATGCGTCAAAAAGAGACACTTTGACATCTCAGCAATGTGCACGTGCTGTGGGAGGCACGTTCAATCCTCTGGCAGCTCTGCTCATGAGCAGCTGAAGGACACTCCCATCAAGTCTCCCATGCCAACAAGTGGTTGAGCTCCGGGTCAGTGGGGATGTTGATGCTGGACAGGCGCAGTGGGCCACAGTGTGCCGGCGTGCCAGGCTCCAGCACGGAGAGTAAGAGCAGCCTGGTCCCAGCAGCAGCAGCAGCAGCAGCATCAGGGATGAGGATGGACAACGGCACCGGCAAGAAACTCATGGACATAACTGGACCTACTTTGTCGAAAAGAAAACTTCTGGTGGGCTTAGACCTCCTGTGCCTCGTCCTCGGTAAATATCCCACACTAAAGCTGTCCGACACTTCACAGCTGTCAACAGTAGAAACACCTGTAGCATCTCAGCTGGTCAGCTCCATCAGCAGTAGACTATTACTGTGTGTCCGAGAAACAACAGTGATCTTTATATGCAACTCTGTGGTCAGTGTTGTTTGCAGTGGAGTGCGTCATGTTATAATAATGTTGCTGTCATTTCGTGCAAACATGCGTGTGTGTATATGTAGCATGCGTTTAGAGACGGAAAGAAAGAAAGAAAGAAAGAAAGAAAGAAAGAAAGAAAGAAAGAAAGAAAGAAAGAAAGAATAGAAAGAAAGAAAGAAAGAAAGAGAAGTTTGTCGGCCTCTCTCCATCAGCGTGTGTATCTCACCACGTTTCTTCCAACATTGCGCGCTCTCGATTCAGCTGCCTGCTGGTGCGCGCATTGCCCAGGGAATTCTGTAGTTTCCATGACAACCTCTCGTTCTCAGGGTAGATAGACCAGAGGGAATTGTATTTGGTATAAATAAATAAATGCACGATCCACTGTGCGTGTATATGTGTTGTGTGTGTGTGTGTGTGTGTGCGTGCCCTGCCCTCTCATGTTTCCTATATGTGCCAGGAGGGCGGGTTATGTAACGCTGGCTAATTGGAAAAAGCTGGATAGAGATGTAGGCTGCATTACCATCAGACTGGACATGTGCAGAGAGGAGGCAGTCTCTTTTTCTCTGTCTGCCTCTCTCCCACCCCTTCCTCCTGTGTAGACACACACACACACGCACACACACACACACACACACACACTGGCAGACAAACAGAGGCAGTGTGAGGCTGGATCTGCAGCGTTTGCTCTTTGTTTTATAGAAGAAGTGTTGAAGTCACAAACAACTCCCCTTTCTCTTCTTCATCAACACACACACACACACACACACACACACACACACACACACACACACACACACACACACACACGGCGATCAAGCACAGTTCAGCTCTGCCTGCTCTCCTCCTCTATTTCCAGTCTTAATGGATTCAGTCTGCATTCAGTCAGGACATGGGAGTTTTCTCCTCTCCGGTCCCAGCGGAGCGGAGCTGTTGTGACCCTCACATTCCTCCCAGTTGTCTAACTCGTTAGCTTCTCAAGAGAAAAGTCCTGGTTCCCACTATTATTCCGCTGGATGACGACTTGTTGTTTGACCTCGGTGCCCTCATGCCATCCTGCCTGTCAGTCTGATTACAGCCTCATAATTCCTTCTGCTTTCTGCTGTTTTTCCTCTTGTCAGTAAAGGCATCCTGTTGTGTGACAAGGATGAGTCAAGAGCATCCCCACTGCTTCCAACTGAAACATCTCCTTTACACATTTATTTATACTTATCGATGTCTGACACTGTCTCTGGCTGTACAAAGGACCACAACACAAATCATATCACGTTTAATCTCACTCTTTCATCCACCCCTCCACACCCGTGCAGCCTCCATCCCTTTTTTCGCGTGTGAGCTGAAGGCAGTGAGTCCTTACAGAAGGGGCTTTATGTGCGGGGACCCCAGCATCACCTATCCCTATGTGCACCGAGAGGCCATACCAGACGAGTTACTCATCGCTGGTGGCATCTTCATCACCGGCCTCACCGTGAGTACACATCCTCTTTGTCATAGCAGTCAACCTGTTATTCACCGAGCACCGCGTCACAGCTTGTGAGGAGGATGAAGACATTCATGATGGCAGGATGATGGCGTTTATGTGTTCGCCTCCAGATCGCCCTCGGGGAGTGTTACAGAGTACGTTTCCGTGGCGTCACCTCCAAAGCCTTCGTCAGGAACCTGTATGTGTCCTGTCTGTACAAGGAGCTGGGCAGCTTCCTGTTTGGCTGCTGTGTCGGCCAGTCACTCACTAACATGGCAAAGCTGAGCGTGGGTCGGCTGCGACCGCACTTCCTGTCTGCGTGCGGTGTCACCTACGCGTCACTCAACTGCACGCCGGGAAGATACGTTGCCGCAGTCAGCTGCCACCAGCCTGACCACCGGTTAGAGGAAGAAGCAAGGTGTGTGAGTGTGTGTTCTTCTGCACAGGTGAAGATGAATTAATTACTGTTGTTACCATGTGGTTTTAAATATGTCTCTATGTTTGTGCAGGAAGTCCTTCTTCTCTGGCCACGCTTCCTTTGCCATGTACACAATGCTCTATCTAGCAGTGAGTATGTTTTACTGTCTACTGCTCTTTCTTTCACACACATACACATGCACACACACACGCACGCATGCACACACGCACGCACAGAAAAACTTGCAAAACTCAATTTTACTGTCCCTCCGAATTCCAATTACCGCGTCTCTGTGCAACACAAAGAGCGAGTGAATGAAACAGGGAGCCATCATCAGTCGAGTTAGCAGCTTACACAGACGCATGAAAAGAGGAGGAGGGAGGGAGAGAAGGAGTGAATGGAGGATTGGGATAAACAGAGACAGCTTTGTTCTGCTGTGGGAGGAGTGTGACCTCACCTCACCGCCTCACTGCTGTCCTCCATTGTTTGTGTTTGTGTGTAAGTGCATTTCCGTGTGTATGTGTGTATATGAGAGCCTGTGCTTGCATATGTGAATGTGCATAGTACAGTGCATATGTCTGCGTTTAGTACTTTCCATAACTGTGGTACGTCCTTATAGATCCTATGGATTGTTCATCTTGAGAACATGCATCAGTGCTATTATTGTTGTGTATCTGAGACACAGATGATGATGATACCTTCTCTTTACTCATGTCTGAAATAATACTTCATTACCTGATGACCATCATCTTCTTCGCACTCAAAAAGTTGATCTGTTTCTGTGATGCAGTTTTACCTGCAGGCACGGTTGACGTGGCGTGGAGCTCGGCTGCTGAGGCCTGCCATCCAGTTCTTTCTGGTTTCGCTTGCAGTCTACACAGGTCTGACCCGCATCTCAGACTACCGCCACCACCCTTCCGACGTGCTAACAGGCTACATCCAGGGAGCCCTCACTGCTTACTGGGTGGTCAGTACAACCCGTCTGAGTATTATTCACCAATGCATGTCCACATGTCAACATCTGTTGACCTGAGGTGGGTTATATTTCTGTCTCCTCGTCTTTACAGGCCTTCCACATCTCGTCCATGTTTAAAAGCTCCAGTTCACAGTTGTCTCCTATTTAGACCCCGGACACCCCGCTGCCACCTCATCATACTGTCTGCTAAACCTGAGCCTCCACCAGCACCTGCCTTTGGTACCAGCATCCACCTGTTGCCTGTGGTCCGGTCAGGATGGATGAGAAATTCAAAGAATGTAAGACCATTTCCTGTGAAGTCTAACCACATACCTCAGTACTCAGACGGCGTGGAGGACGGAGAGAAGCGGCAGAGTCAGCGAAATCTTGCATGCGGCTCAAAAGCGAGGAAATGTGAACTGTGAGACAATAAGAGGGAGGGTGCAGAAAACACCAGCTGTTCAGGTGGAGTGTTGCATAAGACGCCGCAGCACTTGACCTTTTGTCCTTGTGAGTGACCTTAATAGAACACACCGCAAACACTAACACTTTATATGTCACCTGTAAATATATACAGTTTTTGTACAACGATACTGTCAAAGCCCCCTTTCGATGTCCCTGTTATTATTATATAGTATTATTAATTACCACTGTGTTATTAATTACCACTGTGTTATTAATTACCACTGTGTGACTGACTGTAGAATGTAAAATATATTTATATGAACATGTAGCTGTATTGTTTTCTATGTAACCCAGTAAATGTTGTTGGAGGAACACAAGGAACACAAATGGCAAGAAATCAACCTTTTCCCGGTGTGTACAGTTTTAATGAGGTAGGATGTGTCTGTCTGTCTTTGTGCATTTGGTCATATACATAGTTCACCGATAAGAGAATTATTATGAAAACGTCTATAGAATATAATACATAATGGAAGAATGCATACACTATGCTACTATATTTGGAGTCATACTGTATTAAATATGTGCAGTATTTTTGCTAGGCTACTTACCAGTGCAAGAGCACACTCATTAAAAAAAAAAAATTCTGTAAAGAAAATGACTCTAAAATGACTCTGTGACTTTTTCAGAATAGAATACTACATAATACTACTGCACCAGAATGAAAAAAAAATGTACATGATATTACATAGTCTTTTGAAATACAATCACTGTAACCTCCTGAATTTCAAAACTAAGCCACAACGTTAATCAGGGGGGTCACAGCTGTTATGTGACTCGACATTTGGTGGTGGTCGGGCAGCATACAGCGGTGTCTGGAGATAAGGTTGTCAAGAGCAATGAGACAAGAAGTTGCAGACAGAACAACCAAAACAGTGATGTGCTCTGTATGTGGAGCTGTGGGGAGCTGCAGAGTCGGCTGATTATCAATAGAATAAATCAAGAAAGCCACTGTCACTGACACCTTTCACACTGCACTCTCTCATTAGGCCTATTTATTCTATTGATTAGTGCAGTATTGATAAGCGCAGCATTAATTGCACAGCTCAAGAAAGCAAACAATTGTTTAATATTCTCAAGATATCCATTTTGCGATGAACAAAAGTAATGCGCACCTCTGTGTGTAATTACTAATTAACAACAGTACCCATACCATCGTTACTGTCATGTGTGGACTCTGACCTCGCTCTCTCTATATTTCCCAAGATAACTTGGTGTGTTATTAACACTACGCAAAGTTAAATATCCATTTTCCATCCATTCTTCAGCAGAGGTGGAAGAACACAGATCCGGAACCGAAGGAAAAGTATAAAACAAGAATGCAAAAATAAAATGTCCTGCATTTAAAACTCAGCTTGTGCCAAAGTATAGATTTGGTTTTTGGGAAAGGTTTCAGACAAATGCTTCCTGTCAGATTTATCGACATGTTTTTTCTGATTAGATTATAACAATATTTCCCTCTGAGACGTCACAGAATAGACGTATATATGCAAACACTGGAAATAAGTACAGCTGGAAATGCTGACCCTATAGCTAGGGTTATAGGGTCAGTATAGGGTTAGGGTTGAGGGGTTAGGGGATTAGGGAATAAGTAGCCCAGTGATGCTGCTGCATGTCTTTATCATCCAGCTCATTATTTTCTTCCAATCCTGGAGATGTACTGATCTACTGGAGATATTGTTCTCCTATTTCTGAACCTCTCTGTACATCCACACAAACAGAAGGACAAAAACATTTATTTCACATGTTTACTTGAACTTCAATAGCAATACAAGACAATCAGAACACTTGAGGTCAATATGTACAAGGGTCTCAGGGGGGGTTGCAGAAAAGTTCTGAGGTTTTATATGATCTCTGGCTCTGGAGTCAAGAGTTCTGTTGCTATGACAAACTCCATGGCAACGAGTCCCATCACCAACAGTTACTGGCAGGTGGAGGTCGGCAGAAGTGGGGGGAGGGGTGTTTTGGTCTTGATGTGAAATGGGATTGGTCAAGAGTTCAAAATCAGTAGTAGGGGGTGTGTGTAAGAAGCCCCCCGGTTGATATTGATAAAATGCTTCACTGTGATACATTAATTATACAAGAATGATGTATATATATATATATACACACATTCTCTCTCTCATACACACTCGCTCTCTCTCTCACACACACACACACACGCATGCTCATCAAGCTCCAAACACTCACACATATTCTTTCTCACACACACACACACTCTTCAGCACTTTCCTCCTACAGTATGTAGCCTTGTAAAGCCACTATAAAGTCATGCACATGTTCTTTAAAAGGATTTTTTGGCAACACACAAGTGCTTCTTTGACACACTGTTTGCTTGCTACAGGGAGGGGCAACACCCGGCCAATGAATCGATAGAAACTTAGATTATGGGCCAATAAGGCTAAGCACTGATGCGACGGGAAGACACATTGGGGAGTCAGGGGGGAGAGGGGAGGGGAGGAGGAGGAGGAGGAAGAGCTATAAATGGATCACAGTCATAGAAAAGTAACAAAACATGGAAAGGGGGGGCAGTCTCGTGGTGATCGGGAGATAGAAGCAAGGAGGAGCCATCACTGTCGTTGTCATCGCTGCTGCTGTTTTCATGCCTCCTCATCTTCCTGTTCAGCATCATATGTGTGATTTTCATCAATATGTGTTGTTGCTATCACCATCTCCTTTCTCCTCCTTGGTTTCTATGCCCCGATCACCACCGCCCTAGTCACAGGCTCGTCACCCGCTGCATCTGTCCGTCGTCTCCCTCGGAGTTGGGCTCCGACGTGTACGCCGCCTCTCCATTGGATGACAGCGGTGGAGGTTGGTAGAAGGTCTGCAGGTGATTGGGCCGCGGCCCCAGTGGTGGTCGCCCCAGGCTGTAGGGCAGCTCCAGGGAGGGCCGCTGGGGCTGGCCGGTAGGGCTGACCTCCTCTAGACCTTCAGGGCTGCTGTCGGGGTAGGAGAGGGCTGGAGGGGAGGTGCGGGTGTAGAAGCGAGGAGGGGAGCTGCTTCGGCTGTACACCTGGGGGGAGTGACGGGAGTAGAGGTTGCTGGGAGGTGAGTTGGTGTCGCGTGGGGCAAAGATATTTGTGGGAGGAGAGCTTCGGGGAAAGATGCTAATTGGAGGTGAGCTTCGGTCTCCTGGGTAGAGAGGGGAGGGGTTTGAATCTCGGGTGTAGATTGGTGACGAGTCAGGATCGAGGTCAAGGTCAGGGGTCAAAGGCAGAGCGAAGCTGTCTGAATCCTCTCGTTCACCGTGATACCGAAGGGAACCTCTCTCTTTCCCTCGTTTCCTCCCATCTAGACCTCCATCTTTGTTCTCAAACAGGAACGATTCCTCCCTGTCTATATCCATCCCTCCCCTCCACACATCCAGCGCTCTGTCCTTCTGTTTCTCGTGCTCTCGTTCAACACCAGCTCTCCATCCGTCTCTGTCTTTCAAAAACAGGGTCTCCTCTTTCTCCCTCTCCATCCCACCTCTCCATCCTTCAATCCCAAAATCTTTCTTCTGAGTTATGAACGTCTCCTCCTGCTCTGCCTCCGTTCCTCCTCGCCACGCCTCCATCCTCCCATCTCTCTTCTCCAGCATATGAGGGTCCTCCCTCCCTCTTTCTATGCCACCTCTCCATTCATCCATCTCTCCATCTCTCTTCTGAGAGGGAAAAGTTTCATCCCTCCCTCTCTCAGCCACTCCTCTCCATTCGTCCATGATTCCATCCCTTTTTAAGTGAAACGCCTCCTCCTTCTCTCTGTCCTGTATGCCTCTCCATGTCTCCACACTCGCCTCCCTCTGTTTCAGCAGCAGCGGCTCTTCCAGAGCCTTGTACAAGGGCTCGGACTCCTGTGGCGGAGGCGGAGGTGGAGGTGGAAGGGGCCTATCTCGGTACCGATCCCAGTCTCGCTCCCTTTCTCGCTCTCTCTCCCTGTCGATACCTCCACTTGGCTCCACTGTGCTGCGGTGGCGGGACAGGGTACAAGGCGCACGGCTGAGAGTGGAGTAGGGCCGTGCCTGAACATCGGGAGGGCGAGCTTGCTGCCTGTCCTGGAGCCCACGGCGACCCAGTGTGCCTTGCAGCTGCGACCTGTCCCCGTCTTTAAGAAGCTCACGGGACTCCGAATCTCCGGGGGCACATGCATGTGACCAGCCATCTTGTAATCGTGGCGTTGTGGCATGGTCTTGTCCGCGTGTTGTGGGATGTGTCTCAGCGTCTTGTGTGTGGTGCCTGGTATGCGCCCAGCCCTCTGGTGCATTGTGCCGTGTGTTTGGCTGCTTGGCGGCAGCCCAGCCCTCTTGCGGTGGCTGCGCGTGTCGAGTCAGTGTGGCAGTGTGAGTGAGCGCCGCCCTGTCGTGGTGGTGAGGCCTTGCCAGGCTACCGTAGCGCTCAGGAGGAACAGGCATCGGGACTTGGGGCCTCAGGTTGCTCTGAACCAGCTCTGAGATGATCATCTTCTCCAGTGCCGCAGCGTCAGACAGGTTACGTCGCATTCCACCACTGCCACCCAGATCTGTGGCTCCATGCGGGGTGAGGAGGCCTGGAGAGATGTCATCCCCTCCCATCCCTACTCCTCCTTCTCTCAGAAGATCAGTGCTGCCCACTACTCCAGCTCGCGACCCAGGCGTTGTTCCCAGACCATGCAGAGTGAAGGTGTTGGGGGTGTAGCCTCCGTTGAGACACACACTGTCCAACCCACAGGACTCCTGGCTCTGAGACCCACTGCCCTCTGTTAGGAGAGAGCAGAGGAGGACGCCTGTTACAGTGGGACAGGGACTCTGTTGGACACTGACATGGCGAGATGGATGTGGATGACTGGATGAGCGGTGGAGAAGAGTTTCATGTTCCTGTCCCTACAGAAGGTTGCAGCTTTAAAGCAACACTATGTCGTTTTTCCAGCCTTCAAATTACATTTTCAAAATCATTCTGATGGTTCAAGAAGCCACAATAGGTTCAATTATACCTTGGTCATCGCTTGAGAGCGCCTGTATCACCTACACTGGCAGCATGTAACTTCATGGTTTGGGTCAAAATATGACTGCTTTACGACATACTGTCTGGTTGTACTTGCACAATTGGTGACATGGTGTGACGTTGTGGCTCCTGTGTGTGGCCGCTGCTGTCAGCCATGCTGTAATGCTAGCCTACTTTACCTCGCCTGAAGACATTGTTGGCCGTGCATCAGTCCTGCCTCAGGATGGAACGCTTATCAACAAATGCACGTGATCCAGATTTTGCGACAGTTGGTAGAAACAATACCGTTTCTCCACTGTAGAGGGACCCCACGAGCAAATCTTACATAGTGTTGCTTTAACGAGACCTGGCTCTTGACAATATTATATGATGAGATGTTCAGTGTGTAGCGACATGTTGTAGATGAACGTTATGTCTTTATGGTGTATGAATAGGTGCTGTGTGCACATATTGTTATTTCATGGGTTGCACCACAGTGCAGGAAGAATTTGGCGCTCAATGATTCAAGTGGGTTCAATAAAGGAGCTCGTACTCTGCTTGTTTCTGAAGGTTCCTACTGTTCCAGGTGAAGACAGAGAGACAGAGAGGGAGAGCGTCAAAAAACACACGTAAAGGACAAACAATTCAAACTCAAGAGCTTCAATCAGGATAACACACCGGCAATAAACAAAAACAACAACAACAACAACAACTGAGCTTTAAAATCGCCACACTCACACTGTACAGAAACAGGAACATGACAAACTGTACTGTGCAAAAGATGTATCTGATTTAGATATAATTACAGAAAACATTTATATGTATTTATAAATTTCCATTTTAGTCTGATTGTAATAGTCTAGAGTTTTGCAAGGTACAAAAGGACATTGGAATGCAACAAGAGGAAGCAGAGACGTTGTGTAGCTGAGAACAGACGGAGGTACAGAGTAGAGAAGCAGGGAGATGGAGGGCGGTGAGAGGCACCTGTGGCAGTGAAGGGCTGGCTGTATCCCTGAGCCAGCATCGTGTCATACGGAGAGGCTCCAGCGTGAGTCTGCAGCACCGGGTTAGTCAGGAAGTGGTTTCCCAGAGCAGCTGAGGAAGAAGGAATTTGAGAAGAGGAGAGGGAGAAAGTAAACAGACCATCCTTCACCCTGAAGCCCAGACGTGAAGGCCACAATCAAAGTTCTCGTCACCTCGGTTCAGAGTAGGAGTGTTGTTCACATCTGCAGCGATGAAGGACGACTCGGTCTGCCTGCGAACGGTGTCGTTCCACATCCTCCTGATACGACTCTGGAACGGAGAGGTCACGCAAGGTCAAAAGCGGCTCAGAGACACAAAAGAGGCGCGTTGTGTTGTCACGCACCTGTCTGTTAGCGGTGGCTCTCCGACTCTGGCTGCTGGTGTAGCGGCTGTTAGACCGCAGGGCAGAACCCTTCACTGAATCCGGCGAGCTGGAAGAGGAGGTGGCGCAGCACTGCGAGAGACGCAGGCATCTGCCATACTCCTTCTGGCCCTGCGCACAATATTCATATCTTAAATGTGAGGGTTTAGAGAGGAGGATGGTGACAGAAAGTTGCAGGTGCAGCACAGAATAAGCCACACGCAGAGAGCCTGACCTTCCTGGCGAGGCTGCAGTGCAGTATGGTGATGAGGAGGCCCTGCGCCGTGTTGAGTGAGGAGAAGAGATAAGCCAGGAGCAGAGACGGTGCTGACAGGAACATCAGGCCCGAGGACCAGGTGACGCTCTGCAGGAAGAGCAGCGTCAGGGAGCCCACTGCCCACGCCCTGCACGGACCACAAACATTTATTTTACAATTCTGACAAAAGTGTTATGGTTCTGTTGTGTTGTGTTGAGTTTTGCTCTTCCCCCATTCCCCCCTTTCTGTTTGCCAGATCAGGTGTGTGGCAGGGGGCGTGGCAGGGTGTGTGTGACAGGGGGCGTGGCAGGGTGTGTGTGACAGGGGGCGTGGCCGACCTCTTCATTGGCAGCAGATGAGGCACACCTGTTTTGAATCAGCTCATCTCCTGCTCTATATAAGCCTGGTCTTTTCTCTTCCTGGCTGCCAGATGATTCCATGTGTTGGGAATCAGCCACCTCTTGTTTTCTCCTTGTGGTTTTTGGGTTTGAGTTTTTGTCTTTTGAAAGAATCTTCTGCCTTGCTGCTGCATCAACCTGCTCTTCCTTATCCTCCTGTGTTTTGAACCCAATGCAGATCCTCCAGGCCAAACAACTCCCTGCCTCCCTGCTCTGTAGCTTGTGTTTTTGCTTTTCTGGACATTTCAAATATTGTTTCACATCAACCTGCAAACCAACAACACTAGTTCAACAAGAGTTCGCCAAAGTATTTTTTTCTATAAACTTGCAGGATATAACCAATACCCAGACTTTTTCTTTCACTCTTCTGCGAAATGCAATTTTTCTTTTCCTTATTTTTCATTTTCACAGCCTTGCTAGGGTTTGACCTTACAGGAAATATCTGGTTTAATGGTGCTGTGGAGACTGCAGTGCATTTTATCCAGTTATTTTTTGTATCTGGATAAACTTGACTTGACTTTTTTGGAGCTGTAGAAAGACTATATTATTCCTATTGTTGTTGTTGTTGTTGTTATCATTACTATTAAATATGTGTGATGTTTGTCACATCATGGGCTCCACATTTCATCTGCTTCAACCAAGATGGTTGCTTTTGTTCCACTGTGCACAAACGATTGAAGTTATACAATCCAGGAAAGGTAAAGACATAAAGTTGTTTTATCACTCGAGGGCCTGTTACATTCAGTCAAATATGCAGATCGGCGTGATGCATCATACCAACCTCAGGTTGTCATGGCGACTGGAATCTGGCTTCAAAGCTGCAGTGCTGTGCATCTTGTGTAAGGTCATCACTAAGACAACAAGGTTCAACTGAGGACAGAAAAAGAAACGTCAGTTCAACGTGTATGAATTAATAGTTAGTCAATAACAATCTGTTTGAGCGGGAGTTCTCACTATTATGACGACAGCAACAGGTCCGAGGAAGCTCCAGATGAAGTAGTTGTCTGTCCGTAGCCAGCATCTACACACACACACACACACACACACACATTAAATTGTACAATTGTAGGGACTATCACCATACAAAAAATGTACACACACACAAACCCATACAAGCCGAGATAACTTACGCCGTCTTTGAGCCGTAGCCTCTGAAGTCTATGGCTGCCGACACAGCCACCACCAGCCCGGGAATGGAGTAGCCACACAGGTAGAAATACTTCCTCCTGGAGTTGTGACCCTCGAAAACCTCCCGCTGCAGCAGGTAGAGTTCAACCCCCTCCAGACACAACCAGCAAAACACTGAGAGCAGCGAGAAGTGCAGTAAGCCAGCAATGATGGAGCACACCACCTGTGAATGTGAATAAAGGAAAGGAGGAGAAGAAAGAGACAGAATGAAGGGAGAATATCAACAAAGGAAAAGTACACCAATACTCTGCTCTCTGATTGTGTCCAGTGTTTGTGACGTTAGTTTGTGACTTGAGCACTCACGGTGTACTGTGTCCTGTTGGCACCCGCAAGGAAGAGCAGTTCAGTGATGAGCAGGTTGGCCCACAAGTTGCAGTGGATGGTGCTGTGGTCGCTGTGCCACGGCGCCCCCTGGCAGCACAGGGTTGTAAGGCAGGTGGCCAAACACACCAGCGCAACGGAGATTCCAACCCAAGAGACCACATAGACCAAGAGCTCCTCCGCACCGGCCCCAAACTGATCAAAGAGAAACACAACGTGCACAGAGATGTGTGAAGGTGCTTCCTTTCCCTCTGGTTGTGTGTCCTATACTTGACAACGACACAAAACCAGAGGACACGCAACAAAAGAACATGTCGGAGAGAAACGCCTAACGCTGTTGTGTGTTGTTTTGGTAGCGTGAGCCACGTACTGCAGGTTGCTGATACGTCATGAGCACAGCGTAGCTGGACAGGTGGTTGCAGGCGCAGGTAGTGTGTGTGTTGTTGGTGTGTAACAGGCGGCAGCCCTGCGTAGACCACCGGCCGCTTCCCGATACCCCCGATGTGTTCCAGAAGGAGCAGTTGGGGCCAAAGTGGTTCTCCAGCTGCAGATAAACACACAGAAACACAAAGTGACCACATTGTGTCGGGGATTTTGTGCATTCTGAGGATTCAGCAGATTTCCAAACAGACCTGCAGGTGTCTGAGAGTGAAGATGACCGGCTCCGACAGGTACACTCGGTTGGATCCTCTGTGCACAGAGGCGGAGATCACATGGGAATTGACCACAAGGCTCTTATGCCTGACGTCAGAGCTCTGGCCCAGACCCATCCCCAGTCGCAGAGTTGAATTCTGGGTAGACAGGAAGGAGCCCAAGTTCTTGTAGAGCGAGAGGACCAGCTTCACCTGGCCTGCAGAGGAACACAAAAGAGGAAATGTTTATGTCATGAGAGGGGGGCGACATATTGGAATTCATGTACCTGTAGTAAAACTAGTATCACGTTTCCAAATCCATCACTGATGCTAACCAGTCTGTCTGTACGCTGTGTACAACACTGCGGTTTACATGTACAAAGTATGCATTGATGTCAGTGTGTGGAACGGACCATTGTTGCTGTACTGTTGCAGAGCCAGTGCTGATATCTGCAGGATGCTGTCACTGTCGTAGGAGTGAGGGAACGTCAGGTCCTGTATGTCCGCCTCCGTATTCAGTACATACACCTCCAGATCTGGGAACAGTCGTGCCAGACAGAGTGCTGGATGAGAGTGCGGTTCCCACAAAGCGCATGAGAGAATACTGAGAGAATACGTACCGACATTCGGTGCCCTGTCACTGAAACCGCTTCCATAGAGGTTGTTAGCCAATAGGAACGCTCCTTTTTCCACCGCGTCCAGCAGCAGTGACGCTGAGCGGGACTGGTCAACACTGCTCATATCAGCCCAGGACATCAGAGCCTCTGGACCCAACAGGTTATCAACTGTTTGAACGACAGCCTGACAAGGACAAAGAGAGATAGGGTTTTATCCATCCACCCACCCATCCATCCATCCATCCATCCATCCATCCATCCATCCATCCATCCATCCATCCATTTATTTATTTACCTGAACATAAGCTCTGCATGTGCGTTCCCTCTTCTGCAGCTGAAAGGGAGAAAAGCATCAACATGCATAGCAAGGATCGTTATCACTGACATTTCGACTTCCATTCCCAGGAAAGGTCAAGTACACAACAGAGGACAATTCACCTTGTTGTAATTGCGCGCTGCAGACTCTTTATTGGCCGGTCTCAAGGCCTGCAGCTGGGAGTCCAGGATATCCAATAGCTGCTCAATGAGCTTGACGGACATGCTGACATCACCCGCATAGATCCGCCCCCGCGTCAGGTTCACCAGCTCCCCGGCGATGTTGGCTGCGTTCTCTCCGCTCTTAATCTAGAGTGAGGTAGGGGTTGTTTATAATGTCAAATATTTTGACATTTGAGGGGGGAGCCGCTTGCTGACTGGCTTTAGGGCATTTGCACAGTATGTGTTTGTGTGTGCGTGCGTATGTGTGTGTGTGTGTGTATGTGTGTGTGTTTGTGTAAGTGTGTGTGGGGGCGAGACTAACCTTCTGTGCGATTTGGCTGACCCACGGAGAGGTGCAGTTGGAAAGGTCAGGCCCTCTGGAGCTCCATCCCACAGGAGACGACATGCACTGATAGGAGGCGATACCTGCAGAGGCAGGCACCATGACGCAGCCAGTCAGACAAGAGAAAACACCCTGAACCTCAAATGCAGCCTAAAATATTTTCTATTTGCACATAGGTACATAACTAATATGAATGTGTTGTCCATCATTCAGATTCACAAAATTAACTCCAGTCCAGGAAAAAAAAAAGAGTAAAAAATCTATTTATCAGTTTGTGTTGAGTAATGAATATGAACGGTATCGTTGATCTTAATAAATGTTTTGTCCACTTGGGGGGAGACGCACTTTGTAATAGGTTGGAAACACACAGACTTTTTATTTATTATCATTTTATAAAATTAATTTACACATCCAGGAAAACGGGGGGAAGGATAATCGTTTATTTGGAATCACGTTTGTGCCCAAACAAAGCTCTTTTAGATTGTCCCCATTATTCTTGGAACACATCTTCTTTTATTAGATTCTGCTTATTTAGCTCGTTTCACTTTCATTATTAACTATAGTGACTTAACTACAGTACAGAAACTGTAAATGCAAATCAAAATGTTGAGTACATTTCAAAGAAATATGTTTTTGAGATATTGCTTATGCAAATGAGCACATGTACAGGACAGCAGCTGAACATCAGATTGAAATGTGTTATAATAGTTATAATAGGGTTAATGCTCCAGTATAAACGTTTCCTCTGTGCGCAGGTAGGACAAAGCTAAATGCACCCGAGCTTTTTACATGATCGGCACAACAGCTTCTACTGAGAGGGAGATACTGAGCTGCAGAGGACAGCTGCACAGCGACGCACCCACCTCACTGAAACTCTACAATCTCCCTGTTTCTCCCTCTCTCTCTCCTCTGAGGGTCACAGACAGGGCACCTGACTACATTTCAAAGGGAAACAAGATACAGATACGCGCACACACATACAAGCCCACGGACCGACATGCTCACACCTGCACACACATGCACACACATGCGTTCACGTGTGCTACACCTACCCAGTGACCCTTTAGGACAGGGCCTCTCCACGGTCTCTCCCTTCAGGGTAGGGGGCCATTGCACCCCTCGGGCCACCCTGCCCTCACATCCGCCCACCTGACCGGGGCCCCCAGGAGCCAAGGGGACACGCAGTGGAGGTCGTGGGGTCAGGGGGACCATAGCTGTGATCGGCCGCTGGTCAAAGGGCCCTCGATTGATGACACCGATAGGGTGGGAGGCCGAGGGTCGCACTGGGGTCAGAGCGACGGTTGCGGTGTAGGAGCGTACGGTCGTCATCAGAGAGGACAGGGGACCTGGAAGGCACCAAAACACTGGTGATTTACTGGATTCACCACATTTCCAACTAAACACCTGCACACGATCTGCAAACCTTTGGTGGGCGGCGGGGGGGTGAACTGTAGTGGGTATCTCAGCACGTAGTAGTTATTCCACACATACAGCTGGTTGTCTCTGGGGTTGTAGTCTATGGAGGAGATGTACTGGTAAGGGTTGGGGAATGGTATCTGAACGGGCAGCTCCTGTCCACGGCTGGTGTCGTAGGCATAAACCACCATGTCGCTGCCGGCGCGGCCGTCTGCCTGACCCTCATCATCTTGGAAGACGGAGCGAACGGCATAAAGCACGCCGCACGCCATAAAGGCGTTGCTCGCCCCTCGTTTGTCAAAGCCAGTGGCCCATGTACCCTCAAACCGCAAGGTGTACGGGTTCACCTGCACGAGGGAAGAGTGAGGACGTGAGAAAGGCAGGCCGGGTGTATATGAGGACATTTGTCTAATCATTGATCTGTTTTTATTTCCACCCACCTGGCTGACCACAATGCGTCCGTTATTGGCTTCCGTAGAGTAGATCACCCAAAGGCCATTCTCGTCTACTGCCAGATCGATGTCTGACTTCCCTCCCCAGCGGTAAGGTGAGGTGTCATGGTAGTTGGCATTAACCACCACCGCCTCGCCGCTCTTGATTCGTGTCCGCAGGTCATACTTGACCAGATTGCGCGTTCGCTCCTTGTTGTAAAACACAGCTCCATCATAAACCACAAAGCCTGTGCCATCCACTCGGCTAGGCAACCTGCGACGGACAGCGATAGAAAATACATAGTGCACGAGTATGGTTATTTTTTTCTTTTGATTCTTTTTTCATCTGTGCACATTGGCAGTACTCACTTGTAGGTGGTGGTGATTCGGTTTTGGCGGTAGTCATCCCAGGAAGCGTACTCATACAGCACCTCCGTCCTATATGGCGTCCATGGCATGACGTAGAGCCGGTCACCAGCCTGCAGCGGGTCCTTACACCACGCACCCGACTGATGCTCTGCCTCCAGGAGGGAAGAGGCCGGCTGGATGCTAAGCAGTGAGCCAGGACACACGAAAACTGGAAGATGGGAAACAGAAGGGAAGGTAGCAGGATGTGAGGAAGAAGAGACAGCGGGCGAGAGAAGAAGAGCAGGGAGGGAAGTGGGAGAGGAGTGGAAGGAGAGTGGAGCAGGTGCAGGGAGAAAATGGATCGACGCATGGAAAATGGGTTGAATTAGATGTAGTTGGCGCGGAGAGATTAAGAAAGAAGAATGAAGAGAAAGAGAGAGAGAGAGAGAGGGATTTAAAACACCTGTGCTGGTCTCGAGAGGCAGGCAACAGAGGAGAGGTAAAAGTGTAAGCACACACTGTTAGAGTGTGTGTGTGGTGAGTAATACAACAGGGACACTGCAATGAAAGGTGTGTGAATGTGTTTATGTCCTTTGTGAGTGTGTGATTGTGTGTGTGTGTGTGTGTGTGCGTGTGTGTGGGTTAGTGCAAAAAGAGTGAAGAAAGTGTGAGGTAGAATCAGGGACGCAGAGGGCGGGGCTAAATTTTGCCTTGAAGTGGATGAGAGGGCAGGTTAGTTACACCAAGCACAACGATTGGTCCACCCACAATAACTGTATGGACACATATGTATACTGTACAGTCTCACACTGGCATGCAAGTCGGCATGCACACACACACACACACACACACACACACACACACACACACTCACACACACAGAAGCAGTGCTTAGTAAGCACACATCCAGACAGATATACTGTCGCACACATTTGGTCTTATTGTTTTTCCTATGAAGATAAATAAGGGGCTCTTCCTATAAGGAAAGAAAAAGGGAAAATAGGCATGAGAAAGAAAGAAAGAAAGAAAGGAAGGAAGAAAGAAAGAAAGAAAGAAAGAAAGAAAGAAAGAAAGAAAGAAAGAAAGAAAGGGAGATTGTGTGTGAACAGGAAATAGATAAGAGCGTGAGGGGTAAAAATGTAGATTATGTTTGTGTGAATTGTTGCGTTTATGTGTGCAGATAGACCGAGGGGAACAGAGAGAGTGACCGGGAGGAAGAGAAGAAGAAAGAGAAGAGAAGGAGGAAGAGACTAGGTGCAGAACCTGGATAAGACTGGATAAAAGGACGAGTTTCCATACAACGTGAGATGGATAAAATGGGGGAGAAAAGAACTGAGTAAGAAATGAAAAGGGGGCAACATCCAGCATGACTACGAAACAACGTCCTAGGGTAAGAGGAAGAGAGAGAGATGGTGGGATAAGAGGAGGAGAAGGAGAGGAAAGAGAGGGGTCGGGGGTCAGGAGAGATCAAGATGCTACAATGTATTGTCTTTACCTTTTTGGTCCACTTCTACTCAAGCATAGGAAAAAAAAGAGGGAGAGAAAGAAAGAGAAGTCAGAGGGTGAAAGAAGGGAAGTGAAGAAAAGCAAGAAAGCAAGCGAGAGAGAGAGAGAGACAGAGGAAAGAGGGAAAGCGAGTGGGAGAGAAAGAAAGAAAGAAAGAAAGAAGGAAAAAATCAAGCGAGAAAGAAAGTAAAGAAAATTGCACAGATAAAGACTTTGGATCTCATTCTCACCACAAACATCATCATTATAGTTCACATAAAGAAAGAAGCACAAAGGAGACCCATCATATTCCTCCTCCCTGCCCCCCCCACCCCCCCACCCACCCCCCGCTTCCTCCCCCCGCTTTCCCTCCCCCCCGAGCTCTCCTTTTCCTCAATCAGGCTCCTGTGGAGAAAAGAGAGCAACTCCTGTGGTGTGAATCTGGAAAAGAAAACAACACACACATGCACACACAAGTGCATACACACACCATCGAATGCACACGCACGCACGCACAGAAGACGTATACTATTCAAATGTCTTATAGTGTTTCTGTCTACTTTCTCCATCCAACTTTCTATTTGTATCTTACACACACACACACCCACGTACACACACACACAAATAAACACACAAACACACACACTCACTCCCTGAGAAAAAAAATCTCTTCTATCCATTAATCTCTCAGGGCAACAGTCAGCAGCAGAAGTTTAAAGACATTTAAAAACATCTTAAACCTAAAGTGTAGCTCGACAAAAACAAATATCTGTTTTTCTTCCATGTACACGTTTGCATGGTATCATGTTTGTGTGTTTTTGTACAGTACTTATGTGTGCATGTGTGTCTTTATGGAGATACGCATACTCACTGTAAGGGACACACTCATACTGGATCTCCAGGTACTTGTATGTTCCAGGGCAAGGGTCTGGGAACACATCGACCCCTGCAACCACGACACACTGGGTCCTGTTGTTACACCTGGAGAACAACAGATGGATGGATGGGTGGGTGGATGGATGGATGGATGGATGGACAGATCAGTGAGAGGGAAGATGGAGTGACGAAACAAATGAGGGAGGGAGAGTGATTAACAGACAGGAAAGGGGAAACAAAGGACACTCCATTTGTCTCCTCGCCCTCTCCTCGCAGTGAATATTGATCAGTTCTTCTAGGAAAACACTGCTGAGTACACAGCTAATGGTGCAGCCAGCCACTCAGACCAGGCTGGACAGATTACTGCACTTGCACACACACATGCATTACAAACACAAAAGCACCGGCTTTGTCTGACGTGCATTTCATGTATGTTTCGCAGCACATGTGACTGTGTGTGAGGAACCATATTGATTGTTTGGGCTGACACACACTGACAACATGAGTGTTCGCTGTATCACTTACACTCATACATAAGATCACGCAAGCACATACACACCTCTGGGCCATTATCTTTAATGCATCGGGTAGGTAACACTGTGTGTTCTCCATCTGGAAGGGGTCTGCGTCGCAGATCTTGTCGTCGGTGCGTCCATAGTTGGCGGTTTCCACCATCACCACGTCACTTCCTGGGCAGCGTAGCTCTATGGGGTAACCCTCACATGCCAGCTCCCTGCGCAGCAGCCCAAATGGCATGGCGGCCCGGGACATAGCTGCTCGTGAGAGACAGAGGCGGTGAGGGTGGTTGGGTAGTGGAGACAGGAAAAAAACAATAAAGGAGAAAAAAAATGACTGACTGCAGCCAGCTGTAGAAATGAGTTGTCAGATGACAGAAAACATTACGCTGGTCTGTGAAGAAAAGTGATTTGGTCACCATTCTCACCACCTGACATAAGGGACTGATATGATTTGTAACTCGTGGGTTAGCCCAGCAATTTTGTACTGCACCTTTTCATAAAGTTGAACGACTCATAGGAGACAGATTTCAAACAAGACTCAGAGTCCACAGCTCCGCTGGCAGCTGTGTGAGGGCTGTGCTCAGACAGACACAGGAATCACAATGGCTTCACTTTGTTTTTTTAACTCAGTTTATAAGTATCTGTCCAACACTTGGGGAAATATTTCACCAAAACGTGCACCAAAAACACACGGTTTGATGACTGCACGATTTAATTCTCTTACATATGAGAGGTGGCTCACACTCATCCTCATCTGTGTGCATCAACTCACCCGACTGCCATATTAATCCAAATAAAGCAGGGTTATGAGAGATCATCGCATTACTATTACCTTAATCCAGTTGTTCACAAAACCTGGTTTATCTCATACACATGAAAAGGTTCCTGCTGCATCAGGATTAAAGTCAGTCTGCAGTTTTACATGCTGTCGCTGTCTGTGGTGCTGAAAGGCTTGACTAGCTTCTGAAATACTCCACTTAGCAAGCGGCATACTTCAAATGTTTTGCTAATCTTTTATAGCCTTTCACAAAACTGCCAAGGTGACACTGCCCTGAGTATTATTTCATGTCGTGAAAAACACGGACTTATATGCGAGTCATAAATCTACAGCACAGGCACAATCTATAGCAATATTGCTTTTTCATTTCCATCATCCATTTGACCCTGAGGACAACTCTACCTCAGTGCCGTGACACTTACCTTGGCTGGAGGGGTCGACGTGAGCCAGTGTGAACACACACGCCCCCAGGAACCACAGTGACACAGCCATGCTGGGCAGGAAGAGTTTGCGCGTGACACTACCCGCACTTCGGAGAGCCTGGGGAGGAAGCAGGAGAAATGTGAGATTGAGACTGTGCGTGCCTGGCTGTGTGTTTGTGTGTGAGTGCGTGTGTATGTGCAGGATAGTCAATAACACACACTGACAGTGAGAGAGTGCATGTCAGAAAACAAGCGGGGGGGCGAGGGGGGGGCAGAACAATAGAGAGGAAGACAGAGAGGAGTAAGAGAGAGAAAGAGAGAAATAGAGATAACAATTGGGCAATCAGCGCTGTGAACAGTCCCTCATTCTGCTGTTACCATGGTGATAGCACTGTGCAGTGTGTGTGTTAGGGGCAAGAGTGATGGAGATACACCGGCGGTGTGTAACTGTGTGTGTGAGCGAGAGCATGCGAGTACGTGTTTTACGTCCGTAATTAGCCAGGAGCAACAGTGGCCACTGACCCATAAAAGAGTCTTAATCTTTCAGTCCACACACACACACACACACACACACACACACACACACACAGACATAGACAGAGGGCCGCGCTCAGCTCAGGCCACTTTTCAATAATCTTAAATAAATGATGCCGTGGAGACGATCTCTCCCCCAGCAGGGCAGGGGTAACGGGATAAACAGCTGAGTGGAGGCGCAGGTGAGCAGAGGGCGATGCTGTGCTGCGGCGTTTCGGGGGGGAACATACGGGACGCAGACGGACGAGCTACAGGAGAACAACAGTAATATGACTCCTTAATATAGACTGAACTCTTGGCCCTGCACAGACGGGAGGATGGAGGCTGCTCTGCATCTCGCACTGCATTACATTTATCTTCTCCAGTCTGCTGCTGCAGTGTGCACACAGCAGCTAGCATGATGGTCTCCAGAGTAGCCATGCGTGTGCGTGTGTGTGTTTGTCTGTGTGCATGTGGGTGCGTGCATATAGCGTACATATGTGCTCTTGTGTTTATTTGTTGCTGTGCTTTTCACTCCGTCTTCCTGTCGGGTAATGATGGCAGACATATTTAGGTCACTCGTCAACAAATGTCCAACATGCGTTTAAAGACTTGTGCGTCCAATACACACACACGGACATGCTCACGCACACGCACACGCACACGCACGCACACACACAGATGATAAGAGTAGAGAACTCTGCCTGAAAAATCCACTGAACCAACAACACTGTAGCAATAAAGGCCCCAGGATCACAGTGATGTACACACACATACTCATAAAGACAGAATGAAAACCTTTTTTTTATCACACACACACATACACACACACACACACACACACACACACACACACACACTCACACACACACACATAATGCGTCTCATCTCATCCAAAACCCTTATGGCAGCATGTTCTTTTGCTTGCAACCACCAGTGCTCTCTCTCTCTCTCTCTCTCTCTCTCTCTCTCTCTCGCTCTCACACATACACACCCTTAAGTGTTGATGCAGAGTAAGTAGAGCAAGGACACTGATGGGCCTTGACAAAGCCACACACCCAGTCCCCCTGCTCGCAGCACCATGCTCTCTGCCTGCAACCAAAATCCAGCCCCGGGCCAGCGGCCGGCCTACTTGGAGGAGCAGCAGTGGCTCAGTGAGCGAGTGTGAGTGAGTTGAATTACACACAGGCATTAATGTACATGCATGCACACAACTGTCCATATATATTCGCCTACCGTATGTATTTTTACCATGCTACACATCCAACAGAAAAATTATGCAAAACTATTCTAATAATTAAATGAACCCATTGACACAGAGGTAAATAATTTCCCCCTGTGCAGTTTTAAAGTTCACCTCACCTTATTCCAAGCTGTTCCTGTGTTCCACGTCTACATTCATGTTTACAACGGGTCAAACGGAGGACGACTTTGTATTTTCATCGCTATACACTGGTTAATTAAATGGAAATAGTGAACGGTTTGTACATTTTTCCCCACATTTCATTTGGCTTATAAATGTTTTCAATCTCCACTTGTGTATAAAATGTAGTTCTGTGTGTTTGGAGCGCGTTTGACTTCACAGCGTGTCACTGCGGTGACACATGCCAATGAGCTTTAGGGGGTTGGTCAATAACTCTTTGTTCCAGCTCCTGAAATGGGAGAATTTGTTGAGTCGATGTTGACTGTAAATTCACTGACTTGGGCTCATATAAACCAAACATTTTAAAAGGCTTGTACAGGGCTTTTTCCCAACATTTCACTGCCACAACACTGCAGATGAAAAATGCATCCACTGATGGAAAGCAAATAAATGATGGGTAATGTTATGAAGACAGTTCCTCTAATGTCAGAGATCAAATACTTCAAGCCATTTTTTTTTTAATGGAAATTGACTGACACAAATGATACCTGAAAGCCAATCAGAATCCTTCTGTTGGAAATGTGATGTGTAACAGAGCAAGGTACAAGGCCATAAAATCAATAGAGAGAGGGAGAGGAGAGGGAGACTAACCCCCCCCCCCCCCCCCCTCCTGGCCCACCCCCCCCCCCCCCCCCTTTTGGTTAGAGAGCTATTATCAGTGCCTTAGGGAGGATCACCATGAAGCACAAAGTGACAAAACAGCCTTATACTGTTGTGTTCCTAATGGAAGAATTTGTGTGTGTGTGTGTGTGTGTGTGTGTGTGTGTGTGTGTGTGTGTGAGAGAGAGAGAGAGAGCAGTCAAGAAACGTGGCGAGGATGAGACTGGACATTTGACAACTCTGCAACAAACAGGCTTCACATTGGCTCCAACTCTTCTCAGGACAACAACACTGGCAGCACTTTCCTTGTTGCTGCTGATAAAACAACTCAGGATTAAAAGAAAGGATTTGAAAAGACACCATAGCGCCCTCTGTGATCCCATCTCAGACCACTGACCTCGCCGCCTCCCAGAGGGCTGAGGCCATCGTGCTATAGTCAAAGCCACTCACAGGGTTTCAGAGCGTGCATGTTTGTCTGGTCAATGCAGGACTCAGGGGAATGAAGGTGTCGCCCTCTGTCAATCATTCGCTGGTTGCAGAGAGGAAACCCAGACGGCGCTCGCGGCCAAGTGCACAACACTCAGAGGACCTGTGTTGCATGTTGGATGCTGCTTGGGGTTTGTCCAGTGCATAGTTGGGTTAATGTATACAAAAGAAATTGCTTCAGGATGTATTTAGACCATATGTTAATTCTGAGTCAGCCAGATTTCTTGTACGTCAGTGTTCAAACCATTCCTTAATAAACAAACAAATACATACACATATGTGTATATGTATATATAAAGGTCGATAACAGCATCTGTATGATGTAGAAGGCCAAAAGGCTGAAACCCTCCATGGATTTTCTATAAGTATTAATCTACACGCGAATAAATGTGGCAGACAGCGATTCTTTATGTGAAGTCATTTCATTTTTTTTTTTTAAACTGCAGAACTGAGTCTATTATAAAGCTGCGGGAAGGTTGATTAAACATTGTTAAGTTTCCTCACATATTTATGGCGATCGTAATCCTGCCCACAGCACACGCTCGCTGCGAGATAAAAGCTCGCCGCTTTACAAGCACCTTCTCCAGGATTTCCAGAGCGCCTTCGCTCATTCATCATCGCTTCGGCGCCACCTGATCATCGTGCAACATTAGGCACAGTAGAAGAAATCCGTCACTGCCAAATCTAAGATCCCTGCGAGCGCAGACGGACAACAGCGGCACACGCGAGTGTTAGCTCCTGTGAGAATTAAAATGCTGTACGCTGACATTATAACATCGCACCCATTAGTTCCACATTAGTTCTGATTTCAGGCATGGGAGTGTTATTAACTGTGAAGTCAGATATATCAGAGCTGTCAGAAAAATCTGATTTGCCCAGTTCTAATTATGACTTGGACAAGAGCTGCAGGAATTGGCAGATCAACAGAGAATGAATCTGCGACTGTTTTGCTAATCAATTAATCATCTTGGTCATTGTTATGCAAAAACGCCCAATATCTTCTGCTCGCAGCTTCTCTTTTGATGCCTGTGATTGTCATACAGGCTAAGACAGTTAATCTCGTTGGATTTTGGGCTGATAGTGTGTGTGTGTGTGTGTGTGTGTGTGTGTGTGTGTGTGTGTGTGTGTGTGTGTGTGTGTGTGTGAAGAAAGAAAGAAAAGTCAAATGATCTTTTGAAAGAGTCAAGACTCTGTAAATGTGTAAGCAACACAGGCCTCATCGCTCTGACTCTCTTCTGGTCAATATGTTTTGGCAGATATAAAAGTGCACAATGTCCCTTTTCCCGGACGCTGCTATTTCGCAACATTTCCCAGCACTTCGTCACACAACATGAACAATGAACTGTTCTTATTTAACTTGTTCTGGCTAAAGCAGACTTGGCAGAACATCCTAACTCTCACATGTCAACAAACACGTCGAACCAGAGGTTTCATCACGAGACTCCGGGAGAGAGAGTCCTGTAAAATCGAGCAAATGACAAACATATGGAATCAGAATTTCTTCACGATGGTCCGACGAAACAAGACGTCACTGTAGAAACCTAGAACCAGCGTTCTTCACAGCCTTCTCACATGTTATTGACAAAACAGTAAAATCAGCGCGCTGAGAAAATAAGATTAAGGGACAATGACTATAAAAACTATTGCTGGCTTGTTAAAACAACATATCTTGGATGACTTGTTGGTTGAACACCATTCAAGACATAACTCCCAGATGTCACATTAAGGGGCTCCAGCTGAGGCCAAGCTCAGTCCATCGCCTTTGTTTGCAGGAGCTTGTCGCAGATGTGTTTCTGCAGATGTTTCGCAGTTACTACATAAAATGAGTCATTAAAGAAATGTGACTCTAAAAATAAAGACACACATGTGGAGCTGAAGTAACAGTGTGGCGCTGCCTGAATGAATGTGGAGATGTGGAAACTCATTTTACTCATTGAGAATCCTTCACGTTTTTATTGATGCCAATGCTCAGACAAGTTTTTTAAAAAAAACGATGTAGAGGCAGAAGCATAAGATGTTATCTTGGGTGAAACTGTGTTTTTTTTTCTTTTTCCCATCAGACAACGTGAGCAAGATTTGAACAGTTACTGTAAACACGGTTGGAACAAACACCGGGCTGACATGTGGCCTGCTGGCTGTCGCCCCGAATGTCCCTCTGTGGCCTTTTGTAACTAAACGTGATTTGTGTGTCAGTGTAAGCTGCTACTATGATGGAAGCTGTTTCAACACGTCAGCCAGACAAACGGCAGGACAGAGAACAGGACTGTGATCCCGAGGCGTGACAAAGTGTCATTCTGCTTCCCCTACAACCGCTGACTGAGGTGTGACGGAGCGAAGGCGAGCTGTTGTCTGCAAGGACACCGAGCTGCCTGGACGTTAGGACATTAGGCGTCCTGTGAGATGATGGGAACGGTGTGTGTTGTCAGAGAGGCTGATGCAGAGTGCACCTCCATTGATGAGATTAAACACTGTATTTCATGGATTCGTTCGACAGCGGGATGAATTATGTTGATTTGTCCCGTGTTTAATTCAGTGGGGAAAGCAAACATCTGAACAAATTAGTTTTGCAGCAATTTACATTTTGCAGTGGAACATTGGGTTCATATTGTCCAACTGGACAGAAAATAATAGGCATCATCAAATGCAACAATATATTAGAACAAAATATTTAGTGATATAATTGGGTTTTTTTTAAGTCCTTATTTGGATTTTGCATGTGAGGCAATAGCCACCAAACTGCAATGATGATGTGAATATGCCAACCGAGTGGGCCATCAGTATTCATCTCTCTCTCCACATCAGGCACTAGTGTGACTGAATCGGGATTTGATGCTGCCATCCATCCCCAGCAGACACAACTATAAAATACGCAGCAATATTACAGCAGTTAATCCATTGGAAATTGAAGATCTATTCTGATAGCTCGGCACTTTCAGTTCAATATTGGTGTTGGCAGATGGGAGGATTTGCTGCTTTAATTTGTCATGTGTGATTTTTCTTTTATACATGAAGGTTTTTATTCATTATTCAGACACTGCGACGGGCATCTACTTCTTCAGTCAAATAAAAAAAAAGCATCACTTCATCATGAAAATAATTGGCAGCACGTTCCATAAAGAGAGTAGCCATTAGCTGCAGCCCTACAATATGACAACATGTGCTGTTGAGTCTCAGGTCACAGTATTAATGACACACTGGTCTGCATTCATGCTCACAGCATCAAATAAACCAACTGACTCAGACTGATGCAAACAGGGAGAGTGGAACAGACAAACAGACAAATAGGATGCATTCTACAAGTCATGTGATACAAAATCTGTACAGTGTATATATGCATGTGTGTGTGTGTGTGTGTGTGTGTGTGTGAGTGGCTTATACAAATCAATCGTGTTTTTTTTCCTCCTCGGTGGTTAATGTAAATGATCCCTACATGGAAGCAAACCTTGTTATGTTTCTTTTCTCCTTTCCATCTAACGCGCACAATACGCCTACACACACGCGCACACACACACACACACACGCACACACACAGCTAGGTGACTCACCGTATTTAAACGTGTGCTCACAGACACTGCTGCATATGAATTAGTTCAAATCGATCAGCATCACTCATAAACATTTGTCTATATACAACACAAACAGCATCCTCACACTCAAGGTTACAACTGAATAAGAGATGGAGCCTGACAGAGGAGTCAGGATCCTGTCAGCCACTGAGATATTCCTTTCTGCACTCGTCCTCCTTTTCTTCAGCCTTTCTCCTCTTTCCCTCGTCTCCTTTCACCTTTGCATCTCTCTCTCTGTCCCCCCCTTTCACGGTCACCCCTGCCTCTCTCCCAGACCTCCTCCTCTGACCCAGTCCTCTCCTCTCCTCTCTGAAATATTAATAATGGACTCTCACTCGGTGTATGCTGTCTTCCTCCCTCTCTCTCTCTCTCTCTCTCTCTCTGTCTCTTTTCTCCTCATGTTTCCGTCCGTCTCTGAACCTGAACCTGCTACGTTCAAACCCGAGCCCTGCGTTTGCAGCCATTGCAGCCAAGTGTGCTCACGCTTCCACCACTTCCCACTGCACCACACCACAGACACTGCAATGAACCTCTGTGATTGGAGACATCATTCAGCTCACCAGTGATGGACCCCGCCGGCGGGGCCTCCATGGGACCCCCTGAATCATTAGGCCACTTTCTCACTGCTCCCCTCAGAGGCCCAGAGGAAGCTAATCGCGTGCCCATGAATATTTCACAGCACTCATGCCTGGCACTCCTGGACTACTGACCCAGCTGTAATGGCAGCATGAGGCAGCACGAGGCCCAGCACAACAGCAGCAGCTCATCAGACCCCTGTCTCCCACTGATCAAATGGCCCCTGGCAGCAGCAGCAGCAGCAGCAGCAGCAGCAGCAGCACAGGAGCAGAGCACCTCCACTGTCTTCTCAGCCATTGATCATGTATGTGCGTGTGTGAGGAGGGAGGGAGGGAGAGAGAGAGAGAGAGAGAGAGAGAGAGAGAGAGAGAGGAGGGGCGGGGTGCATCCTCGTACCCTATATCCATATCTTACCGTCAATCCACCGATTTCCCTCCTCCTCTTCCTCCTCCTCCTCTTCCTCCCCCTCGCTCACTGCGTCTCCAGCATCCCGTCTCGCGGCTCTCTCCTGCTCCGCTCCGCCCGCCGCATGAAACCAGTAGATGGATGTTCAGGAGGGGATTGGTGCTGGGCGAAGCACAGCGGGCATTAGCGCAGATGTCCAACAACAACTGGGCGTCCTCCTCCCCCTGTGATCGGTGCACTGTGCAGGGCTCCTCCGCTCAGCTGGACCTCACACCCTCCTCCTCCTCCTCCTCCTCCTCCTCCTCCCTCCGTCCTGTCGAGGCGCGTCGCTGTCCCCGCTGTGCGCTGTGTGACTGTGCGTCACGTTGGTATCATAATTCCCACGGGTTTCATGTCCAGAGAGAAATGCGGGCTATCGGCCTCCCAGCTCCAATGGATGGATGAATGGATGGATGGGTGGGTGGCTGGATGGTTGGATGGATGGATGGAGGAGAACGTACAGTCACACACGAACACAATAAACAGGCGCAAATGAGCGCGCGGAGCCGGAGCGCTCTGCCTCCCGTCGATCTCCACAGATCAACAAGCTGAGCTGTCACTGGTCATCATCACCATCATCTTCATCATCATCATCATCATCACCATCATCATCATCATCCGACACTCCTCACTCACATCCTCGCATTTCACCGCGAGCAGCGTCGACGCGCGAGCGGCCGCTTTGCGCCAATCCTGACTGGTCGTGATGAGGCGCAGCTGCACATCACATCAGGGCGGATGTGGGAACGGAGCGGAATAAACACACAGCGCGAGCAGGACGAGAGGCGCGTGATGAGACGGTGCTGAGGTTTGAAGAAGAATCAAAATAAACGGGGAAGAAGAAGAAGAAGAAGAAGAAGACAACAGCTGGACGAGCGGGAGAGACGAGGGATCCCGCTCCTGGCCTCGCCTTGCATCCGTCCTCCTCTCCTCCTCTTCTCTCTCTCGCGCGCTCTCCCCTCTCTCTCTCTCTCTCTCTCTCTCACTCCCTCCAGCTTGTTGCGCGTTCTGCGTCCGAGAGCGCGCAGCCGCGTGTGCGCTGTGAGTGTGCGCACGTGTGTGTTTGTGGATGCGTGTGTGTAGTGTGTGTGTGTGCAGAGCGGAGGGGGCTGGGCTTCGACTCAGTGATCACGGTTTGTCTGAGTGAGCAGCAGTGAGATGCGGGATATGGGTGTTTGTCTTCAGGTCTTCATGTGTCTCCATATGTGGAGTGTGTTTTCACAGGGTGGTTCTGATGTGGGCGGAGCACCGTCATCATGGAGAGCATGGTGGAATGAGCAACACACAAACCTGTGTGTCCTGTTTGTGTTTGAGTGTGTGTGTGAGACACAGGATGCGCTGACACAAACCATCACGTCCCTGTCGTCCGTCCAAACCCACCACTCATCCACACCTCCATTACACCTGGTGACACACAGGCTTCTGACTGTACTCACTATACTGTCATTACCCTAGTGGTGCAAAGCAGCACTCCACTGCTCTTTATGTATTTGCAATTTCTTTTCTTTTTTTCTTTTTTTTTTGGAGTAATGGTTGAACACAGTGTGCTGAAGGCTCAGGTCATACAGAGGGCAGGAGGAGCAGGACAAACTGTCCCTCTTCCACTCGTCTGTCATGAACATGATGCATGTGAAGATCTTATACCATCAAAACATCATCTATACAGTTCCCATGTGCAACGAGTGTGTGTGTGTGTGTGTGTGTGTGTGTGTGTGTGTGTGTGTGTGTGTGTGCGTGTGTGTGTGTGTGTGTGTGAAGAGGCTGAACACGGTGTTTAGCAGGAAAGAAGATGAATCAGAGTCAAAGTGAATCACTGATTATGTTGAAACCCAGTTTTCCAGTCATTTCACTTTGCACTGCTTTGAATGTCTCTGATTGCTTTTCTTTTTGTGCGTCGGCCGCAAAGTGCGGCGTGACTTCCCAAACACTCGATTCATTCATTTTAATGGCGTTGAATAATTCATCGATCTCTGATTATGCGCGGCGTGTTTTGATTGGGCGTTGCAAAATATTGGGTAAAATCTCAAACCCAATATGGGAGAGGGAGAAATGGCATTCCCGGGCTGTGTCTTTGAAAATGGAGAAACGGTTGGCCTCGTCTCCGGGGTGTAAGAAAACAAACCATAATGATGATGAGACCTGGCTCAGATCTAACCTTGGCTTCAGCGAATGCTTGGCAGCATTCAGAGATGTTCAAGGCAGCTAATTCTAATCTGAGGCCTGCGCTGGTTAGAATGTGACCTCACTTTTTATTTTAGTCCCCACCTCTATACTCAGTCATATATTTCAGGTGTTTACAGTGAAGAAGGGTTTTGTTGTGTATCAATTACAGCATCAGAGGAAACGGGGTTTTTTTACTAGTCACAACTTGTCCACATTCTCCTCCTCTTGCTCCATCACCATGACCCCACTCCACCCTCTTCTTCTCCTTTTATTCCATCCACATCTCCGTCCACCTCGGCCTCCCCACCTCCACCCCATCCTCTGCGCTTCTTCTTCTTCTTCTTTTTCTTCTTCTCATCTTCCATCTTGTACTTGAGTCTTCTCACGGGGTCGCTGAGGCTGCGCGCGGACTTCTCCTCCAGGTCCTCACTGATCATGAAGCTCCTGTCGATGAGCTCTGCAGCTTCCTGCCAGTTGCGGTAGCAGCTGGGGCCCAGGCGAAGTATCTCCTCCACCGCGTTAGGGATCAGGATGGAGCAGTCCGGCCGCAGCACCACCACTGTGGGCAGCTCCTCCACATTAAACATGGCCTCCAGCTCCCTGTGGACACACACACACATACTGGCACACGCATTGCCAGAGAGCTAATGGATTTATTCAGCTGGGCATATTTACATTACAAATATCCATCAGCAGGTTGTGCACACAGCAAACAGTCCAGTCTCACCCACCTCCTGTAGGGGTCCTCGTAAGCCAGGAACAGGCACTTCTTGGGCAGCTCTTTGAGGAAGCTTTCTTGTTGTTCCTCTGATTCATCCAAACTGACAAATGAGAAAAAATCACTTTGCTGGGGGACATGGACAAATTTAATGTGTTTCAATATTCACATTAAAAAATATAGCTTAGTCAGCATTTTTGCTCCTACAAAGACATCTGTTTCTGACAATGACCGAGCAGGCATGAAGATAAGCTGCAACATCAGTCTATATTATTAAGGACCACACAGGATTAAGGTTACACACACACCACCTGTGTAAACGGATGACCTTGCATGCACATATGATTGTAATCACACAAGGATTTATCATTAGATGAAGGTCCAGAGTGTGTTACGTGTGTGCCTGTGTGTGTGTGTGTGTGTGTGTGTGTGTCGTACCTAATGTAAAGGAGAACCAGCTGAGCAGAACGCTCCACGTAGAATTCATCCGTCAACCGTTTGAAGAAGTCCGTGAGCGTGAGAGCAAACTGCTGGCAGCGCTCACATGCCGCAGATGCAAAGAAGAGCATCAGGATGCGGTTCTGCAGTCGCACGACAACCTCACGCTCTGTGTCCAGCTCGTCCTGGTCCTTGTTGTTCTTCACAAGGACCCGGTCAATGAACAGGTCCACCATGATGATGATGATGATGATGGTGGATGATGAGGGAGCTGCAGGTACGAGAAAAGTGTAGTAAACAAAAGAAGTATCTCCTGTGTGGGGACCCGGGGTAGAATAGGTCTTAGCTCCCCCTTGTTTATCCTAAGAGGCAACAAATGGGGCAGAATGTGATGTGTTGTCAAGTAGTGAACATGGCATAAATAAATAAAATAAAATAACTAACAATAATATTTTAGGGAAGTCAAATCTTACAGTATAGAAGACTACATGTCTCCACTCACACACACACCTATCTATGAATCATATTTAATCCAGCTCACTGCTCAGTCAGATAATCCTCGCAGGTGCTTACCTCCAACAAATATTATCTCCACTCGAGGCAGCAAATCCGAAAGGAGAACAACCTTCGAAATCTAGTTTTCTTTCTGATGTTTGTTTTTTTTCAACTCCTCTGCACTTTGCCGTATTTGAGTCAGGACGCCGCCTGTCACCGTGCATCATATCCACTCACTGGCTGCGTCTCCTCCACCTTGATGCCAGTGGCTGTTCACTCCCTCATCCCCTGCGTCTCTGCGCTCCACCCCCCCCCCCCCCCCCCCCCCCCCCCCCCCCCCCCCCCACCCCCCACACAACACACACCACACACACATCCCCCTCCTGCCTGGGAGGGAGGTATTCAAAAGGCAAGGTGACAGAGGGACATGCAGTGCTCACAGTCAGTGTGTGTGTGTGTGTGTGTGTGTGTGTGTGTGTGTGTGTGTGTGTGTGTGTGTGTGTGTGTGAAGATAGTGACTGAGCATGCACGTGTGAATGGGAACCATAGAATTAACAAAATAAGAGATGTGCTACAACAAGTGTGAAGCTTTTAATTGAAGTCACCCGCATCGAGTCTTTTCCTCCTCAGTAAACTGTGATGGAGTCACAGGGAATATCTGCCTCGTGATCGTTTGACTCACTCTGCAGGGAACAGCCACAGCAGTGACATACCACTCTCTGTTAGCAGCAATGAAAGTTTATTGGGGTTTTTTTTTTGTATTTTCAATAAGAACAGTACAACTTGTACTTAACTATTTAATTACAAAATAAAAAATCTTCAGAGACCAACTGTAGTTAACAAAGAATCGCAAAAGATAATGCTATAAATAAATAACACGCACTCGTGGGTTGATTAAATATTAATCTGAGTTTTAAAACACCAGCAGGCGCCAGCGCCTATATTTAGTTAAAAGCTATAATCACATTTGTAGTTTGCTTTTTTCCACTCGGGGGCATAACAATGCAAAAACAGAAACAGGCCGAGGAACACAGCAGCTGAAACAGATTATCATCAAGTGCCAGCGAAGAGTTTTCTCCTGACCAGGAGAAGTAAATACACAGCTCTGCATTGTAAACCCAACTGTGCTTATTGCTTTCTAAACAGCTGCCTGAAGCTGCAGGAAGTGGAGCTGATAAGATTTGAGATGATGGATGTTATCTGTATTTGTACTTGTTTGCTTCCGTGTAATAAAACAGTGATTTTTTTGTTTTTTAATTTGTTAATTATCAAATAAAAAGATATTAAAGAATTCGAGATGGAGCACAAACACACACAACAACACAGATCATTTCTTAAGTTAGAGACGATATTATTTCATTTCGTTTGCGCGGTCCCTGGATGTTATGCTTCTGTGAGTCGGAGCGTGATAAAGGAGCTCCTCTCAGCGAGTGCGTTGTTTTTAATTAGGCCGTAAACGCTGCTGCGGGCAGACAAAGTATATTTTGTGGAGCAGTGAATAAGCTGCAGTATCAGTGGCTAAGAATTAAGTATTTAAGAGGAGAAGATTTGCTGTAAGACAATTACTAGAGAGGATCAACAAAAAAGACTTGGCCTTTCATATTTCTTCTTTAATCCTTTCTTTTTATCTTCTCCCCCATGTTCCTTAATCTGCCTCTCTTTTCTTGGCGTCCCAGGCTCCATCTTTCTCCTCTTCCTTGCCATTGCCGTCCCTGCCAGTCCCTCATATCTTCCACCATCTCTTCTTCCTCTTGTCGTCCTCCGTCTTGTACTTCAGTCTCCTTACGGGGTCGGTGGCACTGCGCAGATTTAAGTCGTCAAACTCCTCATTCAGCATGAAGCTCCTCTCAATCAGCTCCGCTGATTCCTGCCAGTTAGCGAAACAGTCGCACCCAAAGCGCCGGATGTCCTGAACGGCGTTCGGAGAGAGGATGGAGCCGTCAGGACGGAGGACAACCACTGCCGGGACGTCCTTCACCTCAAACATCGCCTGCAGCTCCCTGAAAACAGGTAACAAAAACCAAGGAATGTAAATATTTGTAGTTTCTTATGACTGTCACAATCTGGCCATGGAGTGTTTGACCTTTATGACCTTTATGACCTTTAGTTTTGTTGTGGACTCATTTTGTCCGTTGTCTTGGATTGTTTGTATTTGTTTTAACTTCAGTACAATAGGTTTTAAGTTGCTGTTTGTTGCTCCTTGTCTGTTTCCTGTTTTATTTTGAAAGCTCATTCCCTTGCACAACATGCTGCAGTCTCGTTACCACATGAGCTGATTGTTTCACCTGGTTGATTGTTTGCACCTGAGTCCTGTTTGACCCTCTCTCTATATATAGAGCCTCAGTCTCCCTCTGCTCCTTGTTGCGTTGTCTGCTCTGTGTATGTGTCTGTTTTGCCATGTTCTGCTTATTGGGGTTATTGGGGTTGTGTTTTGTGTTTGTCAGTGTCCTGCGGTTTTCAAGTAGGATTTAGTTAACAAATCACCTTTTCTTCAAGAAGCTTAGTGTGCATTTGTAAACTATTACTGAATGTTATAGTTTGGCAGCTGACTGCTATTTCTACCCCCTAATGTAAAAAACAAACAAACACATTCACGTCCCTCCATCCACCTACTTCCTGTATGGGTCCTCGAAGGCCAGAAACAAAACCTTTTTGTGCATCTGTTTGAGGAATCTTTCCTGCTGCTCCTCTGATCGGTCTAAGCTACAGAGAGAGAGAGAGAGAGAGAGAGAGAGATGGGGATGGGAACGTAATGAATGATGAAACAGTGCAGTGCCTGCGTTCAGGAGATAAAGAGAGGAGAACAGACCTGATGTAGATGAGGGAAAGCAGTTTGGGGTATTCGATGTACGCTGGATCCTTCAGCCGCTTGAAAAACTCGTTGAGGACAGGCACAAACTCCTGGCACTTTTTACAGTCGCCGGAGGCAAAGAACAGCATCAGGACGCGGTTTTCGAGGATGCCGGCGATTTCGCGCTCCGTGTTGAGCTCATCCTGGTCCCAGTTGTTCTCGACCAGAACGCGGTTCAGGAACAGGTCCACCATGATGACGAGCAGCAGAGTGGGTCAAAGGCCCTGCGTGAAGTGAAGTGACGCACGTGGTGTCTTTAAAGATCTGGACGAACAGAAAGCTTCAGTCTAATGTTCAGATCCATCACGTACAAACAAAACACAGTGTGATGATTCTGATTCTAATGGGAATCAAAGAGGCTTCTGATTCTGTCAGTTTTATTTGTTTTCCTGTAACAAAAAGATTCTATGCAAAATAGTCATTTGGGAAATAATGAGTGATTGATACCACATTTCACTTTTAATCATTTACTTTAAATGGAGAGAGGGAGAGAAACAACACTGCAGATGGAGTGATGCTGTCTGAGCATTGTTATCAAAGCTGGTAAAGATCTTATACCTCTCTTACACATTCTCTGTTTTTTTATATACATATACAGGGGGTCCTCGAGTTACGACGGAGATCCGTTCCTGAGAATGTGTCGTAACCGAATTTCGACGTTAGTCGGAACATACATTCATTGTGCCATTGTGCATACATTGTGCCACTAGATGTCGCTATAACACCACCCTACAATAAGAGTTTACTATGGCGAATTGTCTTTTGTCACTGTAGGGGTTGATATTGTGAGTGTAATGAGCATTTCCTTTAGATTTCTGATATCAACCGTGTGCGTTGTGAATAAACCTACGGTATTGCCACGATCTCGAACCCATCTGATCCTTACGATCCTTACCGGCTGCCGCTGCACCCCCTGCCAGCCGGCCGGCCATTTCACATAAGTAAACACAAGGCAGAGTAGCCTAGCTGTGCTGTGGAGGTGCTGGACAGCCGGTAGGCGCACTGAGAGACAGAGAGAGCGCTCACCAACTAGTTCCCATGTGAAGTCTGTACGTATTTACGGGGCAAACCGCATAAGCCGAAACAAGGAAGTTCACGGGAGATGTGTCGTAACCACGAAAACGACGTAACTCGCGACCGTCGTAACTCGAGGACCCCCTGTACTCAGCACTTCCTGTTATGTTCAACAGATTAAATTTTATTTAGCAACAAGGAAAACACTCGAAAAAAGGGTTAGTGTTAGGTTTATAAAATATAATATCATATAAAATATATGTTCACAGGTTTGATGTTCCCCTTGACTAATTCTCGCTGACTCACTCATGTTTATTTTTGCATCACAGCCTGATAATGGACATCCAGTTTATAGTATACAACAATTTTATTTGAGACGCATCACAATGGCAGTCTGACTAAACAACTGTAGCCAGATGACCGAGAGGGATGGACGAGGCCGAATAACAGATGATGCTTTCCAAGAGGAGTCGTGGTTCAGAACAAAAACCTACATCTAAAATGAATTTCGGATTTATAAATAAAGTTCAGGACTAACAGGTCAGAAATGTACTCTATCTGCCCCCTGTATTCCACTGTGGCAGCAGTTGCTGCAGGCTGAGAATTGACAGCGATAACCTCACAAATTAGATTTGGCTCTCGGGCTCTGAGCCGTGTCAGATCTGTTTGAGACTGCAGCTCTGGACTCAACCTTCCAAGGCTGATGTGGGAGAAATATGTTGGAAATGGAGTCACGTTGGACAGCAGCTGAGGAAGAAAGGCAGGATTTACAGGAAAAGTCTAAAAGGTCGGAGCTTAAATCCTACGTTTGGAAAAGCTATTACACAATTATCTGGTTCACTTTTTGAGAGTGATCAATTGCGGCTGACACACACACACACACACACACACACACACACACACACACACACATATATATAGATACCACCGAGACTGCCTTGTTTTGTTAGTGGCTAATTTAAAAGCCCATCAATCTCTCTCTCTCTCTCTGTGTGTGTGTGTGTGTGTGATTTACCTCACCTTGAAACTCCTCAGCTCCTCCAGGTGGAGAAATATATCCTGAGAGTCTTCTCTCCTTTCAGCTGCTGCATCCTCTCTTCACTTTGGCTGCTTCTTCCTCTGACTACTTTAAAGTTGCTTCGTGACAACTCTCACTACCTCTTCAACCCTCGCCGTCATTTCTTCACGCTGCACACTGTGGTCCACTGAGGCAGATGACAAATAGCTGGAGGTGGAGGGCTGTAATTCAGGGGCAGAGGTTGCCCCCATGATTGTGTGTGTGTGTGTGTGTGTGTGCGTGTGTGCGTTTACCGCAGACCTTAAAACTCCAGCTCAACGGCATCAATCTTATTACTTAAAGAGGAGAAGGGAGGGCGCAAAGGATGGATGAAGGGGACAAATTGGATTGCAAAGGGAGGACAGGCATGTAGGTCAAACTTAAAACAAGAGAAACAAAAAAAAACAACAACAAAGAGACGATGACACCAGACAACAGAACGAGCCGTGTTTTATGTGCACTTCAGGTGCACATAAAACTCCAACTAAGTTCGATCTGTCCTCCACGATTGCTGGTGGTTGAAGGCTTAATAATTAGCGATGTCACTCTCGTATTCCTCGGAGTGTAATAACGACTCTTTTGCATCCTGTTATCAAGGCGATTTGACAACCAGGACGCAGAGCTGCAAGGAAATGAAGTGGGAAAGTCGATAGTTTGAATCGAGCCTGGTTCGAGTGAAGCCCAGCAGGTCCTGCTGGAGAGAAGAGGCTATTGATCTGCGGGGGCACTCGCAGAAGATGCCTGGGTTAATCTCAGAGAGGGGTGAGGTAAATATAGAAGTGGAGGGAAAGGAAGATCTAAACGGATTAGTCTGAGTCTGAGACGTGTGGCACAGCATGTGGATGCACGCACACACACACGCACACACACACAGAGCGCCATAACAAACTAGACAGTGCATTACATCATTTGAGCAAACACACACAAGCATTAAGCATGCTTAAGCATTTTAGCAGTGCTGCCTGGGTTTATGGGACACAAAGACTCTCTGTTAGCAAAAGATTGTTTCTGTTTATCGCGGCACTAAATTCGTTGAAGAATAAAACGTTAGTGCTGATATTAAATCAAAGTATAAATTTGTCCAGTGCTTTCAATCACATTAAAGTACCAGCATATAATGTCAGCCTGCTAACACAGTTAGTTGAGACAATTTTACTCAGTTCATCCTGCAAAGATAATAATAAAAATATGTTACATTTTAATAAAGTGAATAAAATGTAAAAGCTTTGAAGCAAATGAGTAGTGCTTTACTCGGCGGCAGTGGATAAGGGATCGTCTTTGTAAACTCAGTGAAGGAGGCACAGTATTTGCCTTCAAACTGACCTTTATGTAATGACAGGACAGGCAATCACCATCAGCCACTAATTAAAAGAAATGTCTCTCGGGCTTTGGGACATTCGTGTCTTTGCTGAAATAAGTATGTTTTAAATACCTTCGCAAAAATAATTTAAAAAAACACACAAAAACAAAATAATTATAAAAGTTTTTATTTATTCTTTGGTAAAAAAAAAACTGAAAATGAAAAGCGATTAAGGGAAAGACACATTGAGGAGAGACAAACAAAGTTTTCTGATTTTCACCAACCAAATGCAACAAAGTCAAAGGTGCAACTTGTCGATTGGTGAGACACACTGACAGTGTAAAAGATAGATTAAGGAAAACATTATACATTCACAAGTAAAAAAAAAGAGGATAAGCAACAATCTTTAACAAATGTAAAATAAATAACACACTAGCTACTCTGGGATAAACGACAAGAGGTTGCAAAGAAAGCAGAGAGTGGTTTCCAACCTGGGGTTCAGGATACTCGTAAGGAAAAAATCTAATTCTTCGACACAAAGATAGAACTTATTTTGTCAGATTTTTTTTTTCTTTTTGAGGAAAACTATTATAGGAATAATAAAAGAAAGGTCATCACAGGTAGACATGGTTGTCATGGTGATAGCAAGCCAGGCTGGGAACCACTGAAATGTAGCATAGCAATTTACAACATTTTGAGTGACTGCTTTCAGTCCAAAATAAAGTAATATAATCACTTTATAAGCTTCCATTTGAAACACAAGCCATACTGCAGCAGGGGACGTTTTTGTGATGTTAAAGGAATACTGCATATATGGAAAAGCTTTTGTTTAGTAAAAGCACCTAATGAAATTTATTTAGGATACTAGATGGCAGAAGTCTGAGCATAGTGGCCATGCTGTGGTTAAGGGATGTGTGTTGGATGCAATAAATAAAACAAAAGCTGCTAGCTGACTCTTCAAGAGTTATCATTACATCTAACCTTCTCTTAATAGAAAGATCAAACAGTGGAGAGAAACGTACATGGATCGGTCTGTTGGTCTTGTCATTCCGCTTTTGTTTTATTTCCTCCCTTTTATCCATTCCCCCCCAAAATCACAGCTTTGTTCTATCCCTCATCCTTATCTCTGTACGCCATCTCTCACTCCCTCCCACAACCTCTCTTCTCCATCACAGCTCGTCCCGGGCGCTCCAGTTCTCCAGCTCAGACTGAAGTACGTCAGAGTTCTGGGCCTCAAAGCTCAGCTCCTCTTGCTCCTGGGTTTTCCTCGACTTGGCTCGGTCCCAGTCGGTTTTGACCGTTTCGTTGTCCCAAACCACCGACGTCTCCGTGTCGCTGATGTAGCCGGCGTCTCCCGTGTAATGGGTCGGATAAACCAGGAGCGGCTCGGTGGAAAACGCGCGTAGGTCCCGATGCTCAAAATGGTCCATGTACTCTGATCTGATGAGTGAAGTATGTTTACATTGATAAGAGCATGACATGGTAGAAAGAAAAAGAAAAGACTTAAACTTACACTGGATGTTTGTTGTACATGATAGGGAGGAACTCATCCACAGGAAGCATTTTGCTCAGAGGATCAGCCCTGAGGAGCTTCCGAGCTCCTTGTAACGACAACATGTAGCCCAGTGTCCAGTAAGAGTAGTCAGCCTCAACCAGATTGTGTATGTTGGGTACAGATTTTTCCGGATGGTCAACCTGCATGCGTTTCCGTCCAATGTAACTGTATGCGAATGCAAAAAGCATGTAAAACAAAAGATCATTTAAAATAAGATCATTCAAAATATCCCATTCAAAATTAGAGACCCAGTGAAACAGCATTTATAAACACCAACATTCTGGACCAAAACTGTTTCCAACCTGTGAGTTAACATTAGAGAAAGACACTGTGCGATTTGTGTGAATCCCTCAAATTTTATTTCATTCCTTCCAGTAAATACAAATTAGTACCGTTGTGCGCTGTGGTAGACGTGACAGGTACAATTAGCCGTCATCTGCGTAGCACTGATATGAGAAGCCATGTGAGCGGATAATTGGACCCAGGGAAGCAGCATGTTTATATTGCAAAGGGAGAGGAACCATTTTTAGCCAAAAGCCACTGTTGGTGGAGCATGTGGAGGGATTTTAAGACGGGTGAATGGATTATGATCAAAATCCTTCTTAAGTGTCAGAGATATATTTTAGTGTACACGCTAATACCATTTAACTGAATAACAGTGCACTGCTGATATTTTCGGACAAAAGATGCTGAAAGAGTTTCATGTCCACTCAACCTTCGAAAGCACTCAAACTGTCAGTCATCTCTGTCCATGCAGAAAAACCAACACTGTAGTAATTTTGAGTCCTCCCAGCATGCTCCTCTGCTGCAGTGGCCCATTGCATCTCTCACTGCGCATGTGGAAGTAGTGTGAGAGGTAAGAGGCATTATTTCCAGTGGTGTTTTTGGCATCTGTACCGCGGTGTTTGAGATATCATGTGTGACAGATGGACGGAGTTCACTGTAGGGGGATTATAATCCTTAGTGTTTACTACATGGTGTTTTCCTACCGTTCCCTGAGGCATCACTCACATGAGATCCCAGTCCAGCTTGTATGTTTTCACCTCCTGCAGTAGTGTCTGGAGACGACGTTTGAAGAAAACCTCGAAACGGAGGTCATCCTCCATGACCAGGGAGGTCTGCAGACCACGGTCTACAATCTAAACATGCAGAAAGGATTTAGTGCAACAGTGAAGCTGAGATTCTCGTGTGCCTAAATATATAATTTATAGTGTGATCAAAGATCGGCATAATGGTAAAACGTATTCAACTCGTTACTGAAGTCAATAACATTTAAACACTTTTGATCATAATTGATACATATGCAGAAATAATACTAACGTTGCACTCTTCGCGTTGCTGTCTGTTCAATAAGGGAGCAGAGAGTAACACATTTATTTAAGAGAAACAGCAAATTTAAAAACAAAAACAAAAGAAAAATGCAGTTCTTAAAACAAATAAAACCAAACTGCCTTTCTTAACTCAGACTCTGTTCCTGAGCCTTATCGTTGTAATCGTTATCTACCATGTACAGGTAGACCCGAAGGCCTGAACCCATCTGAGCATCTCACCTCCTTCCAGATGTTGTAATGAGAGAGGAAACAACCCAGTTCACCCTTGGTGAGAGGTCGACCATGATAAGGGTCTTTGTACCCAGGCAGCATCTTAATCCCCATAGACTCTATCTCAGATGTGTTCTGAGCTCTGAAAGAGGGGGGATGGACACAGAGATTAGAGATGAAAACAATAAATTATGTAGATCTTGTGTGTTTGTATGTGTGGGGTTGTTTGGGTGTGAAAATGGGAAAAACTGAAAAACAAACATAAGAAAGGCCATACAGGAGTTGACAAGTTATAATCAAATATGTAAAACATGACACACCTGACAGCAGACAGCAAGTAGACTTCATAAACATAAGAATTAGATTTTCTTCAGATGACCTATAATACAAGCTCATCTTCTTTAAACAACATTCTTCACCCCAATACTTTTCACCTGGTCACAGCGCTGCCTCCCTGCATAAATCTGCATTTTTGCAGAGGCACAAATCAGGAAGCAGTGGAGCAGTGGAGCAGTGGAGGAGAAACAAGATGAGAAACGTACTTGCCATCCACAGCAGCAACAACCTTACAGCTGATCTCCTGCTCGTACAGCGTTCTTAGCATCCGCTCACGGCGGTCTGATCGCCGCACCAGATTTATCATGAACACCTGCGTGCACACAAATGTTAGATATCACACGCATGCTATGATTGTGTGTGTGTGTGTGTCTGTGTGTGTACCTCATCAAAGCCCATCTTGTTAGGCTGCTTGGGAGGAACAGACAGAAGGCTGGAGTGCTCCAAAGGAGGATTTTTCACTTTCAAAGAAAAAGAGGGGGGTATTAGAAGAAAAAATGTGTTGTACCAGTGGTTCCTAAAATGTAGTTCATGGAACCACAGGGAGCTCCCATAAACTGACTGCAGTTTTTCTTCTTCTTGCTTTGATTTCTAAAGTGGTATGTGTAGTAAGTATACAGATGGCTAACAAATTAAAGGAAAAACATAAACTTTAATTTAAAAAAAAATAAATTAGTGGGTATACAAATGTAGAAGGGTCTATAAAGTATTGTTAATTAATAGAGTTGAACAAAGGGTATGTTCAGGTGTAATCACGTCCTCGTGTCTGTTTAGGTGCTTAAATCTGTGGAAGGCAAAAAATTAATTCAGCTCTTTCTCAGCCATCATTGACCTCTTGACCTACCCATGACCTCAAGGTGTGTATGCAAGAAGCTCTCTGCCTCATCCTGCAAGGTTGCATGGGAGCGCATTGGCACTGGGAAATACCCATACGTTTCTTTGTTGCACACATACATCTGCACATCTGAGAAAGAGGAAAGAGGTGAAATGAGTTACACTGTTCGTACCAGACGTGTTCCTGCAGACACGTTAAACAAACCCTTCATTTAACGAGGCTGTCTCCATTGCATTCGTCTCACCTGCCATGCGAGCCGAGTACGCAAAGACGATGACGTCATCCAGGGCCCAGCTGTACTCTGGGTGTGGTGGGTAAAATGCCAGCTGACTGGAGGCCTCTTTCCGTAGGTCCACCAGGTAGGTAGAGTGAACCATGGGTACAGCAAAGCAGCCGCGTCGCTCCAGCTTACGGATTGGCATGTAGGCCGGCGTTCGCTTGTAGTAACCCTACAGGATATGGTAAGAACACAAACACTAAATATATTGCTGTATGTGGTTCTCTATTTAAAAAAAAATCACTGATTAAATATGATATAGAGAAAAAGACATGTTCCCTTCTGGTCTATTAAATGACAATGACGAACATGTTCTATAGAGGAATCAGGGCAGAGTCTTTAAGGCAGTTGATTTATTTTGTGCTGAAGGATAAACAATGTACAGATGTCTACTCTGATTTATAAAGAAGCAAAGCTGAGTCCTTGAAAGCATCGACAGAAATTTCTAGACAGTGTGTTTGATGGCTCAGATGTGTAAGTTTGATAAGTCAAATTCATTATGACTTAAATGTGAACATGAGTTGGCAAATGAATCATTTGAATAAATATTTCATTTCTAACATTTCACCCTGCCACACTGTCAAAACATCACCTTTTTAGAACTTAATTTCAACGTCTGACACATCCATTTAAAGTCAGTGTGACCTCTACCTTTGAATAAACTGGAATAAATCGGCAGCACAAACAGCAGTCTCATAATTTACTAACATTATTTAATACATATTTCTTTGTGGGAAAAATAAATGTTTTAATTTACAAATACCTGAGCACATAGCTGCTGCACAGTCAGAGGATAAAAAAAAGATCTTGCTTATGTTTTCAGATTGAGTGACTTACAACACAAAAAAAACATTCAAGGGTAAAATTTATTTTTAGAATATACGTATGCATTAGAAAAGTGGCAGTTCACTGTAATACTGTAGTAGTAGTGTTAAGAGGTACTACTACCTTCATCAAAGCAATGTCTGTACCTGTGAAGTCATGCCGCACCAGAAGTTGGAGTATGCAGCTCTGGACTCCAACATGGGAGCGACAATGGTCTTGTTCTCCATCATAAGTTTCCATAGCACATTGGGGTTGATGAGCAGGTTGTCACAGTCAGCCACCTGCAGACAAGAGAAAAGGGCACAATATTGATAAGACAATCACACACAAGCACAGACAAAATGTCGCCTGCTGAAACTAAATGATTGATTGAGCCACAGCAACATGGTTTGAACCGTGATCACGAGCGGCTTCTGTCCCATCAGACGGCACCTTGCTCCACTGTGTAATCTGAATAAAGGCTGCTAGGTGCCTCAGGAGGACCAGTTTTGTCAGTGGTAAAACTTGACATTTAAATCTTGTGTATGTTTGCTGCAATCAACAGTTCAGTCTCAGTGAGCTGATTTTTTTTTTGAATGGAGTCTGACAAGTTCTGTCTGAAATATGTCCCTGACACACAGGTGTATGTAAGAGGCATGTGTAAACCAGATAATTGTCTAATCATAAATTAACATTTATATGAAAACATTCTTGATTACCACTTTTACCCCATACGACCTGGTGTATGCAGATATAGTTCAAGGATGGGTATTTAAAATCCAGAGCACAAGGTTTTTCCACTGATCTAATTATACATCTGATGCTGAGTCAGAGACATCACTGAGAAAATGAGGTTTATGAAGCTGTTGGATGGTAACAGACCAGCAGGTAGTCGGCCCAGATCTCGCGGGCGGTGTCCAGCGCGGCCTGGCGGAGCTTCATTACATGTTCATAGCGGAGATTATTCCAGTGCTTTGGCCCCAACTCATCTTCAAAGGCACTGAGACGAGCATAGACAGACCATTTAGGTAAATCGATCTCTTGCCCACACACACACACACACATACGCACACATACACACACACACACACGCACACACATACGCACACACATGCAGTACCTGGGTTCATCTTCAGGTCTCCATTCCACATAGTGATAGTAATTCTGCACCTTGACGAGCCAGTCTCTCAGAATGGCTGTGGTGTTATCGATGTTGTGATCTGTCGCCACCCTGTGGGAGGATGAGAAGAAAAATCACATTTAGGTGCAGTGTGCCTTGATCTGCAGTACCAATTACAGTTAAAGACCAATCTTGCGTTTGGCTGCGAGGCTGATGTAAGGATAAAAATGATTGGAATTTAATATGACAGCTCTTGCATGTTAGGAATATTACTACATATTACTAACTTACTAACATTAAGATGAGAGTGATCTGTGACTTTGTACTGTTTACTTAGTTGCATTGGGCCACAGCAGCTGTTCCACTTATAAATATCTGCCAGCAGTTACTTTTTTTATCACTCAAATGGCATCGACACAGCAGGTTGTACTTTTCTGGTCCACCTCATGTATTTATAGCAATGAGCTAGAGTCTCTGAATCTAAAGTAACACAACAGGAGTAATAGAAGTAATGTACAGTTGAATCCTCATTAAAACTCACACATAGAAGACTGGTCTTCTATGTCACTTTAATGCAGTGAGATATGCAGGATTTCAATTAGGGAGACAAAATAAAACACCCCTTGGTGTTCTCTCAAAACAACATGTAAACAGGAATCTATTAGAGAATACAAAATGTTGTACATGTCCAAATAAGGATATTAAAAGTGGGACCAGAGAAGCTGTGTGAAGATTGTATTGGTTGCCAAATCATAAACCGTAAATAACAATAAACCATGTTCACCTCAGTGATACTATTTTAATTTTATACAATACCTTCACGAGCGACATCTTTGTACCTAATACACCTACAGGGCATCTGTTCTTATGACTGTTTACTCTCTGTCATTCAACTCAATACTTGGTTTGTCGTATCCCTTTCAAGCGTGGGGTATGCGCTACGATCTTGGTTGCTATGGCAACTAACATCCGGAACTGGTCCAGCTGGACCCTCTCAGTGTCTCCAGAGATATACAACAAATGCCTGCTTCAAGGGCCGACTTGAACGTGATCTGTGGAAAGAAATACCACCTGAAGACCTTCACAGGCGGCAGAGCCAGGCCATAATACCCCCCACGCTCTGTCACTATGACTGAGGCTCCTTACATTGCAGCATAGCTCAGTGCAGCTTTAGAAAGACATATTAACATATAGGATAATCAAACTCCAGACAATAATGAATCAAGACACCGATATTAGTTAGATGAACTAGATAATTCTTGTTTTGTGTTTACATCCCTGGGGGCCTTGTTGCACATCACCGACATCGTGCACAGAGACAGAAAAGAGGCAGACAATAGAGGCTGAGAAGGGGAGGACCATCCGTATTATTCCGTGTTATCACAACAAATTTCTGTGTGAGTCAGGGAGGGGCAAGAGAGAGAACCAAAGAATGGATCTGAGAGAAATGGATTTACTGAGAACCCCTCTCATGTGGTGAGTGACAGCCTGCTTGCTGCAGCTGTTAGTTTCCCATCTGTCTGTGGTGCTTTGACACAGTGGTGCTGACCCAGCACCTGCATGTGACCGGCTCGCCAATCCATCTTCCTCCACCTCCCTCTGCACACTTCCACCTCTCCCCACAGGTTATAGAGACACATCTGACAGCTGCAGAGTTTTGAACGAACACAGCGGATACATTGGTTTTATGGTAGTTTTGCCTACAGGTATGAGGGAGAGGTGGATGAGGAGGGGAGATTTAAAGATAATATCCATCCTGCATGTTTCTGCAGAGCATATCTGTACCATCAGTCTGCCTGCATGTGTGCGTGTCTGCGTTGCCACTTGCCAAGTGCGTCTTCTTGTCACGCTGATAGCTGCAGGTATCAACAGGTGGAGGAGCAGCGGCTCAGTTTATGCATTTCACACCGCATTTCAAAACTTGCTATTAGCTCTACATGTTCTTCCACTAAGGAGACAACAGCAGCTGGACTCACACAGAGGGTGAACATCTGGCACAGATGGGAGGTAAAAAAGTCCAAACAAAAAGGCTGATTGGTCAATGAAAAAGTCCATTTCAATATTTAGAAGAGACAGGACGTCCTCACTGGTCAAACAACCACTCGATAACAATAATCATTTGAGAATATTGAATAATTATCGTTGTCCCTCTGAGATGTTGACCTCATCTTAACAACACGTCTGCAGAGGAGGAAGTGTGCAGGAGTCATGTGGCAGACTGGGGGCTGGGTGACAGTCAGACGGGGTCAATGAAGGTTAAATCCCCGCAGGCTTTTTTTACTGGTCCCCGTCACCACACACACAGTTTGTTGTGTCTGGATTTATAACAGCAACAACAACAATGCCGGTTTTGTTTCCTGCCTGTGTATGACGAGGATTTGGAAGATGTGCAGAGAGAGGGAGGGGGAGAGAGGGGAGGAAGCGGTGGAGGTGGAGGAGACAGGGGGAGGGGGGTGAGGGCAGAGTATCTGCGGCTGAATGGAAGTTTTCACGGACTCAGCTCCTCCGGGCGCTGTCCGCCCTCAGTGTCCGCCCTCAGTGCGCCGCAGCGGGGCCAGGCCCGCGGCGCGAGCCGCTCGCAGCCACTCGACTCCAACTTCCGCTCATCTCACCGCTGCTTTGTTTAGCTAACAACAGAGATAAGGCGCTCGTGCGTTTATTCCACTGACTGGACGTTTAGTCTCGTTTTGATAATATCACAGCGGCCCCACCTGGTCACTGCCTCCCTCTGCAGTACGCGTTTCTAAACTGTCTAATAATCGTTAATAAGCTTAAAACTTTTGACACGTTTGACGTGACGCCCCCTTTAATAATATTTAGTTTCCGTGTTTGTCTTCTGGGGGTAAGAGGGATGACACTCACCACAGGGCGATGCGGTCCTTCGGGTAGTTGAGGCGCTCGATGGTGCCGAGGAACAGCGGCAGAGAGTGCGCCGAGTTGCGGCAGACCAGCGCGATGACGACCCGGGGAGCGAGGAGCGGGGACTCGGGGCTCCAGCGCTCCTCGGGGAAATATCCCCGGCTCAGGCCGGAGAGGAGAGCGTACAGCAGGGCGGGCAGCAGCGAGGTGACCCGGGGCATGGCAGGGACAGAGACTCTGCTGACGCGGCGGACGGAGAGGGGCGCAGGGGATGAAGAGGCTCCGTGTCCCGGTGTTGTGTTACGCCGACAGTGGAAACATGACGGAGCAGCGGGCTGAATTAAAGGGCAGGTCTGGGCTGGTTTCAGGGAAGCTGACTGGATGAATCAGTAAACACGCAGGATATGCAGTGTTCTTGTGTCTTGTCTAGACCTACTTCATTATGCATCAGAGCTCCTGTCATGTTTTGACTGACTATCGGCAAATTTGATTTTACGTCCCATATGGACGAGTGGAGACACGAGCCAGAGTTCCCCGTGTCCTCCCCTTTAAGGACAGATCCAGCTGTAAACTACAGGAAGGGAACAGAAACTATGGGCGTGTCCAATGTAGGTCTGTCTCAACCCAAACCCTGAACCCTCTATACAGCAGGCTCCAGGCTGTTTGGAGATAACATGTCAATAGAGTTGTTCTACCCTCATGACAAGAGCTGTGGGAACCTCAACCAAATATGTGCATCTGGACATGTATGCAATATGTCACAAGAGCAATCTACACAACAGTGAAAACCCACTGGTTCCTGGGGCCAAAGAAATAAATATACCTGTGACAGGAAGATTCATTCAACAACTGTTATTATTAAGTATTACTACTGTTATTATAATAAAGTGTAAAATAACATAGCAGATAAGAGTTTGGGTGATGTGTTTTATGTTTGTTTCTGATCATTTGTTCCTTTAACTGTGTGATTTTAATAATTATGTGTTTAATGGTTAAGATACCTTGAGATACCACTAAACCCGTTTCATAACTGTGCACTCACTGTGTCCTATTCCTATTTAACATTAGATCGTGGTGTGAAAAAGCTAATAGATAAAAATTAATTTAAAAAAATACACACACACACACACACAGAGAGAGAGAGAGAGAATGTTTTGTTGGGCTAAGGCTAAGTGAGATGGATGTATTGAATGTATAAATGCAAGGAGTGTTATCTACAACATCATCTCAAGAATCAGTTGCGACTGAAGAGCCATCAGTCATTTATCCAGGTGCTGGGTTGTATTAAGTTTTGTTTGCATAGGTGGTTGCAAGTGAGGAGCGGACAGACACACAGAAATGTCTGGTTGGTTTCAGTTTTTTTGGAGGAGAGAGAGTTTGTTAAGAATATTCTTGACCTTAATTAGGATAAGTGTCTGTTTTTTTTTTTATTGTTTTGATTTGATTTTTTTACTTCCTAGTGAGCATGCTTAGCTTTAAGCACCAAAGGTCTCCATCTTTCACTGGGGACTCCCCATGTTTCCTGTGGCCACACACGTCCCTCTGAGCTCAGCTCCAACCTGTCCAGACACTGCCACATCCTGCTTCCATTTGGCCCCAGGTCAACCCGGAGATGTCAGCACCTCAGACGCGAACCATCGTATGCTCACTTTCAGCAGAAAGCATTAAACCCCTCTTCTCCACAGTATGGGAGACTGTTATTCAATTTGCGTTCATATGTGAAACGTTCATGCAATATTTCATGCCTCAAGCTATTCAATGACACAATCCATCACACAGTGATTAAATGTTAAGCTGCAAGACAAATACTGAGGCATGCTAAAGAAAATATAAAAACACATCTCCTGTCACCTCAGGGAAATATTTTTGAACAAAGATCATTCCTCTGCTGAGCCTATGTGCACAAAAACAATCTGTAGCTACCACATTAGCACTGTAGCTAGCTACCACGTCTGCTAATACAGTCTTTATTGGTTTGTGTCAATTTAAAAGAATCACAAATGATGGGATTCACTTCCTGTTTTGACACTAGTGGAATAGTTCCAGCAGTTAAACCAAGTATAGAAAATTGATTTAGACTGATTATTTTATACAGTGAAACCTCGACTTACGAACTTAATTCGTTCCGTGATCGGGTTCGTAGGTTGAAACGTTCGTAAATCGAAGCGATTTTTTTTATCCCTATTCCCTACTCCCTACATACGGAAATGAATGTAGTGGACTATGTAGGGGTTAGGGAGCGATTTCGGACACAGCCTCAGTCACCTGACACGCTCTGAGAGACTCGCACGGGTCACACGTAATGGCGGCGGCCGGGGAAATGTTTTTAATTTTTCAGTGCTCGGGTTCGGAAGTCGAATTTGGTTCGTAAGAGGAAGCAAAAAAATCTTGAATCTCCGGTTCATATCTCGAAAAGTTCGCAAGTATAGGCGTTCGTAAGTCGAGGTTTCACTGTATATATATTTTTATTATTATGACGTGTGAAAACTGTCAGGTATATCAAAGAAAATATACCTACTCCTTGAGATAGGACAGCACTTCTTTCATCGGCATGTTCACTAACACCTGAAGGGGAAAAAGAGACAGGTGAAGAAAGATGGGGGGGAGGGGGAGTGAAAGGCAACAAAACTTGTATGGGAAAGGAATGCACAAGTATGCAACACAAGACAATTAAAAATACCAGTCACTTTGTCTGGTGATTGGTAGATGCATGATGCATGTGTAGATGCATGATATTTATTCAAAAATAATAATTCAAAATAGACCAAAAGACAGATGAAGTGATTTTTCTTTGAGGACTGGCAAAATAGGACGGGAATAGCGTCTTGATGATATCTCACCTCTTCCTCATTACCCACTGGATCTACCTCTGTTTGACAGTTTTCTCTTCATCTCAAAAGGCCCTGGATTCTGGAGAATCTTCACTCCAGTGAGCTAACGAGCCGCAAATAATCCATATTAAGTGACGGAAAAGAAAAACTTCAAATAGAGCATCAATACATGTGCATATTTGGCTGGAAACAGGAGTTTGAAATGTATAGCTGAGCTCTGATGTTGTGCTGCAGCTCCATAGAAAGTTGGCCCCCAGCATCTGATTCTGAAGCAATGCAGTGACTAGACACACCAGGGCACTGTATGTGTGCTGTATGAAGACATGTTATTCAATGGGACATTTCCATGGTGCCAGTTTACCACCTGATTTTCCTGAAGCAGACAGCCAGTCGGCGTGCACACAAACACACACGCACGCACGCACACAAACCCATTAAAGTCACACAATACCTACAATGTAAATGATTGAACTGCCGGTGAGAATGAACTGCAGTGTAACAGCACGCCCATGATGTGTCGGCACATGTCATCCACTAACGCACAATGCTCCTGTATGGAGGTGCAGAAAGAACCTGCTCTGTCTTAAACCCCCAACCACACACAAATACCTGGCGCATAACTCAACAAAAACACACACATGTGCATGTGAACAAAAATCCTACGCACCATTAATCATGCTACAGTAGATAATAGATAGATAGTACATAAAGATGTAAACAATGTACTATACTATCAAACCTTGTTTACATGTGTATGTACTTCATTCTTCATCAAAACGCAGAAATCTGTTGGTTTTCCTGTTAATTTGTCACCTACCTTTTGTCAACACAAAGAAAGTACACAGACAAAGTTATGGGCGTTTGGAAAATAGCGGCTTCCTCTGCCATTGAGCATGAATAAAAACAGGCAGAGACAAAGAGATTAAAAGTCCATCAGGCATAAATAGAGGGAATATCAGAATATTATCAGTTAATTCAAGTTTTTCTGAAAAAAGAAAATACGTTAACTTTGAATATGAGTTTGACAGACACTGAGCAAACCAGGTCAAAAGTTACAACTGTATATTTCCATATTTCCACAGACTTACCTGAGATGTACCTGTGCTCTTCGGAGTTCAGGTGATGGGTGAGCTTCCCGCCCATTCTCCTGGGTTTCCTTTAATTAACCTTAGTCTTCCTGCTTATTTCTCTCCTCTACGTTCGTCCTTCAACAACCTCTCTAACTCGAATTAGTTGCAAGGGGTTTATGTTCACCCTTTTCGTCACTCCCACCCCACCCCTTCCTTTATTTGCACATCATTTCACTGTGTTATACTCGATACAATGGATTCATGTTGACAGTCAGTACTTTGCACAAACAGATGTGGCAAAACAACAACAAACGTCATTGATGGTGTCGAATTCAGCAGCAATATTCAACAACAGAACCAAGAGCCAGACCATTCGTCTCTCTCTTTGACTGGCAACAGAACCACAGCAGAACCACAGGTTAATAAACAGCTAACACATCTGCAGCTGACACCGTACAGGCTGTATGACTCATCACAGACCTGACAGGTATGGAGCAATGGTGACGAGGGAGCAAGGGAACCTTATATTGCTTTAGTGCTCACCTGCTCATCACGCTGGAGTCAAGCCATAAAATCCATTCTCTCAGGATATTGTGACAACTGTTGAGTAGCACAGCCTGGATCAGATGTTGTAATTTAGCCGATTAATGACAGACTTCACCAAACACAATGTCCGGGAGAGAAAGGCAGAGATGCAGAGTCATCGAGAGGGAGATGAGGAGAGAAAAAGTGATGAGTTCTGCAAAAACCTGTGGGTTAGAGCATCTTAAACTTACCATTATAAATGTTTTAATAAGAAAATTTGCATTACAATACTTAACATTTTACCAGAATTCAATTACCCCCTTACGTTTGCTTGAATAAAAGGCCAGTTAATGAATGGACAGCTTCACCTCTATGCGAGGAAATGGCTGAGAAAAAATATGACAAGCAAAGGCATCTGAAAGAATTTGGCCCTAGGAAATTAACAGGGTAATAAAAGTCCGACTGACACTGCAGGGTGATTTATGATTACGTCTGGTGCAGGCATGTCGGCCATACGTCAAATCTGAGACCTGAACACAGATCTTCTGTAGAGAATGTTGTTCTCATTTCTAAACGCAACGACAAATACTAAAACACACTGACAACATGCTCCTCGCGTATGTGTCAATTGACCACCAGCAGGCCCCTTATTTTCCTTGCCATCTGATTTGATGGCGGAAATGTTCTCGTCTGAGCCAGTCAGCTGACCTCTCAGGGGTGGTGTGAGGAACATGAGGAACATGTGGAGCGCCTGTGTGTGTGTGTGTGTGTTGCTTGGATGATCTGGAGCCTTTACGTAAACAATATGCAGCTGTGGGTCGAGCAGGGTTCAGTTTGCCTCTCCAGCTGTTAAACATACATTTTCATGGTGCTGAAGAAGAGTATAGACAATGCAAAACAAGCGCAACTAACTGATTTAGACTTCAAACGGTTTTCATTAGTAGTAGTGAACCCCCATGTTTCATTTCAATTATGTTTTAAAGCCTGAGAGACAAAACATACACAAGCTTTCACAATTAAAAAGTAATTATTGGTTAGTGTGTTTTGTGTAGAGGAAATAATTTTTCAATTTTCTACACTGATTATCTTGTGTCCTCTGAAATCCAACCTTTGAATCTCATGAGGGAAACAGAAATGAAACGGGGCCACAGGGTTCCTCCACTGAAGGCTATAGAGCATCGTGCTGAGGGTTCTGACATGGAACAGCTGGTAGTAATTCATTGCTTTCCTTCAGGACACTTCAGCGGGGCACGCGACTGCCAACAAGACACACTGGTTTTCTGGAGCCGCTGCCACAAAATCAACACAAACAGTAACACAAAGACCTCAAATAACAGCAGAGCTCTCACTGCTCCGCTAAGAATTGACCCTCATTTCTGACAGAGACTAAGGGGGCCCTCTCCCGACTGTTACTTTTTAATTTACATGCTTGCTGCGACCACAGCAAGATGTTTAAACAGGAAGAGGCAGTCAGTCGTTTTTTTTTTTTTCTCATCCACTGTACACATTCATTTTCCTGCCTAAACAGATGGCGCCTTGTTTTAATCCATGACTCGTTTATTCAGGCAGAATTTAGAGTGGGGTTTTAAAGAGGCGCGAGCTGGCGATCGCTGTCTTTCTATCTTTGTATCATACATGCAAGTTTAGATCTATCGTGACGCGGACTGTGAACTGCACACGCAGCAGAAACGCTGGTGGTGCTCAGGTGAATGCTAACAGCATCCAGGAGCTGGCTCATGAAGATGCTGCAGAGGAACATCAACTGCATCAGTCTCATGTTTATTTAGTGTGTGTTAAAAGTTAAAGAGCCACCTAGTCACCAAATAGCACATAGAAACCTCACTTTTATCAATACGAAAGCATTTGGAGGATGATGGAGCATTAAGTCTTTGACCTTGGTTTGCTCCCACAGATTACTAAGGAGCATAGTTTCAACGTAATTCTCCTTTTGACAGCTAGGAGGAGCACACAACATGTCTAAATGGACTGAAGATATAGACGGTTAACTTTGAGAAAGCGCATTTTTAATATTTGTGTTTAAATATCATAAAGTCATCTTTTACATTGGATAGATGTGTGATATTGACCAATACATGTGAAAGCATATGCAGAGTTTTGGTTTGTCTATATTTATGACTGTAGGACTGTAGACCTTATAATAGATGTGGTCTGTTGTCATACACACCATCCTATATATTTAGTGTATAGCTATGCATCTATGTCCTGCCCGCTGTCTTCACGTGGCTGGTACAGTATGTGAATGAGGTTGAATGTTCCCAGTAATACACTATAACAAAAACGATTTGGTACATGAGAGAAGAAAGGAAAACCAAGACTCTCATCGCAAAGCACCAGCGCTTTAAAACAAACCCACTGGGAACAGAAAGATCACCCAGTAAAAGGCAGGAGCCAGACCAGCTACTGTGTTTCACTCAGCAAACAACAGTAACAGTAAATCTAACAATCCCAGACAAATCCAGGTAGATTATACTGGTAATCCCCATAAACCTAGTGATGAATAACATGAGCCAGTAATGACATTTTACATAATCACTAGTTTTATCAAAGTTATTGACATTTTTTAATCGCCACCATCAGACTTATTCAACGTATTCAAATTCTGTTTTGACCTTTGTCCTCTGATTCAGATGCTGTGTGAGGTTCACGTTTTGAAGTATTGCCATGATATTCACTACAGACATGTTCAGTCATCACCATGGTTACAATTTACAATGATGAAACATTAACACAAAACTACTGATATTAATAATTACATTAAACGTTACAGCTTTTACTATGTTAAAATGAAGGTAAATTACAGGATATGAAATAACATAAACACAAAGCAAAAAAGTAAATACAAAAAATGTATGCGTATTTGCAAACAATTGCAAAATAGATTTGGTAAAAAAAAATACATTGTTTATTTGACTGTAAAAATCACATTGATGTTTTGCCCTTTGAAACATATTGTCTCTTATATTGACTCTAACCTCCTGTCTCACAGAGACACCTTCCCGTCCATGATGTCATTATAGAGATCATCGGTAACGATCTCGTAACGTCCAGCACGACCGTTTAGAAAATAGATGTTTTCATTGGAACGCTGTGGACTGTATCCTTCACTCTGTAACCGCATCTTCTGAATTTTAAATGTACCTAAGGACCAAAGTTTAAAAAAATACAAGTTGATGGTAATTCTGTTTCATGTGTGTGTTTGCATGTCCTTGCACTGCTTCTCACCTGTCGTGTCAACAGATGGCATTAGTCGCAGGAAGACGGGGCGTGCGTAGGAGGGCAGGGCTTTCTGTACAGTGATGAAGAATGCGTCGAGGTCAAAGTGGCCCCCTGCGTGAGCTATCGCCGCCATGCCAGCCTTTCCCTCCACACCTGCACACAGACGGCGAGACATTCAGCTGTTAATCCTTTATCTCGCTCCTGTCTCTTTTCATTGCCCCATACGCAGATCCTCATCTCTACCTGGTACAGCGACTCCATAGACAGCTACAACGGTGTGTCCCAGCAGGCCACTGAGGACTCCCTCCACCTCGGTGGTGGAGACATTCTCCCCTCGCCATCGAAACGTGTCGCCGCCGCGGTCCCTGAAATACATGTAGCCATAATCATCCATTACCAGAACATCCCCTGAAAGACACACACACACACACACACACAGACACAGACAGACATATAAATAAAAACAATCATCATTATCATCATTATCATCATTAGTCTGCAGTCGTAATGATTCACAATTTCCCTCTATCATAAACCAGGATAAGAAGTCGTGAGTAAAGTGGTGATTATAAATGATCGCACTGACATGAAACTGTGCAACAGCGTCAGTGTGTCTGTGGGTGTTTGTATCTGTTGGCCTCTGTATATTTTATGTGTCTGTGGATTAGGCAATTAATTTTCAAGAGATAAATAGTGTTGTCATGTTCATTAATCAACCGACAGAGCTGGAGCGTTTCCCATTAAGCACAATACAGAAGGAAGGAAATTATCCACAACCACATTTTGTCAACAGCGACTCTCCTTCACCTCTGGGCAAATTCAAGTCTCCATCATCTCCTTATACTACAGTATGTCTGGTTTGTGTGGAAACATGTGAGGCAAAGAAGAGCTAGGATTCAGACCAGCACAGTCCGTCATCGCCATTCTGTCAAGGAGACACAGTAAAACATGCCTGAGACATAAGCAGAGTCTCCTGCCTTGAAGACGTCCACAGCTATTTTCTGATTGGTGGACTCCTGATCGGCGTAGCCATCGAATCTCCTCAAGGGATCAGTGTGGTTGATGCGTCCCACTAACATACCTGGTTCCCCTGCAGGGAGAGTAACGAGCACAGACTTGTTAATTTCATTATACGTTAGGCTGTGTGTAGCTTTGCATCGTTGTGTCCTCACCGGGCAAACAAGGTATGCAGAGTCCCTGTGGATCCCTGAGCAACTCTCCGTTCTCCTGCACCCTGACCAGCCTGATGGGGTAAAAGTCAGGCAGGATGCGACTGCTGAAGCCACATGCCCCCACCTGCACATGTGTAAAACATGTGTACATAAGACAAAGCTAAAAAACAACAACAAAAAAAACTCTATAATTAAGTTTTTTACAAGTGACACACAGACATACTTTCCCATCTACGTTGATCAGGCTGCAGTTGCACTCGGTGGCACCATAAAATTCCCCGACTCTTTGGATTCTGAATCTCTGGACAAACTCTTCCCACACAGAGGGACGGAGGCCATTACCAATGGCTACACGGACGCAGTGACGTGCCTCTGATGGGCGGACTGGCTGCCCCAACAGGTACCTGCAGATCTCACCTATGTACTGGATGACCTAAACATGCAGGACATAACCATACAGTTCTCTTTTTACAAATATTATATTATATTATATTATATTATATTATATTATATTATATTATATTATATTATATTATATTATATTATATTATATTATATTATATTATATTATATTATATTATATTAGGAGAGTGAGTACTCACAGTGCAGTTGTATTTAACACAGTCATCCCAGAAACGGCTGGCTGAGAACTTCTTCCTGACTACAACAGTCAAACCAAAGAGCAAACACTGGCCGACACCCATGATGGTACCTGCAAACAGGAACCGATGGAAAATTAGAACATTATTTGTATATGATCCTTTATGGCGTATGACAAACCTCTGAAAATGTTAAGTGTTTTATCAAGAGGACAAGGACTCGGTGTGGTGAGTGAGGTAAATCTGTGACTGAACATGCAACATTGTGACATGAAATCTTCTGAGCTGGAGCAAGACTCACCAGCAGAGTGATACAGGGGAAGGCAGTTATAAATGATGTCTTTGTGTCGCAGCCCAAAGGAATAGAAACCAAAGGCAGCGATGCGAAAATACCTGCCCAGAAAAACAAAACAGACTCACATTACTTTACAACCCAGAGACACTGATGTGTCCTGATTATTATTTCAACACATGTAACTTCAGTTGGAATTCAGTGACCCTGTCGCCATGACTTTAATGTTTACTGATCCTGACATGAGCGGATGTGAGCTATTAACTGGAGTAATGGTGTAAGACAGCACGGAGACAGATCAGATACAGGGAGTTAAAAACATCTTACGATCAGCAATGTTTTGAGCGCTGTGGTCCAACCACACTGCTCTAAGCCTTTCTAACAGTGAACGTCATTAAAAAAAAGTGCTTTCCAGTTTCTTCCATAAATGTAGCTCCTCAGAATCAGTTGAGATAAGATCTCAGATAAAACTCACCGACTGTGCACCACCACAGCGGCCTTTGGCATTCCTGTTGTCCCAGACGTATAGATGTAGAAGAGTCTGTCTGCGTGACGAGAGCAACAGAATATGCTTTAAAGGGAATGTTAAACATGCTTTTACCTCCATGTTATGTCTATTATGTCTATTGTCTATTTGCCAGTGTCTCTGTTTGAGGTATGCGCCCAGATTCCCCCATCATTCCCTAACATGTCTCTTCTTCCATCCACTCTGTGTGGCAAGACTGGAAGAGTATCAGCTGAGGAATGTCATGTGACGACAAAGATAAAAGCATACAGATAAACAAATCAATGGGAGAAAAGTTTATATGATTTTTTTAAATATATAATCTATTAAATCTAAATGAAGCTATAGAGTAAAGAAACAAAACATATTTTTGAATGTTGTTTCTAATAAAATATCCATTTGAATTGATTTGATGATTTTTTTTTTTTTTTGACGGGGTGTGTGTGTGTGTGTGTGTCTGCATGTGGTATCCAGTGGGTTAAGTCACATAAGAAGACCAGAGAGTGAAATCTGCATGAGCTGTTGACTCTGGCAGGCAAAGACTTGCTGAGGAGAAGAAGGTGTTGCAATCAAAAGTCGAATATGAAACAAACACTCTCCAGACGCTAACCGTTAAATTCCTTTCTGAGCTTGTAGTCGGTCGGGTGTTTGGGTGAAGTGGCCAGCAGGACGTCCAAGTTGTGGACACGGGTGTTGCGGAGCTTCACGTCCTCCTGCTGCTCACCTGTGCTGAACAAAACCATGTGGGGCTGCAGAGAGCTGCTGACCTCTGACACCGCTGAAGCATGACCAGAGATGAACTGTTACTAACGTGGGCCGACATGCTGGTGCAGAATTTCGTATCAAATGTTTCTACCTTCAGTCAGCTCCGTCCCAAACACCACTGCCCGAGCACCGGACACACCGATGCAGTGCACCAGGGGCTGTTGTCGAAGGTTGTGGTTGATGAACGCGGCCTCGACACCGACCATCGCAAGACCCAACCACAGAGCCACAACTAAAGGATGGCTCTCCATGTACAAGGCCACCACGTCCCCCTCTGCCCAGCCTTGTGCCAGCACCCAGTGTGCCACAGCATGGCATCGCTCCTGTAGCTCCCTGAAGCTCCACACCTCGCACACAAATGTAAATAAAAATGCAGTTTGTACTGACAGTCGTTCAGTGTCGATATTGGGTTGGTGATTGTGTTGATGATCTTGTATTTATTTCTAATCTTTGATATGCACTTACTTCCCCCGTGGCTTCATAAATCAGGGCAGGTTTGTGCGGGTGCTGTGTCACAGTGTGGGCAAACAGCGTCGGGATGGTGTTTTTGTTTCGCAGATTACGCCACATGGAAAACCTCACTCGCATTATAACAAACAGGCACCTTTTCGATGCAGAGTAGAAGAAGAACACATTTTAAAAACGGAACCGCAAAACAAAGAAGAAGTGACAGGGATCTAGTGTCAAACTTGACAATGAGAAACACACTTATATTCATATTACTACTTACATTAAGTCTCTTTTGATGGTGCATAGGCCTACATGAAAGAACTTCCAGGAACCCCTCCGGGCCAGACACAACCCCAGCCCCATCAACAGGCTGCAGAGCCAGGGCAGGGACAGCAACTTTACAGCGGCCACAACAATGAGGCACAACATCATGCCACTAACTGTATGCATAGTGGGACTCGTCGGGTGCAAACAGTAACCTAATGTGCCAAAACAAACACGTTACATAGCATTATGACTCGATAAGAGGAGTCTTACCTGGATCTGAATTTTAAATCCTCCCAAACCCAGAAATAAAGAAAGGACGTACCAGCAGCAGTGCACTCTGAGGCTCCGTCACACGTCCTAACCACACTAACTATCAGCTTAGTGTTTTCAGTTCGCCTCGGATCAGCTATTGTGATGGCTGCAGAGCTGTTGTCAGAGGGGAAATGCCTGATGAGTGACAGCACGCAGCGGAGTGGAGCACAGTTTACAGCGCGTCACTGTGTTAACTGCTCCTGTGTTTGTCTGAGTGATTCACTGCCCTCGGGGCAAAATGTGATAAGAGTTTGATATATAGGCTACAAGGAGAAAATGTCTTTTTTCTTGCTTGCTGGGATTGCCGACAGCATGTAAGCATGTGCCGTAAAGTAAATGTTCCTTCCTCATTGGAAATACATGAGTAAATTAATTACTTAATTCTATCACAGAAACTATGAAGGAGTGATAATCTTTACTGTGGTGATCATCCATTATATCTTTATGTTATTCCACTTGGGTCGTTGTTTAGTAATTTAACTGTTGACTAGATGCATTAGCTAACATTTTACTGTAAAGGTATGATCATTATTCCAGTGCCTGCATTAGTTAAAGGAAAGACTGTGCCAGTGGCTTTGAAGTAGAAGTAGACGCTTTAATAAAATTTCTGCTGCATATTCTTTAAAGAAAACAGTACCAAACAGCTTACAATGAAACAAAGTAGAAAAATAGGTTGATGTACCTTCAAAATAGAAAGTACATTAAATTCAAACAAAAGGTATCGTACATTCTTACATTCACAAAATGCTGCAAATTGCATGTAGTAGCTTTTTCACACAAATATACATTTGGCATGAATTAATGGCACTGATGGACTCAATACCATTACCAGTCTCACTCAAGAACCAAAACACAGAAAAAAAACTGTTTGGATCCAAATTTACATAAACAGTGTTAAATCAGGGTCGTAACAATTTAAATCCAAAATAACTACAGTTACAGTATGGGAACTGTTTTGGTTCTGTTTGTGGGACTGGATTATTCTATGCACCACGTGAGTGAAGACAACAGTTTGATAAAGACAAAGTGCAATAAAAGAATAAAATATCAGATCTGTACAACTTCCATTGGAGCTCAACAAAGTGGTTGAAGTTCTTGTTTCAGGAATCTGATCCAGACATTGACTGTGGGGTCTCACAGTGTGTTGAGGCGAGGGCTGAGAGCTATAATAAGAACATCTTATTCCATAAAGACAGTCGGATGACAGGAAACTGCCCTCTTATCAGATGGGTGGGTCAGTTTGTGTGACTGGTCCAAGCAGTTTGTTCTGGACTGAATCGGTTTAAGGGTTTGCAAAAAACTGAGGATTCACATACACTAATGAAAAAAGGCATCGCTCAAATGCAAGCCAAATAGATTCTTTTAAAAAAATAGCCACAAGTGCTAAAAAAAATCACTCATTTTGTTTAACATCAGGAAATGTCATGAAATCCTTGCAGAAGCCCACATGGGAGGCATTTGGAGGAGGAACATGTGGAACCAGCAGAAACACTGAATGGGTGATTTACATCATCCATCAGTTGTTTCTTCCCATATCAGCATCCTGTTAATACATACAGTACATGGAAACATATAATTTCTGTTTAGATCCCGTGAAAAAACAAGCCTCCCGACGTAACCCAACACTGTTTTACATTTAGCCCTTGATATAAAACACACTCCGTACTGTGTGTTCATGCTTAAATCAACTTTCCTAATGGCCTACATAATGTAGACGCCATAGTCTGCACTTGAAAAATAAATATCAGCATATCTTTGAACCACTCCAATGGGAAAACAGCTTATATTATGACAGTGATATGTTCGGAAATGATAAGCTACTATAATATTTTCACTTTTACTTACTGATTTCCTGACACATTTTAGCAGTTGGCTTATTTTTGCCTGTTGTAACAATAACATTTTAAGGATTATCTTACATCAAAAAAAAAATTCACATAAAAAAAATTCAGTCATTATCAAACGTTGACTCTAACTCACTGTGCTGTAATATAGAAGAAAGAAGAATTATTAAGGCGCAGTACAGATCAACTCTAGGCTTTGGGGGTTCAACCATTGAGTGATGCCTTTTCACATTGTTTCATTTTGATGAGCTTAGAGGCCAGAGCTGATATAAACTGAACTTTTATTTGAAGTGATCCAGATTTCATAAAAGACAGAGATCTCTATATCCTGGACTCTCCAGTGTGCTGCCCACTTCCTGAACCCTGAATGAATGGAAATAGCACATTAATGGTGTTTCACCATACATCTGCAGTGAAAAGAAGCAATAGGGATTTAACCTGTGTAAACATAGCATTTTACACAGAGTATAAAAGTTCTTCACTGAAAATTACAACGCAGAATATATGTAAGCTAGCTGATAACATAATGACTGAATATGGTCATTTTAGGTGTGGTGTATGTACATTAGAGACACAAGTAGCAAAGGGAAGTGACTGAGTAAAAATAGTGATAGATAGTGAGATCATGTCATGCTTACTCGTGACTGGCTGCTGGAGGGGTTGGTGCTGCTGAAGTCTGAGTATCTCTTCCCCTGTGGTGTGAAGATGCAGGAGAGGAAATGGGCATATTCCTCTCTCACCTGCAGAGGGCAGCAAAACATCAGGGTGGGGGAAGTCAAGGGCCGCAAACTTACATTTATTTAATGTACTCTCTGTTGTCAGTATAATTCAATTCATCTTTGTCTTAGTCTCACAAACACACACACATAAACAGTCAAACACACTAACACACACACACACTGGCATTATGTGTTCATAACATCGTAACAGCACAACTCATAACATAAATGCCTCATCTTAGTCCTAGCATGAGCCTAATCCTAATGCTGAGACTAAAACCAAGCCTTAACCCTCAAACAGTCTCTGTACTGGGTCCTACCTGTTTTGACAGCAGGCAGTGCATGACAAACAGCAGTGCCCCCTGCAGGCTGTTCAGAATCGTGAAGATATACGCCGCAACCAGCGCTGTGGCACTATCTTCGAACAGTAAGGCCCCAAACACCCACATCAGACCCAGTATGCACATCTGGGCTATAGCTGTCACTGTGAACGCTCTGCGGAGGGGAAAGGGTGTGGGAGGGGGATCAGAGCAACAGATACAGAATGAAAGGCGAGATTAGCACGAACTCAAAAGACACAGATGCCATTGCCATCGTCTGGAAAAATCCCCTACAGAATGAAAGGAGATAACGGGCACGCGTTTGAAACGTATCTACAGGACACAGACGCAGAGTGAGAGTACATTGTTTTCAATAAATGGTTCCTGGTACATCACTGCATGTGCTCTCTGTAGTATACAGTGATTTATATTCCTACTGATAAATAAATACTGTACAACCCACTTAGATACTGTGAAGATAAAAAAAATAGCACATGAGCAATCAGAGATTGAGTATGGTTTTTGTTTCCCAGTCGGTATCTGTGTTCTTCTATTCTCACCAACCTCAACAAGTTGAACTTTGAGATAAGACGCAGTTTGTTTTTTTTCACTGACCTAAACCTTATGGTGATAATGACGTCAGAACTCTGCATTCTTGTTTGCTCTTTCAGCTCCCCTTCACTCTGGTGCAGGTGTGGGTATAATTCAGTATTACTTCACCCATTACAACAGCAGGAGCGGATGCACATAAACTGCTCTTTACCACACAAACAACAACCAAAAAAAAGCCAAATAACACACAGACTGACCTAATTTTGTGTAGTTTGGAGAGTTCTGGGTTGAGGCTGGTGAACTTCTGGGCCAGCTTCCACACGGTGATGATGAAGAAGAAGACATTGACGACGATGATGAGGCACACGGGGCCAAAGAAGCTCCAGATGAGGCCATCTTTCAAGGACAGCCAGCAGCTAGTTAGAAAGAAAGGAGATACAGATAACAGCAGGTTTGCGTCATTGCCACTGATGTAATTGTTATCACACAAGCAAATGTGCAGACTCGCACAGACACACAAACGCTTCTCCCTGTCTGTGTATGTTATTTTTGTCTCTCTCATTCCACACCATCCCTCTTTTCTTAACACACTCACTGGATTTCATTGCCGTATCTCTTTGGCCTAATGATGGCAGATATAAGGACGATAACAAGGGGTATCCCATAGCCAGCGACGTATAGGTAGAGGGGTCGGATGGTGGCGTTGAACACCAGGACCACCATCCGGTAGAGCTGCACACCTTCCAGCAACATCCAGGTGAAGACTCCCAAGAAGAAGTAATGGAGCATTGCGGCAACAAACCTGCAGCCGCCCTGTCATGTCACATGACAACAAGAAGAATGACGAGATCAGAGAGGAAGGAACAGGGGAAATAAAAGTCTTCAAGTCAAATTGTTTACCGTGGATGTGAACAGCCCCAGTAAATTTATGTTGTAAAAAAACGTAGCAAGAACTTTTATTTTAGTAAAAAAAATGTTTTAGCAACTGTTGAATATATTAGCAAGTTGACAAGTTGTTAAATTGTACTACATTGTATGCTATTGGAGGGTTTAATGTATCAAAGTGCTAAGGTAGATGTAGTTTTCATCATTTGTGGGTGCTTTTTTTCTTGTCTGTTTTTTTTTTTGTGTGTTTCCATGAAACGACAGTGGTATTTCTCTGCAGTGGGGCAAAAAGACAGTTTGAGGTTGAATATTGCGGCAAAGTTGCGTACGACATCAACAGAACAGGAAGGCGAATTAAAATCGGTGCTCTACATAATTGCAGTAACTGTTTGTTTTAAAAAAGAACATACCACAGGTTTAGTCTGTGAAATGCCAGCCAGGAAGATGAGGTCAGCCAGGAAGAGGCAGAGACAGAGGTGCAGGTGGATGGTGGTGCGCGTCCCTTGTATGGAGCGGCAGAACTTGAACGTCAGGATGCTCAGTATCAGACACACCATGGAGAGGATCAGCCCGATCTTGGTCACCAGCTGGAGCGCAAAGGTGTGCTGAAAGAGATGTAAATGTGCTTACAATAACATACATGTATGTTGAGTTTTATTAAAGTACATATTAGTAGTATAAGTATAATTTTCAAACTAAATTTAGTCAATTGGGATTGACTTGTCCAAGTGGGGACATGTTTACAGGAAGTGAATGCAAAACTGTGTAAACTCCCTAGAGATGAGAGATGACGATGTGTACGTGTACGTGAATGTGTGTATGTGTGTGTGTGTGTGTCTTACTTCTATGGGGTACAGGGCCATGAGCACAGCGAAGCTGCTCAGATGTTGGCATGAACACACAGTGTGTGAAGCATTCGAGGACTGTTGATGGCAGCCATCTGTGGACCAGGCCTCCCTCTCACTCCAGTAGGCACAGATGTAGCTCACCTCAGGCGACTCGTCTGTGTCCTAATACACAAATAAAACCAATGTGCCACAGACATATTCCTTTTCATTACCCCTAACTGTTTTGGCTGGAATGATTCAAATGGGTAAAACTCTGAAACAAGACAAGTGGGAAGTGGGAGTGGGAGACGTTTGGACTACCTCCAGATGTCTGAATGTGATGCTGACGGAGCGGTTCAGATGTTGAGTGGTGGGATTAGAAACCACGACAGACGCAACTCTGGAGAAGATCTGGAAGGAGGGACCCACGCCATTTCTTTCATGTCCTTTCAGCTCCTCAAAAGAGCCGTTAACCGAGCTCTTCAGGTTCTTGTAGCTCAACAATGCAGCCAGAGCAAAACCTGAGAAGGACAGAGACAAAACATGGTCCATGAAAACCGTGACTCTTTTGTCAGGAGAGCAGACAAGATGAAACAAGAGAAAGAGAGTTTACCCGGGTAGGCTTCAGTCCCGCTTGCTGTTTCCCAGTCGGTGTCGAGTGTTACGTTCTCATTGGTCAAATGGACTGGTCCAGTGGGTCGGGTGTTTTCCCTTCTGACAGCAATCTCCGCCTCTACTCAAGCAAATCAAATCAAGGCATCTCAAATGGAAATTAACTGTGACAGCTAACTACTTCCGATACATCGACCTGTGCTAATGAGATTGAGATGTTTACCTGTCTCAGTGGTCTCTATCTTGGTGTAGTTCCTTCTGAGCTGAGGACCAATGAACTTTACGGCATTTTCCACCGTACTGAGCAACATGCCCACACCTTTATCGCTGTCTGGGTGACCAGGCGACAGGACGGTCTCAGTCGCTGTGAATAGTTTCTGTTGCAGTAGACGAAACACATACGTCAAATAAATAAGAATGTGTGTGTGTGTGTGTTTGTGTGTGTGTGTGTGTGTGTGCGTGTGTGTGTGTGTGTGAGATTCTGACCTCTAGTAGTGAGTCTCCATCAGGCTTTGCTTCACCAGCAGCACTTGGATCAGACAGAGCCAAACAGCTGTTTCTCATCATGGACAAAATATTTGCAAAGCCTCCGAGCGGCTGAGGGACCGAGGCAGAGAGAATAATGAGACCATTCAGCTTGTCCTATACTTAAGCTCACATATACTAAACCCTACTGGGTTGCAGGACGGTCAACAAGTATCAAACAGGACGGTCAACCAGTATCAAACAGGACGGTCAACAAGTATCAAACAGGACGGGTTAGCATTTCTTGTATTTGACCCCTGGGTTGCTGTACTATAACTGACCCTGTTCTCAATGTTGCCTGAAGGGGAATGAGTGCAAAAGTAAATCCTGGATAAATAGTCATACATGTTATTATTTTTTGATGTCGCGGTTTTATGTTTATGATGAACAACTTACCGGTGGGGTCCCACTATCGGCACTGAAGTTGCTACAGTTGAGTTCTAGACAGACCAGAGCAAAACAATATATCACATAACGTGGAACGGTGTGAGTCGGATACTTAATCACAATATGTCCGGCAAGGAGAAGAGTGTTGATACTGTCCTGCCTGCACGGCCCGGCAAAAGCAGCGACACTGAACAGAGCTCGTCCCTGTTAGTGTGCGAGACATACACCACTCAATACGTCTCCGGGAAAACCAACCTGAGCACCCCATTTTTTCGTTGCTATAACTGGTGTATCCTTTTCGACATTTGCACCAGTAACTCCCGTTAAGGTTCCGACACACACCATTCTTTCCGCAGATGTCCACGCTTTCAGTTTCAGCTTCCTCGCATTCATCTATGTCTGTGTGGGATCAGAGAAGACAACGTTGGAGGGAAGTCCTAAACCTACTGAGGATCGTTTGGTCAGCTTTCATCTGTTTAACGGAGGCACTGCTCACCTCTGCAGTGTCCAGGGCTACTGCTGGCGTTGATGTACCCAGAACGACATGTGCACATGTAGCTCCCAATCAGGTTGGAGCAATAAGCGGCAGGCCCACAGATCTCCACGTTCTCCAAGCACTCGTTGTTGTCTGACAGAAAGGCGAGTGAAGATAACGGTAAGAATGACGAGAGTGGGAAAGATGCTGATCCCACACACGTTCACGCACACTCACCTTGGCACTGTCCGTCCAGTGCCGTGAAGTTAACTTCATCATGAGTGTGCCTGAACCCAGCCTTGCACGTACAGTAGAAGCTGCCGTTGGTGTTGAAGCAATTTGTGTGGCTCCCACATAGGTCTGGGTCTTCTTCACACTCATCGATATCTGTAGAATTTAATACAAAGACATGAAGCACGCAAAGAATGCACGCTGACGCACAATACCTTAAGCTGTCTCTCTTATCAGCTATATTTCTTCTGTCTCCTCTGTCCACCATGATTACCACTTTTAGCCGGTTGTTTTAAACAGTTGTGATCTAAGAATTGAAACCTCCTCGACTGTTGTTTTCATTGCAATCGGTCCTGGATGGAAACCGCCAAAATGCCAAAAAAGGTCAAAACCAGGCAAGAGTGTTGTTTCCTGGTAAAGTGCAGTGAAGGAGTGAGAGGTATGGTTAGAATTAGAGGTCAGGGTGGATCATTACCAATACACGCGTTGCCTTTTCTGTTGAAGCCCAGCTTGCATTGAGACAAACACTTCCCCACCGCAAACATCAGACCTGTAGAGAGAGCGAGAGAGAGAGAGAGACACCCCATGATGCAAGAAACCACTGTATCATTAGACTGCTTTGCATTAATTATTTTTTAATGTATAGGTCAAGGGCCTGTTGTGATAGTTTGGCCTGCGATGGTCTTCCTCCTTTACTAAAAGGGAACCCCTCAACACCTCTAGCTATAACCTCAAACCAGGGTTATTCATGACATCAGATGAGCCCTTAGACACAAGCGAGGCCCCAAATAATTATTATTTATAAGATAAGCGATTGTATGCTGGAAAAAGTGGCTCTGGAGAGCATGTAATTTGCTTCGGCTTCCCTGAGCTGCGGTTTGGATTTGCAGCGACAGACTTGACCAAGAGCAGACGCAAAAATAAAAGATTTCAATAGAACCTTCTCAGAACTCTGTTATGGCAAATTCCACCTCTTCACCACCATGTTCCAAACACTGCACAACGCAGTTAATATTCAGTATGTAGCAATACTACATTCTGAGTATTGACCCAACTGTAATGAGCAGACTTCATCATTTTTAAATAACAACAGTACTGAAAGTTATGGATCAACGGCGAGATAGTGGTGTTTGTCTTGTCCGAACGGGTTCAGAACCTTCCAATAAATTAATATTTGATACATTATGTGTTTACTTTCACATCATGATTGTGTAACTCCGAGCTGTATATGTCTGAAAGCCTTACGCAACGTGTGTGTGTGTATGTGTTGTGTTTGTAAGCTTGTACGGCGCTTTCCATTATTTTAAACCGACATATATGCATTCGCACTTCCTCCCGCTACAACACATGACTCCTCGCGTCCACACAGACACATGTCGGTCACGTTTGCTTGACTCAAGAGTCACTGGGAAGGCAGAAAACAGAAACTCCCACATATGGTGGAAGGCAGAAACGACTCCCGGCTCCCTCTCGTCGGTCCCCCTGCAATAAGACACAATAAGCCCTCTGTTGTCTGTGCGTCGAGGCTGAGGCTTGCACTTAAGGAGTTTGTCAGTGGCAGCGAGTGTGAGGAAGAGTGTGATTAAATCTAACTGAGAGACCAGATAAACGAGGGCCGACTCAGCACAGCTGAGTTTGATTCATCCGAATGAGTGGTGTCTGTCCAACAGAAACTGTCCTCCTCTGTCTCACAGCGTCTCACATTGTGAGCTGCAAGTTGCAGTTCTCTCTGACTGTCTCTCTTCCTGCCTGACAGAAAGCAGAGGGGGTTTCATACAAAGCCTGTGTCTCAGTGATGTGTTACTTTCTGTTTGTTACATATGACCACATACAGTATTAAAGTCTGCAGGTGCATGAAAGCAACTGCAAGCTCTTGCAACCTGTAAACCTCGTTTTTCTTTGAAAAACAAATATACTGAAGAGCTGCAGTTATGTCTCTTGCCAATTTAACAACTGTATTTTTATTCACTATTATTAGTTTCCATGTTGTTTCTGTTGCTTGGTGCCTTGGTGTTTAGAACAACACACAGAATAACAGTGGGGATCTTATTGATTTCGTAAACAAACAACAGACTTAATTGTTAGTAATGCAGTCAGACAGACAAATCACAAGCAGCCGCTCTGACTCCTTTAATCGCACAAAATCAATGGACACGTGATTTTAATTTTTTTTTAATCATGGATTAATTTAAATTAAATTAATTTTTCTCAAATGATTTATTTAAAATTGTCTTTTCTTTCAGACTCACAGGAACTATTTTTGATATGTGTCTGACTTTTGACCTTTGATAATACAAAATTAATTTTCCAAACAGTAGCTTGTCTTTCTTTATAAACTCAGTTTTGCTAAGTACGCAGAAATAGATATGCATTACTTTTTTTTTTTAATTATTCATGATCTTGCTATAAACCACGCAGTCATATCATCGCCTTATCGATTTTTTTATGCCTAACATGTTGTCTATTTATTGTTGTTTATTTATAGCAATTGCAAAGCGGGATACAATGACAACATCATTCATTTGTGTTTATTTACGTCAATGTATAATTTTCATTCTGTTTATATTATATATAATACCACATGCAGTACAGTGAAACATAATAGTTGGATATGATATGTGGCGTGTGACATGTACTGTATGCTCTATGCATGTTTGTGTTAATAATAGCATGGCGCACACACAGCATAATGTATATATATATATATATATAGATATATATATATATATATATATACACACACATATATACATATATACTGTATGTATGTCTACAGGTGCCTATAGTATAGGGATAGTGATCTTCAGAAACCCCCCAGCATGTATTAACCAGCTTAGAAAGGTCTGTGGTTAGTCTGAAAAAGGCTGATAGATTCTTCCTGTGGTGAGAGGTTTGCCAACAGAACCATCACACTTGAATCAGGCTGTGGGTTTGTTGTACTGTAAGCGACCAGGTCAGCACAGCATCAGCCCGATGACAGAGGTCCTCGCGACACAGCAGCCGCCCTGACCTCAAGCCACACAACTATAAACAGTACTGCACAGTGACCGGTCTGACCAGGCTAACACAATAATGACGTCCTCTCTCCTGTTCTAACACCACATAAACACAGGCCGGGACCATATTAGCTGATATAAATGTGGGAAATTCAGAAATAGAGGCTAAAATGAACAACAAATGCCAAATAGAAATGTATGATTTGTGCCTAAATGACATAAACAGGAGTTTATGGATCACATTCAGTCACACACGCAGACAAACGCACACTCCTCATTCATTTCATTCACTGGACTCACCCAGAAAGAGCAGTTGTTTATTCCCAGGCCGCATGTCGAAGTCAAACAGTGTCCAGTCCACACAGACAGTCGGCTTTGTCCTGAGCAGTGATAGTGGTTGTGAATCTGTTGCAGTGATTTAGTCAAAGTAAAAGTTCAGGTCATCTCACGAGACAACAAAAAAAAAAGACAGAAGGATCATCTGACTTCAAAAAGCCTGAGCTGGAACAAAATCCATCACCAAGTAGAGAAGAATGAAGAAGATAAATTCCTTTTTTTTGTAGGGATATGACTGTGTGGCAGGAAAAATAACAGTGAACCTTCACCAGCTTTCTTCCTCTCTGTGATTCAGATTCAGACTCTGAGCACGCCCTGCTCTCCCCTCCCTCCCTCCCTCCCTCCCTCCCTCCACCACGCTCTTGCACTCTCTTCTCTTCTTCTCTTCCTCCTCGGGTTTTCCTCCCCTTCGCTTATCCGTGCGGCCTTGAATCCGTCACAGCCCTCCTTCTTTCCCTTTTCCCCTCACTTCATGTCATTCCATGTGAACACATTTCTCACAGTGGGACCGTATCACGTTGCAGGCACCCCCCCCCCCCTCCACCCCTCCCCTCTGTCTACGCCATCTTTCACTTTTTCCTCTCCGCTCCAGTGGCCTCTATTTCAGGAGCTATTCACAACCCTCTCCGGAGACACAGTGAAAGAGGGGAGGGGGGGTGTGTGGTGGTGGTGGTGTTGGGGGGGGGCACATTGGAGAGGCTGATGACTAACACTCAGTCTAAACAGCTGCTGCTTTACTTGAGTTTTGCCAGTAAGTAATTTTATATCCGTTCCCTTACTCCCCCAGTTTCTACTCCATCTCCTCTCAGCTTTTCCTTATTTGCCCCCTCAGTGTTCACCCTTTCACCCGGCACCACTAACGCCTCTGCCTTCCCTCAAGACAACCGCTGAAGACATGTGAAGACACGAGCAGAAAAATTCCACACACATCAAATCACAATATTGAGATATAGTGGTTTAATGACTTAATGAGTCCTGATGTCATTTGTCTAACACAGGTAAACCTGTGAGGACACAGTGTTCTGTGCTGCGTGAAAGAAGCAGCTAATAACCAATAACTGCTCCAGGTAATTACATTGCATTGTCACAAAAGAAATGACTTTCAGAACAGAGACAACAAGAACGAGCAGGTGTCATAATGAAACTTCCCCAATGGCAGCAGTGAGCCACATAAACACATAGGATAAGAGGGCTCTTCACTATAAAGATGCAGAATGCAACAGCTGTGAAGAAGCGAGGGAGATAAACATCCAAATAATAATAATGATAAACTTATAAAGAAATGATATAATAATCATACGATCTGAGGGCGCCAGAGTTAAGTTCATACTTTTCTGACAGATATGGGAGATGATCTCGGTCGTTGTGGTTACCATACAGCACACATAAACAGCGTCGACCACATATCACTGGTTTCTGACGAAGTCTTAATCATGTGACACAGATGGTTTACACGCTCGTGGTCGCACATAGTGACGGCCGATTGGGGGACAGGGCACTCTGTTACTATAGTGAGCAAAGGATACACAAGATATGAACAGCAAACTGTCGCTGTTGCCGCGGCATCTGCATCTTCCGTGCACGTGCTCGCACACAGTGAGAGAAGAAAGAGCTAATATGACCTCTTTTCCTTCCTTCAGTCTCTCGTTGTCACTGTGTCTCGGTTTCTCAAGCATCAGCTTGACTCGGTGTCAGCGTGTCATCATGCTGGTGCCGACACAGGCCCAGACATACAGAGACAAATGAGCAGACACACGGAGACAGACAAACCAGCAGCACATCTAGGCAGGAAGAGGATGAGAGAATTAGAGTTCGTGTCCCCTTCAGCAGCTTCATAAACAAAAGGCTAAATAAAAGCAGGCTGCACATTGGTGTGTGTGTGTGTGTGTGTGTGTGTGTGTGTGCGCGTGTGTGTGTGTGTGTGTGTGTGGCTAAGGTGTTTCCACCCCACTTTCATTGTTTGTCAGTGTCTTTATTCTCAACAACTGCTGTAAAAAGCTACTTCATTTGCAGCTGTACTGTTTATCACTTCACTGAGTCCATCTGGAAATGTCCAGTCAGTCTGTGTGTGTGTGTGCAGTCAGTGTGTGTGTGTGTGTGTGTGTGTGTGTGTGCGCGTACTCATGCATTTAATAAGCGCCTGCCCGTTGTGACCATCGATCATCCAAAAAGAGAAACTACATGGGAAAAATGTGATCTGTCTGAGGGAAAATGTTATTTATACAAGAGTAACACATAAGAGCCCTGTGGGGACCGGGGGCCGAGCGAGTCCCCACTCTGACGTGGTCGTGCTTCATGTTCATGAGCGTCTGACATATTTTCATTTGATCAGAATGTGACACACTGTCCCCTGACTGCCTCCAATTCGGTATTAGCAAACATTGTGCACACATCGTCTTTGAGAGACATAATGTAATCAAATGTTTTTTCCCAACTTCCTCTAGTTTTGTTTTTTTTTTCTCAGCAACTGACCCAACTGAACAAAAAGTCAAAAAGATCAGAAGGAGAAGTTCTACGTTTCTCAAAGTTAGAGCGGAGGGCATGGGAGAGTTTGAATACATCCCCAAAGGGTCAATAACCAGTTCAATATAAATCACTTGTCGTCATCTACAGACAAACTATCAATAAAATACATTTTATTTCTGTCCAGAGTCAGTTTAAAAGAGTAAATCAATACTTTGAGCTCTTGACTCGACTAAAAGATTTCACACACACACACACACACTCACACTCACACACACACACACTCCCCCCCACATGATGGAGGTCAAAGTTGCTTCACTGTTGCGTCACAGCACTGTGTGGTGGATAGTTTCGGTACTTTGCTTTAATTCTGTCAAATAAAGCTTTATAATGATGTCAAATGTACTTATGTTAGTGCCCGGAGCCACACACACACACACACACACACACACACACATACAGGCAAACAGGATCTTTCCACATCTACCGTAAATGGTTTATACCACAGAGTTGCTGTTCACAAACTCGATCAGTCAGGTCGGGGACAGAGACAGAGTTTGTTTGTTGTTCAGTTCTCATAGTGTCTTATTTTCCACCCGTGCAGGAGGATACCACTGAAACGTCAGCGGCTGTCCTCATCACACCACACAGTAGCACTCACACAACCTCACTGTTTTTAACACATTCCTTCTTCTTCTTTTTTTCTTCTCGTCTGATCTCTGGTATTCGCACTTCTCATTTTTTAAAGTCTTTTTGTTTTACACTTTACCATCACGTATTTACGGGGCTGTTGTGCTCACAGCTCCGGGATGTGAGAAGCAGGTTGTATCACCTTGCCCAAAAATAAAATTGTCACATTATCATCCTATTCTTTTTCAAGGTTCATTTCTGTAAATGACCTGTTATAGGGAAACAAATCACATATGTGTTATATGTCTGTTGGTTTTTTTAATGTTTTTTTATTTTCAACACAGACAAAAATTAAGTACTATGTTTTTGATTTGTTGTCACCTGTTGTTTTATCAGTACATTATATATATTTTTTATTTTGTAAAATGCTGTGTAACAATTGAAAAGAAAACACCAACTGAATGAGGTTAGGTTTGACAAACAGAGGAAGTAAAATAAATGATGTACAGGTTGTACCAAGCTTGCTGCGTCTGTGGCTTTCGATCAGACTGCGCGTCTCCCTCATTCTTCTGCTTTTATACGCCCTATTTTTACACATACGTCCTGCATGGGGTTTTTTTCCCCACCAACCTCCAGTGGGTTTCCGCTGATGCCACCTCTGACATAATCCCATAACGAAGAAGAGCGAGCTCAAAAACTGTGTTTGCGCTGTGTGTGATTATTATGGCCCATCACGTACTGAGTTTACATATAGCAAAATTTACATATATATGTATATATACACACCCTGGTCAGGGTGATGAACAGGTTGTGAAAGTGCACGATGTGAAATTAAGTCGAGAAGCGAGAGGTGAAACGTTCGAGGCAGAAAAGTGTGACCAGTGCATATGAAAGCTGAGATGCAATGTGTCAAAACAACCTGCGCCAAACGGCATTGTGCACTTTACCACAGTTGCAACAAAGGAAATCACATAAAAAGGAATCATGCTAAAAAAGACTCTTGTCGGAAAGTGACACTTCAAAACCATATATCGTCTTATACACACAGTTCCCACTGTAATTTCCATATTCTGTACTGCGAAAGAGAAAATAGACAGAAAATATTAATGAAAATAACCATGTGATCATCCTTGGTAAATATGAGCAGTGACTGACCGATTGCTGATTTACAAGCACCTTTGTATTTCTTTCATTCGGAACAGAAAAACAGTTCCTCTGTGTTTTGCAGCCTATATTTCCTTCCTATTTCCTGGACCCATTTGGCCCAGGGGCATAGCCCTTCCTGTTAACAATCCTCATTTTCATATATGGATTATTTCCTTGGTCCGAGCATGACATCTTTTAAACAGGGCTTTCAAACAGAGACGTTTCCATATGGGACATGATTTAAAGCAGTGTGTGTGGTACGTGCTGCAGCGGCACAGTACAGAACCCCCCCCCCCCCCCCCCCCCCCCCCCCCCCCCACACTCTGCAAACTGTTGACTTTACAAACCACTGTCACCACGCACGGTATCAGAGTTGGTCCCCTGGAAACCATAGCAACCAACTTGACAGGCGCCCCCACCCCCTCCACCTATCACTTCCACAGGAAGCTCTCACCTCATTGTTTTCTTCCTGAATGAGCTTTTCCCATTATTATTACTGCAGGGACATCACATCAGTCTTTTTCCAGATCAGCTTTTAACTGTTTTTGTTAACAGTATTTGTGAGTGTGTTATTGTCCCATACTGAGAGAGCCACACGACCGATCGCCTGACCTTTTTATTTTTTCCTCTTCCCTCGCCTCTTGAGTCTAACATAAGCAATGTGTGGTCCAGAGTAAATGGAACACACGTGTTCTCCCACAGTAACGTAAACCAACGTGGCGCTCCTGAAACTGTGACAAACTGTCTGTGTGTGAGTGTGCACAACATCCTATTAATGGGCCGTCATCTGACGTCCTATGAATCTCTCTGTTTATATGAGACTCCATTAGATCCAATGGGTCCACGTCCAGTTAATATGTATACAAGGGTAATGTACAGTGACAGAGGGGGATCAGATTGAATGAATCTCTTCTCACTGTCTCTGATACAATCACTCTTTAAGGTCTGTTTGGCCGATTGGGCCTCCGTCCCTCAGGCTTGGTCTGTGAAGTGAGGGGGTGGAGAAAAGGTGACAGAGGGCAGATGTTTCCTCCCCAGCTTTGAAGATGCTTGTAAAGATAGAGGGGGGAATTGTGGTAAGGGTGAAGCCGCCTGTTATAGCGCGGTGGTTGGGGTTTTATGATTGAAGCCACAGTCGCACACAGCAGACAGCGGCCAGAGCCTCGGTTCTGGCTTCAGCTCTGGAAACGCTCAGTTCCCTTCCCAGCATCCTCCTGCAGCCCCAAACCCTTAACGTCCACCTAACACCTCATATAGGCTGTTATTATATTTGATGTAACCTCAGTGGATTGTTTTGCAACACGTCTGTGTGATCAAACTGAACTTTGCCTGTGCAGGAGGAGTTTACAGTCCATATTTACACAGAGGGCCGCAATGATCCGCCAGATGTTTTTTCTTTTTTTTTTTTTCTTTTTTATACATATGAGTGACCGGTTGGAAAACAATAGCATGTCTGAGTGGGGGACTGCATGTCGCTCCATTTATTAAGAGTGTGATGGGCTCACATTGCTCATTGTTGCCCTGAACGCCACACTCGTGCCTGAAAGCTACATATTGCCACCGTGTGGTGAAAGAAAATATTTTTTGAAGCTGCTTACTTGGGCTTTCATTTAAAAAAAAAACAGCATTATGCATATTTTCATTTTAACAATTAAGACAAGTGCAGGGGAAGACTTACAAAAACACCACTCCCCCAATCTACTCTTACAACTGAGACAACTATTTCTGCTTTGGCAAAGGAAGAACTGCTGAACCTTCCTGCCCTTAATTATTCTACAGTCCCTAGTTTGGATTCACAGCGTTTGACAGTGTTTTCATCTTTATTGATTTCATATTTAATGGCACAATAAAGACTTTCCTTCACCACATCAGGCATTTGTGTCTTTGTGTGTGAGCATTAAAGTAAACTGAGCAGGTAACGTGAGGGGAGGAAGACATTCCAGCAGAGACTCACACACACACACACACACACAAACACACACTGCAGGATGACGTCCACATAAGCTTCCTGAAGGCAGATGTGTAACAGACGACAACAGAAACAGTTTCACTTCTCCTTAAAAGCAGGAAATCAACCCATATGCGCAGTAACATTTAAAAGCTGTTGCTGTCGTTCACCTTCAGACATCAAAACATATGAACTCAAGAAATATAATTTTCTGCTTTCTCTGTATTAAACGTAATCAAGCACCACGGAGCCAGGCTTGTAGAAACTGCATTGCGTGCATGGTTGGACAGTGGATTAGGCTGGAAGAAAAGAAGAGACACAGAGCGAGATTAAAAAACGAAAAACGAGGAGGACGTTTGATTCGTCATGCTTGTGACGGACAGCTGACCTTTGACCATGACCTTGGCCTGTGCTTCGCTGGAGCCAATGTGGTTGGTGGCCACGCATTTGTATGTTCCACTGTCATTCGGTTTAATGTGGGCCACGAGCAACCGTCCGTCCTTCGTGGTCACTGCTCCCGCAGGAAGGCTCTGCCTGCCCACCCGACTCCACTCAAACTGGATTGGGTGGGATCCGTGTGCCAGGCACTGCAGGCTCAGGGGGTCACCCGGCTGAAGCCTCACCTGGTCAGGCAGACAGGTGGCATATGGAGGAGCTGTGCGCGGGAGAAGACAGTTACTCTTCACCACTGCAGTGACAGAGAAAATGACTGTGCTGTGTCTGTGTGATTGTCTCCTTTGTCCACTCACTGTCCACCTCCATCTGCGAGTACGCTTCACTGTAGCCATGCACGTTGGTTGCGTTACAGATATACTGCCCTGAGTCCTGGCGCCCCACGTTTGACAGTGTCAAAACACCATCAGCTACTGTGTGTTTCCATGGCAGCGGTGCTCGGAGCTTGGACCAGGTGATGACGGGAGGAGGGGAGCCTGGAAGGAGGATGAGAAACAAAACCAGTAAGTAAAAAAACGAGAAGATCCAGCAGCAGTGGACGGTATTTTAACACACTGACATCTTACCACTGGCCTGACACGCTAATGTGACTGTGTGCCCCTCCACCGCTGTCAGTTCGGTGGGGCTCACTGTAGCCACTGGCGCTCCAGGCCCCCCCGCTACAATGATCTCAACTTTCACCTCTGTCACCCCTTCACTGTTCTCAGCCTGGCAAATATAAATTCCTGAGTCCTCCGGACGCACGGCAGCCCACTAAACAAAGAGAATAATACAGTATTATTATGTTATGCAGTAATTGTAACATTAAAATGTACAAATACATCAAATTTAAATTTTACAGATATGGTGTTGACATCATTGGTTTCCGTGGTAACCAGCTGAAGGGTGGAACCCTGCTGTTTCCACTTCAGAGTTGGCCGTGGCCTGCCTGTGGCCTGACACCCCACAGAGACGGGGTCCCCAATCCTGACGTGCAGCGGCCCCGCTGGAGTCAGCCGCACCTTCGGAGCGTCTGAGAAAAAGCGAGAGGGACACTCTCCAATATTCACTCTCTTATAGTTTCTGTGTTTGCTCTCTACCCACCATCATCTCTCCTAACATTTTCATTTCAACTCATCAGCAGACTATTAGACAACAATATTATAGTCTGGTCACAGGCTCCAGAGTGGCTGGTGTTGTCGTTGCACACAGACAGTTACTGATGGGTGAGGGCAGGCTCACGTTTGACGTTCAGCACAGCGGTGGCAGCGTGGCGGCCTGCAGAGTTGGATGCCACACAGCGATACTGGCCCTGGTTTCCGGGTCTGGTGTTGGATACTGTCAGCACAGAGCCATCGGGACCTGTCTTAGCATTGTCTACAAAGAAAACAGAATTGTGTTAAATATCCCAGGTGATGGTTTTGTCTGAGCAATGCTCATGTTTGCATGTTGTTACTCCTGACCTGGTAATGCTTGGTTATTGGCTCGTCTCCACTCCAGTTGGACCGGCGCCGCACCACTACCAACTTGGCACCTGAAGCTGACAGACTCCCCCTGGCGCACGGTAGCGACGCGGGGCACCACGGACACCACAGGAGCCTGGCCAACCACTGGACAGAGAGATGAGAGCTGGTAATACCACACAACACACTCACACGCGCACACACACGCACACAGACATGCACACACACGCACCTTCACATACAACTCTGTGAACCTTTATACAGGTCTGTGATAAAAGAGTGTAAACAACACCACCCTAAGGCAAACAACCTGAGTACATACAGACCCGATTTTAGAAACGTGCTATTTTAATGACAAAGCAAAAATAAAAAGTACAAATACTTGTGTGTGTGTGATATGGATTATGATAATGAATCTTTCAGTAAATATTTTGATAAGAAGTTAAATTGCAAAAATACATGCAGATTGACTTTATTTAAATTTTTGTTTTGTTTTTTTTGCCATGCATGTGAAGCCTTTATGGTTTAACAAATTATCCATCAAAAAACTTTAATATATTTATATAAATAATATAATGTGTTTTTCAAAAATGTCCCTATCAATATGATTAATCCACAAAACACAAAAACAGCAATGTTTTTCAATCAAAACATGGCTTTGACAGTGACGTTTATGGCTATAAACCTGGAATATATAGCAGCAGATGTGTCTCTGCTGTTAAAAATAAATCCGATTCATTACCTGAGCACAATAGTGAGCACAGGATCAGAGCCCCAGGTGATAAATCCATGACGAACAGAGGACAGTCTCCCCAGGATAAAACCTCCCTCTCTGTCTCTCTCTGACTGTCTGTGTCTCTTTTTCATACAGTCACTTTCGACCTTTAACCCCTGGATGACCATGTACCTCTTCTCCCTCTTCAAACACACGGCAGCTTCAGTCAATGTTAAAGCGTTTCACTGAAAATCAACAAAAACACAGTATTAGCAAGTATTAACTTAAAAAGAACCAGTGTGTACTGTATGTCTGATATATGGCTCATTTCACGAGTACATGTGCAAACACTAATAAAGAATGTGTACAATAATTTTGTCAGTGGTCAGAGAATATTTCTGCTCTCCAGGAAAATGACTTAACTCCAGTCAAACTCTCTGTGTGCCTGTGTTGATCACTGAGTGTGTGTGTGGTCACAGTGACCAATCAGACTGAATTACAATCACGCTCCTTTGTTTTCATTCTGTTTCTTATCACAGCTGACGAAGCTGAAATAAAGCTGCCAAAGGCCTGAGTGTTGGATTTGAGGCCTTGTTCCCTGCTTATCAGAAAGAAAGAAAGAAAGAAAGAAAGAAAGAAAGAAAGAAAGAAAGAAAGAAAGAAAGAAAGAAAGAAAGAAAGAAACATCCATTACGACAAGTCCCATTTTTAAAAGGAAAAAAAATACAATGACTGCATGCCAATGTTAAAATTATTTATTTTTTATTTTTGAATTTTTTAAAATTAGGAATTTGTCAGATCAAGGCCATATAAAAACCCTTGAATTTTTTTTAGAGAAAACATTTCATGGCGTATTTATTTTTCTAATAAAAAGAGAGACAGAATAAGCTGGAGAGTCTGTTTATGGCTCCGCTGGACGTCAGCCTACAGTGTGAGTTTATATTAGCAGGCTGAGGAAGGACAATGAGCAGGGAGGGCAAAGTGCAGCATCAGCTGTACGTGATGGTGCACACTGCCTGGTGCAGGGGGTGAGGGGAGGTGGGAGCAGGGATCACTGTCCTGTCAGCTGTCACCAACCTGCAGAAACACACATTCAAATGGGGACAGGATGTTAGCTGGATGGTAAAATGAAAACTGTCCCCTCACATTCTCCCACTGTCTTAATGTAGTCATATGTGAAGTTCAGTGTTTAATTGTAAGACATTACTTTGTTGTGTCTAATTTCACTGAGTCTTTCTGTACTAAGATATGTTGATTATTTCTGAAATTCAGGACTACACCAATAGGTTGTTACCATGCCTACTCAGCTGGAGAACGTGTAACCATGGCAACAGTTTGTAACCATGATCACACACACACACTGCCAACCTATGGTGGACAGTGGGAGGTATATACGTATACATGTATTTTGGTTACAATATAAAAGTATATATATCTTGTGGGGACTATTCTCGGCTGCGGATGAATATATGTGGACACATGTGGTAGTGCTGTAAAAGCTCGTGGTTTCATTAACACAGGCATCATGGCGCCCTCTTGCGCACAGAGTTTGATTTGACGTTGACGTCTCCTCGCCTGGCGTGATGCCCCGAGGTGTGACGGGAGTTGGAGTCAGAATGGATTTGTTACTTCCTGCTTTGACGAGGAAGACCAAGAAATTCCGGCTGGTCACTCAAAAGTTGTTTTTCAGCGGCACTGCGACACCTCGAAGACGCGGACGTGATTCCAGACACAAAGTAAGTTTGCGTTTTGTCCATTTTATTCGTTGACTCGCGAAACACAAGGAGCTGACGATATTTTAAACAAGAAAAAGCGAAGTTTTGTCAATGGAACAGTCGATGCTATTGTCAGGTAACCTCGGCTTGTCATTTAGATACACTGGGAATTACTTAACAACAGTCTCCATTAAAAGAGCCACTCTATTTTATTATACACAACCCTTAACTTTATAATGTAAAAGTGTGATAATGACGATTTTAAAGTTGCCGGTAAATTAGTCGGAATACAGTCAGAATGACTGTATGTACACATGACTGAGACTGATTTCCCACAACGACAGACAACATTTAATCAAATAACAATAAGTTACTTTATGACTAACATCTGCTTTCACTGTTAGGTTAATTAACTAAGCTTAATAGTTTTAAATTATTCATCGACTATTTGTTCCTTCAACACTAATCACTCGTACTATTAATTTAACTGTTTTTTTCTTTTTCCTTATTTTTATTTCATTGACTGGCCTTCGCTTTATTCTGTGAAAATTGCAGACTGAATAATAAATTCAGTCAAAAAGGGAATTTTTATTATTTATTATGTGTGGAACTGGTCTGGTGTAGAAATCAGAAAAAGAAGAAAAGAAACAATCACAATTCAATATATATTTTTATACGATCAAATCAAGCAGGACAGCTTTGTGTTTTTATGATTTCTACTACAGTGTAGTGAATTTTGCATCATATAAAAACATGTCATTTCAAAAGAAACAGCAGGATAAACTGTCACTTTCCAATAAACAAAATATCTGCTGTTGTTACCGATCCTTGCACTGAATAGTTTCTCTCAGTCCTTGAATGTTAAGCAGTCATGCAACTATTTTGTCTGAATCGGATCTTTCTGTCCGAAACAAAGCAACCTTGAGATAACGTACATTTTTGGTTCTCACTTTTTGTCACATGGACACAGACACTTATCTCTCATGATGCCATTAAACCCCAGACAGTGCAAGATTTAAGCTAATAAACCTCCACCACAACAATAGTGTCATTTGTACAATAAATGCTTGTATCAGGCTGACTAACCACGTTTTCTTTATACATTCACGTTTGTGTCCGCCATTAAAAACGTATCATATCAGCTTTTCCTTATCCTCCTAATATGTTTCTTTACGTTTCCTCCCCAGATGTCCTTGATGGAGCGTGGGGTTGTCCGGCCAATCACAGCCGTGGCATGGACCTCCAACACCAGCACTTGCCCCAAAGACTTCTCCATGGTAAGAACAGAGATGTTTAGGTATAATACAGTACTTCATCAATAGGTGTCATTGGGATTTAATGTTAAAACATTTATACATTTACCAAATAAATAGGAGGACACTAAAATCTGGTTTAACAATTTGTTTTTTAAAATAACTCAAAGGGGGTGTGAACAATATTTTTAACTTTAGCAAGTACATGTTTTGTATTTGTGGATTTAGAAAAACAGTTTTCAAATTGTGACATCAGAGTTTGTCAAATGTAGTTTAAATCTGTAAGTAAGACACTTATAGTGTTTTGATAAGCTGTAAGCGTGCCCTTTAGAAACAGATGACTTGTTTAAATATTCCATCGACTGACTGTAAACTTCCTTCGCAAACGATTCAGGCAAAAGTCTCATGTGGTACCTTAAATGTACCTCAGTCTCATTCCGTTTTCCAGGATCAAGTTGACTGCTTGTGGACTAGAGCAGAGTAGTTAGTTAAATAAGAAAGTTCATTTTATAAGTCATGTGTATAATGTCAGGTATGATATATATATTTATAATTGTATATTTCCTTCTCTGTCCCCCTGCAGATCAGTATCACAGAAGATGGAGCAGCAGCAAACTTTACACGAGGCTTTGCAATGAAGTCTGGATATTACCTCAGTTACAGCAAGGTAACAGTGACGAGATTAGAAACGTAGAGACTTTTTTTAACCGTATTCCTTTTTACTTTTCAGTACAACAATACATCATGTTTGTCTCCCTCCTCCCTCATCATCCATACGTGTACTGAATCTCTCTCTCGCTCTATAGGCTTTGACAGCCGGTATGGTTGTTGTTGACATTCAGCTTCTCTCAGAAAAAGACGCAATTCCTCATGGTTACTGCTTCATCGCGGAGCACCTGGAGCCAAGTGGGTGCACATATGGAGTTAAATGTCTTTTTTTGTGTATTATTTACTCACAGCTTATGTACTTTGCCGTCTGGTGGATATTTTTATTTTCTCTCTATGTGTTTGTGCGTTCAGAGGCCTCTGTTTCGAAGAAGAAACGGCTGTGTGTACGTGTCGTCCCAGTCGGCAGTGTGGACACGGCTGTGTTGGATGTCAAACTGACGGCCAAAAGCAAAATGATGTTGCAGCATCACACATACGTGGGGTTGGTATCCCTGAGACACACAAACATTTGACTTGCACTTGTTTTATTAATTAATGTTTTGAATCCCATAGATCTCCTTTGTTCAGATAATGGTTATTTTAATGATAATTACCTTTTACCTGCACAGTAATCAGTTCATCATTAACTATAATTGTTCCTCAGAGACATCAATGGCTACGTGTTGTGGTGCAGAAAGGGACCATTTTCTAACCCCATGCCCCAAGCCAAACCCCGCAGTGTAAGCTTGGACATACGCAGACTCTCACTGGAGCAAATATTACCTCCCATGCCACTCAGACCCAGGTACTGGCTCCTAACATCTATAATCCACAAAATTAAACCATTTATTGGGGGGGGTATTTCACAGCTCTTCCTGTAAACACATATTTGAGAAACTATCATTTAACACGACATCAGCGTAACACCTGTAATTCTTGTCAGTAATATAATTTTATTTGTTTCCGCAGCAACCCTCCTCCACTGCCGCATGGTAAACTGAGTCAGAGACGGCACAGCCTCCAAGGCATGGACAGCTTCAACAAGCCTGCGGACAGCATTGTCCAGGGAATTACAGGTAGTCAGTACTATTATTGATGCATCACAATTTGTCAACAGAGCCAGCCCACTAACCTGTAACCTGCTATCATTCTCTGCAGCTTTAGATGGAGTTCCCTTTAGTTTGCACCCAAAATATGACATCCAGGCAAATGGGATGGTATGTATGACACTTCCCACAATGCTAAATGGATGGTTTTCAATTTATTATATACCTGTTGTTTTTCCCCTTACTTTTCTCTTGTTCTGTCCTTTTTAATCTCAAGCATAACAACATAAATACAGAGTGACATTTCCTTCTGTTTCTCATATCTTTCATAGAATCCTCAGCTGAACTCTCAAATAAACAACATCCGCATTAAGTCTCTGCAAGACATTGAAAATGAGGTAAGCTCACATCTGATCCTTGATTTCAGCTGTTTTTCTGTGTGAGAGACTCGACAACGCATAAATGGATTTGCACCAAACTTTACTTGGGAGGGTCTCTCTAGATGATCAACTTTTGGAGATGATAGATTAAAGGATAAAGTTGACAAAAATATTGTCAGAAACACACACTTATATCCACAAATAATGTTTGTGGAATATCACATCACATCATATGATAAGGGATCTTGTTAAGACGTCACAATGAGGTCATAAAATTATGTCATGTATTTTTCAAAAATTCTGTTCAGTGTTCAAAAAATGTTTGGTATCTTTGTATCCTATAGGATTATAGACATGACCTTAGAGACAGAACCTGACAAAGAATTGTCTCAGTCTGTTTTAGATGTTTGTTTGTTTGTTTTTCCAGTATAACTACACTTTTGCTGTGGAGGAATCTGCTGCCAAGAGAACGAGACCATCGCTGCCAACAGGGGGCGCTTCATCACCTCAGTGATCTTTGCACTTTGTCAATACAACTGAAACAAATTTTCCGGTTTTGCTCAGTCCAAGGATTATTTAGGATGACATCTCAAAGCACAGTACATGTATAGATGCAGGATGATCATGCCTACATTTAAGTAAATATTATTAAGCTTTAGGGGGGGTTGGGTGTACAGAACTGATCAGAACAGAGTGAGCTGAAAGACACTACAATTCTACAAAAGACTAAAAAGCTCTTGGCCATTTTACATGTCATGACACACTATGCCCTAAATGGCTCTGTCGTTACCCAGAACCATCATCTTTTAAACATTCCACATTTGTGTTTGCCAAAGGAAAAGCCTGTTTGTATGAGATCAGTGAGATCATGTAATCAATCATATTGGCACATGTAACTGTGTTTAGACTGTAGTTAGACTGTGTAACTAGGACTGTAGTCGTCGAGGTTTTTACAGGTTGAAAGATGTAATGGATCTATGAATCTGCAGAGTCATTTCTCTCTCTTTGCTTTTACAAATTTAATAGTTATGTTAACTTGAAGATGCACTTATTATTCACTTGTGATGTATTTGTCTTGCTCTGTTGTATGTTAATCTTTTAACTGCTTGAGGTATGAACATTTTCTTGGGAGGAGCTGTCATATTCTGTCTGTGTTTGTTGCTGAGCTTTGCTGCAGGTGATGTTTAGTTAAAGTCATCAAGCGTACTAAAGCACAGAAATGTGGGACATGGTGCACTTTCTGTATGAAGAGTAGCATTCTATCAGGTTTGTGATAGTCCAAAAAAACATTCTCTAAGGTGAAAGTGTATGTGTTTTGCTCTTTGGATTATTTATACTAAAACAAGATGTGTGGGTTTTTGTTTTGTTTAATAAGGGCAAAGTAAGGGCCAAATATTTATATATCTGCTTTTACAATGTATAATATACATACATATATATTATTTTTGGTTGTTTTTGTAACATTATAGCAAAGTTTTTGTGCATGGTTTAAAAAATAAAAACGCTCAGAAACAATAGTTCGGGTGTGTTGGATTTATATACAGATTTGTGTTTAGAAAAAATCAGGAACAGCTGGATGGTGTGAATTGTGTATGGTACAGTAACTTGCAGTGAGCAAAGAGAAGTGAGATGACACAGTGTATGTAGTCACAGATACAGTGTATCATTTTGGCCAACTGGAGCAGTGGACACAGTTGTTCAGTTCGAAGACAAAGAAGAACATGTCTTGATCTATTTATTTAAATGAAGTCGCTTGAGCTTGCATGTAACAGTGTCTCTATGTGGACAGAAAATTATTCACTCAAGTCATACAGGTCAATGTAGTTAGTACTTAGACTTAAGTTAGACTTAGAAATTAATTATTACATTCCTGGATGGATGTCAACAACAACTTGACTGGTTGGCAGGCACACAACTTCAAGTCATTCAATTATACTTTAAAAGGTTTTTTCAACAAATTTATTTTTTTCAAAATACGTTTCAAATCTGTATTTGAAATTTCAGCTTTTTATAAACTAAACAAATTAGAGGTTTATTTGGCAGTGGCTGACGATGATGAGAGTGTATGAAGCCCTTAACCATTAATTAGCGATGCGGTTATCGTGTTTCATTCAAATCAAATTGAGCTCCAACACTACTCAAAAGTAATGTCCTGAAAATAGTCTTGGTACAGTTTTTAGTCATTGTAGCTATTTAAATTCACCCTTCATTTAACTTAAAGAATGTAATTATAAAAGATAATGAATGCTACTCTGTCTGTTTTGACATTGGGTGCTGCTTAGTACAGCATTAGAAAATGCTATTATGTCTCCAGAGAAATTAGTTTTATCTTTTTGTTTGATGCTTTTGTCTGACACTCAGTCCTACCTTCAGTTCAGGAGGAAATATTTTACCTTTTATAGTATATTTGTTACAGTCAATTTGAGAATGATATATGAGAGAAAGGTTCACTTCAGATGATAATCTGGTAGATATTAGCCCTGTATTTATTAAAGCCTGTGGTGGATTTATTTTATCTGTTTGGGCAAAACTGAGGTGTAGGCCTCTCTTGACTTGGCTTGAAGATGTAATAGATGTAATACAGATGTTGCCTTTAGGCCTCTGCTGTCTCAGTTTTTTTATTGAGAATTAGGCATGGATAGAAAAATTAACCAAACAGCTTGCAGGGCACTGGCCCATAAGCCAAATGGGTCAGAAGGATTCTTTGTTTTACCTGCTAAATTGATAGATGTTTAAGGACCAAAGACTCAAAATGACGACAAATGAGTGATGATGTTGATGTTTTTAACGAGTTTAATCACTTAAAGTCGTTGAAAACAATATTTCAGCATTAGTATCATATTAATCATCATATTAATCTATTGTAGTACGGCATTAGTATTGTACTGTTTTTTACTGATCTATAGTATTTCAACATTATTGTAGTGTTTTTCAGTAATCTATAGTATTTGTTTTTATTAATCAATAGTATTTCAGCATTAGTATCATTGTGTTTTTCATTAATTAATAGTATTTCAGCAATAGTATAGTAGTGTTTTTCATTAATCTATAGTATTTCACCATTAGTATCATTGTGTTTTTCATTAATTAATAGTATTTCAACATTAGTATAGCAGTGTTTTCCTTTATAGTATTTCAGCGTAGTGTTTCTGATCGTGCCTTTGTCTGGCTGTTATCGTACAGTGATCAGTGTTTAGTTGTCTCTGCCTGTCTACATCATGTGCTCTGTCTGTGTGAGCACTGTTCTACACTGACTTACTGGTTTGTTTGTTCTGCTTTTCCGGAAACCGGTCTGATTCCAACCAGCTGTTTCCCGCCTCACACACATCAGCTGCACACACACACACACACACACACACAGTGAGAGAGAGAGAGAGGGAGTAGTAGGCGGAGGCAGAGGCCACACACACACACACATACTGGAGGATCCCCATCAGCTGTGGACAGCAACACGGGCTGAATTCTTATTTTTCTAGCTGCGCTCCGGGTCGTGTGATCGTGCAGGCCGGTGTCAGACATGTGTCAGTGAGGCTCAGTGAAGCTCAGAGCGGCGGAACCATCATCTCCTCACATCAGGCAGCGGCGCGGAGGTGGAGGCAGAGGAAACACAGACCAGGGTCTGGAGACGGAGCCAGTGAAAGCATGGAATATTTCATGATGCCAACAGAGAAGCTAGCGTCCTTGCAGCACTTCAAGAAGACGGAGAAGGACGTTATAGGGGGACTCTGCAGGTGTGTGAGCAGCTCTCTCGTGTTTGTACCGAACCGCTCTTTGCCGTGTGTTTATGTGAGAGGGAGATGCGAACTGACTCCGGTTAGCATGCTAACAGTTAGCTTCGCCGCGGCACCTCGACTGTCGACATTAGCAGCTTGTTGTGGCAGCTGCCGCCGCTGGCAGTGACGGAGCAGACCGTCGCGTTGGCCGCAGTGTTACTGTTACTGAGCCGCTGATGTGTAACGACACAGCGGGCGCGTTTGCAGCCGTCCGGCTCGGGGACGCGTATATCAGCGACGTGAAATCAATACATTTGTGTTGAACACCAACCACGTGGTAGTTAACGTGCTGCCCGCCGTCTCGCTACCATGCACACAACCACATGCTTCCAGGTACACGTTTTATCACATTGTTATACTGTTTTCACCGAAACAACCTGGACGCGCGGTTGTTTATTTGTGCGTCGAATAGGACGGTTGGACATTTATGTTTCCGCTGCTGCGTATGCGTCCTTGAGAAACGCGCAGAGCAGCAGCCGTTGGTTGCGTCGCGTGCTCAAATTAGCATAGCTTGGCTAACCAGTTAGCTGTCTGCGTGCTATGTGGCTACGCTGCGGATGTATACACTGACTTGTCTTTATTTACAAGAAATTAGTGGTGTGACTGAAACACGTCGTATTATCGTTGTAGCCGTGAGCTTTGTTGTATGACCGACTGTAGCTGGTCATTAAAGAGGTGCTAGCTCGGTGCTAGCAGCGGAATGCATTGTTCTCCATCATGCCAGGGGGCCTGCGGCTCGAGCGGAGTCACATTTCGCAGCTGCCGCCGCTCAGGTGCGCCCTCCCCCGGACACGACGGAGGCCCGCAGCTACAGCTGATCACAGCTGATTTCACGTCTCCACATTAAAGCCCCCGTATGTTGTGTCTGCGCGGTTGTTTTTTTTTTGTACTGTTTCTACACGAATACCTGCGGAATCTACGTCGCAATTTTAATTTTTACCATTTAGTGAACATCTATTTAAAAATTAACTTTTGAGAATGAAAACCCCCTAATCCTAACACATTGAATTGAGCTAATAAATCCTCCTGTTATTTCATAATGAAGATAGATTGAAATATATGTTGCAGGGATTTCAAAATAAGATAAAAAGGTCCAAGTATGAAATTAAGCCGTTAAAGGGACCTGGGTCTTATTTTAAAGGGGGATGTGGGTGTGTTTTTGTGCCGTTGACGCACATGTTGCTTTCTTTGTCTGGCTGGTGTCACTCACTTGTCACTAAACACACAGCTTAAAATCAAGTCAGACGAGTTAAATTTATCATCTTTTGTAGAAAAGTTATTTAGCGCAGTGTTAGCCGTGCCCTCTGTCGGACCTTTGTCATTTTTGTGGACATCCCAGATCTGGTTCTTCAAGATGGTTGTCTTCCTGGTCCCATGACATCTGTCTTAATGGTTCACTTATTTCCCAACCTGAGTAAACATGTTCGGGGTGGTGTTGTCAGCATAACATCTAACCTCGCTGGGTGCTGTGTGAGAGGGCAGTGAGTTCAGTCATATTTAAAGACTTTCCAGACAGCTAACCTGAGGAATGTAGAGAGGTCAGGACTAATGCCTGCTAATGCTCCAGGTTAAAGGTTTTGAGTGTCAAAAAGTTGCAGCCGATTATATTGTTGCTGTGCAGCATTTGTATTCATTCAGTCCAGAATTGTGGATTTATCTCTAATGTGTGTTTGCTACCTGTTGGGCTACATTGATGTATTTGACATTTGTTGGTTCAAAATTCTGAAATGTGTGAACTTACTGCTTTTCTTAGTTTTACATTTTAGTAACCTACATATAGTATTTTCTACAGAGAGCTAATACAGTGCCTACTGACTTCATTGACAGAATAATGATGCCTGTCTATTTTTGACCTTCTCCCTCAGCCTGGCCAACATCCCCCTCAGTCCGGAGACAGCTCAGGACCAGGAGAGACGGATCAGGCGTGAGATCGCCAACAGCAACGAGCGCAGGCGCATGCAGAGCATCAATGCAGGCTTCCAGTCCCTCAAAACACTTCTGCCCCACACAGACGGAGAGAAACTCAGCAAGGTGCAGCAAACACTAACACATAAAAAAGATCTCTCTTGTGATGGTGTAGAACGGGACACAGAGCCATGAATTTAAAATAACTGGGAACAAATGTTAAATGATCAGATTATTTTTTCTTTTTACACATTGATCTTGTGCTGCACTTGTATTCTCATTTTGGTCTCATCCCTGCCAGGCGGCCATTCTGCAGCAGACGGCAGACTATATCTTCACCTTGGAGCAGGAAAAGACACAACTCCTGGCACAGAACAACCATCTCAAACGCTTCATCCAGGTAACTGCACAGCCCATCATTTATCCCTGAATATTTGTCACAAAGTCGATAAAACCAGGTTTTTTTAATTACAGTACAGGTTGCTGAATCCCATTTTAGAAAGTCGAGTATAAATATATTACATCACCATGAGCAACTTGTTACAACTTGTTTCACATGCAGTACACAATAAAACTGCAAAGAAACCGCCGTTGTTGTCAGGACTAAGATGCCATGTACAGCACGCATGTCAACTGTTTTACATTCGACTGTGTCATTAAGGAGTTCAGTGGTTCATCACCGAAGAGGAGGCGAGCGGAGGAGAAGGATGAAGGAATCGGTTCTCCGGACACACTGGAGGAGGAAAAGGTCGAGGAGGTGAGGAGGGAAATGTTAGAGCTGCGACAACAACTGGACAAGGAGCGATCGGTTCGCATGCAGCTGGAAGAGCAGGTGAGACACACGGAGGTGTCAGATATGTCAACATTCTTCATGAGTCATGTAGTGTTTGCTGTTGCTCAGTTTATATGCTGTCATAAAGTTGTTGACATTTATTTCAGTAATGCAGGTGCCATTAGATTAAACAACGGCAGTAAGGTTTTGTCTAGACTTCTTTGAGAACTTAACTTTTGAATTTCAAAACTGACTAAAAAGGCTTAATCTTCAGTTTATAGTGACATAAAACAGAACAGGTGAACACAGAAAGAAGAGCTGTCCGTGAAAAATGTAACATTACATCCCCAGGCTACAAAATGAGACTTACTAGAGATCACACTAATATTGAATACTAAAAAAAAACACAAACCAGTTTCTCTGGTTTACTAGTCAGTTGACTGCTCTCACGAGTGTGAGTCCCCCGCAAGATGACCAGTCCATTTAAACAAGGTGGGATCAGGAGGCGGTGACAGATTTTCCAGTTCACGAGTAGATTGCTGATAAGCTCACATCCTGGATCTACCTTAACAGCAGGTTGCGACAGAGTCCACCTCACGGTTGGTAAAGACAAACAGAGACTTTAACAGGCGCCAAAGAGGATTGTAAACATTAGGGAAGATGTAGGGTGCAGTTATCTCCAAACAGTCTAAGCTAAGCTGTGAATTTGTGTTGTGTTTCAGTTAATAGAATAATACTGAAAAAGGGATCTTGTTACAATTCAATGGAGGCTCCTTATCTTAACGCTTACATTAAGAATGTCACGGTGTGGAAATTTACACATTGAGGCTTCAACTTGTACACCTGTTGTTTTATTGTACATGGTATCTTTGCTTGTGAATTCTCAGCAACTATTAGTTATCCAGTTTTGACTTGAGGTAAAAAAAAAAAGGGGCAGCAGCAATGATTTCATATTTTTTCTATTGTTGTATTTGCTTGTTTGTTTGTTTTTAAATTTTTGTACAAATGCTCAGTAATCTAGAGTTATTGGATATTGTCAAGTTGTTCTTAAATGAACATCTGTGTTTACATGAAGGTACGCTCCCTGGACTCCCAGCTGCACCCAGAGCGCCTGAAGGTGATCACCCAGCAGGTGGAGGAGGAGCAGGCGCTCATCCAGAGCCAGACACTGTTACGGCTGCAGCAGATCCACGCTGCCGAAAGACAAACACACAGCCCACAGGTATGAACCACAAACACATTAACTCGCACACAGACAAAGATCGTCGTTGGTGGTGTCGTTGCTGCGTATAAATGTGACAACACATTTAAAGTTTATTGATATTTTGTCTGTCTTTCAGGTGCTGTCTCCTCCCACTCACCCTGCCCCAACCCATCACCCCACAGTCATTGTCCCAGCACCGACACTAACCCAGCACCCCCACCATCATGTCACTGTGGTGACCATGAGCCCGTCGGCCCACACCAGCACTGTGTCCACATCCAGACAGAACCTGGACACCATTGTGCAGGTATGTGTTTTCTTGTTATTAACTATTCATTATTTTAATATTAATTTAATAGTCAGAATGTTTGTTCCAACCAATAATTGCCTTTTGGTCTGACTCTTCTTCCTTCCTCCTCTCAGGCCATACAGCACATCGAACGCACTCAGGAGAGGAGAGCCAGTGCTGAGGAGGAGCAGAGACGAGCTGTCATCGTTAGTCCCACCCATGCGGCCATGGACACCGCCTGCTCAGACACGGATACCGACACAGAGGGAGAGGACTGCTCAATGAACTGATCCACCCTACGAAAGAACACACACACATACACACACACACACGCCTACACGCCTACTCACTGTAAGATTCCCTCCAAGAGCTTGACTACTTTTTAAAGGAAAATCTGTCTTTGGCATTATCCAAACTCCAGTGGTTAAGCTCAGTGTCAGTCTCGTACTGTAAAATCTCTGAAGATTTAAAACATAGGGTTGTCAGTGTGCACAGGAGGCCCTGTGGGATTTCTATGTCTGAGCCGGTCTGTTGCTACTTGAAAACTTAGGGGTCTCCTCGTGTAAACAGCGATCAGCATCTGTCTGTCCTTCATGTTTTATTTGTGATACATACAATCGCAGTATCAGCTTCCTGTCACTGGCATCCAAACAGTATTATTTGTGCTACAAATGGGTGGATTTGGAGTAATTGAGAGTTGAATGTAAAAACAATAAGCAAGCAGCTCTTTATTCTGAGAAGAGACAGAGTTGCAGATATTTCTTCCCCAGTCTTAATTTCGTTTATTCTAGTGCCAGTGGACGTGAAGCCCAACTTAAACTACAACTGAGGGCATTTCTCTAATTACAAGTTTGGGTGAAATGCACACTTGCTTTCAAAATTAATTTGAGGATACAAGTGGAAAGAAGTTCTGTGCGATTTACTTGATTTCCGATCTAACTAAGCCCTTAAAAACATAAGCTGTTGAACAATTAATCATTGCTCTGTTTGAATATTGTTCATGAATTTTTTGTCAACCTTTTTTTGTCTTTGTTACTGAATGTTGAAGGTGAACATTTTGTTGTTTTGATATTAACAACTTCAAATTTGAGGTTTGTCGGTTTTCCCAAGGGAAGTGGAGGCCTCTAGGTGTATTCATGAAAGTTTCAACCACAGCCACGTTTCATTAACTTGCAGGTGACGGTGGTTGCAGCTTCTTACCTTTAAAACCACATGGAAAACCATGGTTTGTCACTTGAAAACATTTACTGATCATTTGTATCAACTTCATATAAATTCACTGACGCAGACTTCTGTTTTACGTGTGATAACGTAAATTCTGGCCGATATTTCAATCTTCATGCACTAGTGAAGCATGAAGGTCTCTGGTGTTCCCTTCAGACTTCAGTCCATCCTCTGGTCTTGGTTTGTTGATTTCTGTGACTATGCACTAGTTTCTGCTAGTTATGCAAACCCACCTTTAGTACATTTGTCGGTGCCATTTATATGTGAGGTGAAGTTATCTATGCACCGTTGGTAGGTGGGAACAGTACACCTACTCTATACGTATGAAACTTGACATGCATGTATCAAAGAATGTAATAGTCTCTACTTGCAAGGTGCTCTGTCATCCTGGTGCTCCACAGATGAGCAGTGAACTGAGGCCAAACCCATCATGTAACTTCACAGTTGATCAAGTTTCTTTCATTTTTTCCTTTTTTGGAGTGGGGCCGGTTATCTTTTAATGGCAACGCTTTTTCTTGTCTCATTGTGATATTTGCTCACTTGAGAAAGGAAACCTCAACATTGTATGACAACACATTTCCCACCTCCACCCCAAAAATCATTGTTTTTAAATAAGGTGTACAGCAAAGACTTCGACAGGTTTTTGTTCTAAAACTAAAGATCATCAGTGAGCTATGTTTTCAGTCCACCAAATGTGCTAAATCAATATTTATTGAGACTGAGAGTTGAAAGAAGACTACAGATCTTCTCCTCGTCCCTCCGAAAAATCATGTCAGACCTGTCCACCTCATGTTACATTGCTTTGTATCTATCCCGGGAATCTGACTGGAAATCACTGTTTCGAGTGTCTCCTGTCATACTCGATTACATTTTCTGACTTGATGCTGTAAACATTCCATTTATTTGGATTTGTATCTGTCTTTTGAGCTCTTATATGTTCTGTTGCCAATTGAATGCATGTTACTAATTCCCGTTTCCTCTTGTCAAAAGTGGGCTTTTGATTTGACTCTGTTTATTTTTTAGGGGGTTTTCATATTTTTTTTTTCTTTTTCACTTTTATATAATCTCAACTGCTGCGTTCAGTGTGAAATTGTCTTGTATGAAATGTGTGGACACTATTCACTGGCTGACATCAGTTTAATGTCTGGTTAGATTAGTATCTTTCATGCCAAACAGGGTTGGGGGGGTCATGTTTTGTTATCTAAACTTTGTTAAGAGGTCTGGTGTACTGCTGACAGAAGTTAAGCCACATCTGCAGTTCAGGTGAGGTTTGTTTGTCAGAAAAACACTAAGCCCACATGTTTCTGTCCATTGTGATGCAGCACTGCTGTCTTTAGGTGGAATATTCGGATATTTGATATGAAGCACTTGCTGTTCTGTACTGCCTGAATCAATATGAGTTTTTTTTTGCCATTCATATTTCGTATGCCCTTTACCGTGATGCAATTTTACATCTGTTTGTGTTCTGCTTTTCTGTCCCTAAATTTGTCTTCTTTTGTCCCATTTTCCTTTTTTTGGTGACAAGCATTTTTTTATATTTTTGTGATTTGTTTTTGTTTTTTCATCAGTCCAGGTTGATGCGAAGCTGTTATATTTTGTTTATTAAAAAACTTGGGTAAACAGGCCTTTGTAAAGATGACAAAAAAAATAAATTTGTACTTTTTTTATGACACCTGCTCTATTTTCTTGTATACATCTATTGTTATTGTGTCTTATTGCCACCAGGTGGTGATATTGAGCAACTGAGTTGATTCCACTGTCTAATAAATTTAGACAGGCTTTTTTTTACTTGTTTAATAGTACAGAAACCACATGTCTTTCATTTGTGAAAAATATCTACATTATAAGCCAACATTTTAATTATCTTCAAAGTGGTGAAGTTACGAACAAATGAATGAGCAACTCATTGCACAGACGCACAAATCAAAACCAATACCCATTTCAAACTCGCTACATTACTTTAACTGCAATTATTCTTCAAATGACAACACTGACAATATTCACTAATCCGTTCCTGCTGCTCTCCACTCAGCGTTCCTGATCACACTGGGCAGCTGGTGTGACACAAAATGTCTGCTATGGGTGCAGTTGCTCTGCCCCACCTCCTTTGGCATGCCCTCTGACCTTCAGCCAGAGCAGTATATATAACAGAGCTGGGTGTGAGCACAGCCCCTGGCAGTCAGAATGAAGCCTCTGGTGTGTGTGTGCCTCCTGCTGTCTCTGCTGGCTCTCTCCGCTGCAGGTATGGTGGACGTCGATGGGGGTTTGTGTGAACGATATAACAACTGTTTTTGTATCGAAGCTTTGTTTGCCTCTTGGAGACGTGGATAAGCCTGTGAGCAATGACTTGTCATTAACTACGGAGAATACATTTGTTTCATTTGGGTTGATAGACGTTTGGCTTCCTGACAGTGTTATAAGTCATAAGCAGATGGGGTCAAGGTGAGAGGCCCCAGTTTGTTCTTCACTTGATCTGTTTGCTTTCGTGTCCAGAGCCTAATACAAAACAAAAGTTGTGTTGATGCGTGCCAGAATTGTGACAGTATACACAGCATGTTGTGGTGTGGTGTGTTGCGAAGCCTTAAGGTCGGACACGTGGAGCAGTCAGCGGCTGGGGAGTGACATGACAGCAGCTGATGGAAAGTGTGCGGCCTGCTGCGTATTCTCTCGGCCCTGGAGAGACACACACACAGTGACAGCACTGACAGTGTCTTGGACTCACTACAAAGAGTCGCACAATGTGCTGCGGCCAAAGCTAAAGCTGGCTAGTATTATTCCTTTTCCAACGCCAATCTCTTTGGCTTTCACAGCGGTTTTGTGCATGCGTAACATCACTCCACCAGTCTGCGCCCCAGTGAGGATTTAGACATTTCACTCGCTTGATATTTTACAGACTAACCCTTTATTCCTTGTCAAACAGGGGAATTGACTGTTTGTGTCTGAGACTGTCGGGCAGGTCGGTTAAAGCTGACGTACCCTTGTCCGCCCTTGCACTCGTTCATTCTGAGCCCCCACAAGTTGCCATAGTCAGGTGTCCTCCATCAGTCAGACAAAGTCGTCACCAGACACTGTGGTCACGCATGTCTTTAAGACTCGTGTGTGTCCACTCGCCGACCTGCTCCAAGCTGTGAGACAGGCACATGTGAATGCAGATCAGATCGACATGCAGCAGACCTTAAGCTGCAGCTGCACTTAATGTCCCAATAAAGCCTCATCACTGTGGCTCCGCTCCATCTGTAGAGCTGCTAATCTGTCATTGCAGTCAGCAGGCTCCGTGTCCAGGGCAGGTCCCGGCTAAAACAGGCGTGACAGAGCTCGGCAGAGGTCATGTAGGACCCCAGTGCTGGAACCCCCCTGCTGGGCTCTGTTAAATGTTACATAACTGTGTGTTCAAGTACTAATGAAAGTGTGAGAGGTGGTTGACAAAAAGAGTGAAGTAGAAAAAAACATCTCAGATCAGGTTCCTCAGCTATAATTGATTTTAATTAAATTTTAATAATTTAATTTTAAAAGTCACTGCTGCTTGCATGGTTGTTTCTGTTACTATTGTTTTTGGAACTGAGGCCGGTGTGTGTTTTTTTTTAATGTAAGAATGGAAGCCTATCATTCATTTGCACAGTTCTGAGTTACACAATCAGCTATGATACATATTGTATCATCGCTCGCAGTGCAAATGCTTTTACTGCTCTCTGCGTCACGCAGTGTTGCAGGAATGTGAGCAACAGTGCGGCGGCGCTGCGGGCCAGCCTCATGACAATCACAGGGAGCAGGGGAGCGTCACGCTCTCTGGAAATAGGAGTGGAATTATCTCTCCTTCGTTTCACCCACTGACTCATTGTGGGACTATTTCTGTCTCGGAGAGGTACCATCCCAGCACCCAGGCACCTGTCCCGCTCTGTCCCCTCGACACTGTGCTCTACCCAGACTGCACTGCAGCAACTACCCCCTCACAGACACACTGCACTAGGCTTCAATAGTCAATAGATGTTTGCAGTGCACTGATCACTGCACACATCAGATCAGACAAGTGGCAGCAAACATGCATTAATACTGCTATAGACAGAGAACTGGAAGAACTGCAGTCACTGTTTGGATCAGTGGTTGGCAGAGTGAAATAAGTGCATGTTATCAGTCTTGTGCAAGACTGAATGTCACTGTTTGTGAATGTCACTGTTTGTGTATGTAATTTTAAAAAATCAGTGAATAAAACATTTGTAGTGTAAATTTAAAAAGTCAATGTGCTCTTGCGCCCACATGACAGTGAATCAGCCTCAGCTGTCAATCGTGACGTTTCTCACTGTTTTCATAACATTAAATAACTAATAATCGGACATCAAGTTATCAGATAGATGAACACTGAAACAAACACCATTGCAATAAGTGTGATAAGAAATTATGTAAATGACAGAAACCACCCGTGCTGAATTTTTTTAATTTTGAGTTTGGCCCATGTCCCTTCAACTGAGATTTTCTATTCTGCAGCCAGCCTCCAGGGGGCAATCGAGATGTTTTGTCTTTTATTTTGGGGAGCTGTCATGTCATATGTGTTTATGTACTGTGTGGGGACCTTTATACCCTGGCTCCAGTCTATGATCGCAAGTTGGCACCTTTTGATCAGTATTTGTAGAGTGGAAAGAAATGGAGACACAATCTATCTTTACAGTCTGCGGGCTATGTAACGGCACAGTGAACCCCTGGGCTAAATATTATAATACATAGATACAGTATATATATAACAATATTACACAAACACAACAAACACAATTATTACAATAATATATATATATACACACACACACACACACACACACATACACACACACACATATATATATATATATATATGTGAGGCTGAGGGAACTGTTAACCTGATGATGGCGCTAGGTGAAAAGTGAAGGGATCACCAAGCTGATTAAAATGTATCCTGAGGATGTTTGAATATCAATATAAAATGTCTTTTCAGTCCATAAAAGACCCGCGCTCAAAGTCTCTGAAATTCCTCAATATTATTTTCACTTGTATTGTGTCTCATACTTTCCTCCACCACTGGCACATTGTTCGCCATCTTCCTAATTATGTTAACCTTAATTCAATTTAGTCATTACTCGCCGCAAGCCCAGGAGAAAATGATCTCTCTGGGTTATTGCCATAACAATCTGAAGGCGTGCAGTGCGGGTAGAAGCCGGTGGACTAAATTTAGATTCTCAGGGCCTTGAGTTCACATGATTCATGCGAGTGTGTCTGTTCTTTCAGAAGATAACGAGACACACAACAATTATCACGTCAAATCAAAGCGCAGCTGATGAAGTGCTGATGAAATGAAAACATGGAGACCTGTACAGACTGAACTTGTCATGTAGTGTCACTTCACTGTGGCTGCTCATCTTTACTAGCTCACATCAGGATCTTGGTCACTGGCCTGCTTGTCGTACGACAACACTAACGATGCTGCAGCACTATGTCGCTGGACAGCATCCAACCCATACTCATGCCTCTATCAGAACAGCATCTCCCGTCCCTGCTCCGGTTACCCCATAATTCATCTCCATGTCACTTGTTTCACCTTTGGAACACTTACGTTGGGCCAAGACACGTGTCCCCAGCCCTGGGCCATGCTGAACACCAGAGTCCTGCTGTGACCACACGCTTACCTTTGCACTGACTTCAAATTACTTTCAAACTAGTTCATTGTGACTGTTGCAGAAAACCAAGCCAAGATCACGAAAACCCGAAACATTGTGGAACAAAACTGATTTTCACATAGTCCGAGCCGAACGCGCTCAGGAAAAATAAACTCAATGTTCTGGGCATCTACGCTGACAATTCCCTCAGGAGGTGATAAGATAACAAAACCTCCAGTTACTAGAAGTGACAAGCAATGCAACGAGACCAAAACTGTCTGTGGTGTGATTCAGGACCTGAAAATAGGGAAAAGAAAAGATCCCTTTTCTGAAGTGACAAATGGGGCAGAGTGTAATATGTTGTAATGTAATGTGATTTGGTGGTGAAGCACCTAAAGCAGCAACGGGAGAAGAAGCTCTTATCAAAGCAACAGCTTTCTATCTGTCAGGACTCAGGCCTGGTGATTAGACAGAAGTGCCATTTGGTTTCACTTTGCTCAACTGGACCCAGATGTGTAATAAAGAGTTCTGGGACCAGGTTGTTGTGATACAGGAAACATCGGTAGTAGTTACTACGGGTCACATCCCCATCTGATGGCTCGTTTCTCATTTTAACAGTGCTTGTAATGTAAACACCTGTATGGTTGTGACTGGTCCTTTAGTTCAGGCTGTGGGCTGATCATTCATCACGGTATGATGAGTTTCATGTCGCTGTTTGGTTGACTCTCCTGGTTCTCACCGCTACCATTGTTGTTTCTTAAATCACTTCCTGCAGTGTACGATCTTGTCGTTGTCGTACGACCTATAACAGCTGCCTCCTGCCATTAGTCTTTATCCTGCCCTTTGACCCCCCCCGGTCCTGTAACGTGAACTGATATCACACTGTGGGTCACTAAGCATTCCTCTGCTCTAACACCTCAGGCAGTTATAATTACGTGGAGGTCGCGGCCTTGTGCTCCTTCCACACTGTGGTTGTGTCGGGTGTCTAATGTACATGTGTGCGTATGTGTGTAACAGAGGCGGAGACATGTGTGTTTTGATGCCATATCAAAACATATGCATATGCTGAACTCTTTAAAAAAAAAGGTAACACATGTAAACCACATATTCCCTTTTTTTTTTAACATGGCAGATCTTCAGCCAGGGGCCTCAGTCCAGGATGAGGAGCCTCTGGTGCGTTTACAGCTCCAGCAGCCAGAGGGAGACCTCTTCTCCTGTGGATGTGACACAGCAGAGGAGCACTCCAGCCAGAGCTCCTCCAATGACACTCCGGCCCCGGAGAGGCCCATGTGTCAGCCCTGCGCAACCCCGCCAACTCTAAGTCCAGATTCTGAAAAGCAAACCCCCACTCCAGACCATGATGAAGAGGAGGAGGAGGAGGCTGCTTCATCTGAAGAGGTGGCAAGTGATGGAGAAGAGGAGCAGGAAGAGGCAACTCCAGTGGAGAGTTTAATAGCGGAGGAGGAAGAGGAGGAGCTGATGTCTGAGGAAGAAGCTGAGGAAGAGCCTGTGGAGGAGGCTGAGTCACCAGAGGATCAAAGTGTGGATGAGGAAGAAGTGGAGGTTGCAACATCTGAAGATGAAGTGGAGGAGAAAAGTGAAGAGGGAGAGGTTGAAGCAGGGGATGGATTATCTCCTGAGGAAGATGAGCGGGCTGAACCTGAGGAAGAAGCTACAGAGGAGGAGGAGGACGCTACTGCAGAAGAAACCGCTAAAGAGACGGTGGAGGGACCAGAAGACGGCGAAGACACAGCAGATACAGAGGCTGTCCTGAACCAAGCTGAAGAGGAGGATGCTGCCGTGGCTGAATCCCAACCACGAGCAGAATCTGAAGACGTTGCTGCAGCGGGTTCTGGCCCCAAGGAGCCAGAAGTCACAGCACATTCAGAGGCTGGAGCCGAAGTGGCCTCAGAACCAAAACCAGAACCAGAAATCATCTCAAGACCAGAGGTGATTCCAGAACCTGAGCCAGAACCTGAGGAGGAGGAGCCTGTGGAGGAGGAGGATGTGAAGACATCTGAGCCTGTAGAGGAAGTAGCTGTGGTGGATGCACCAGAGGAAACCACAGTGGAGGAAGCTCATGTGGTGGAACAGGCACCTGCTGCTGCTGAGGAGGAGGAGGTCAAAGAGAGGGACGTACCCACAGAGTCTGACACTACAGGTGTGTAACGGTACAACACCATCTGCTTTCATGTGTCCAGATGCATAATTCTTATCTTCTGACCTTGTAAACACAAAATGAACTTCGGTCTTTTCCGTCTCGGCTCAGATCCAGATAACTAGATCCAGATAACTAGATCCAGATAACTAGATCCAGATAACTAGATCCAGATTACTAGATGCAGATAACTAGATCCAGATAACTAGATCCAGATAACTAGATCCAGATAACTAGATGCAGATAACTAGATGCAGATAACTAGATCCAGATAACTAGATCCAGTAACTTGATCCAGTAACTAGATGCAGATAACTAGATCCAGATAACTAGATCCAGTAACTAGATCCAGTAACTAGATCCAGATAACTAGATCCAGATAACTCCAGTAACTAGAATCTGCAGAGATGCATTGTTTCACTGGTGCGGGTCATGAAACGACAGCAAAGGTCTTCGTCCTCCTCGTCTCAGACATGTCCAGCAGCCAGAACGCGACACTGTGTGTAGCTGCAGAGGAATTAGCAGCAGCCTCTGGTCCAGAAATAAACAGACAGAAATAGCAGAGGAAATGAACAGACAGAGAGATGGACGACAGCATGGTGATGATACAACAGTCAGATGGTCTGGTCACTCACAGCCAGCGAGGCCGTTTAGCTCTGACATCACATTCGCTTTGTTATTGACAACGTCAGCGGATAAAGACTCAAACTAAATCCTTATTTATTTCAGTCTACAGCAGAGAAATATGCTATTTTGTTTTCAAGGTTTCGTTTTTAAATTAAGCTTCGCTAACTTCCTGCAGTCAGGGGTCGTGCAGGTCAGGGGCTTTTGACCTTGTCGAAGTTGACTCATATAGTCTGCTCCTCTGACCAGGACATGTGGTGGACAAGGCAGCAGGACAGACGCAGAGGGACCGCTCCCACATTGAAGACACACTGCAACTGGCTACAGCTGAACCCTCGGCAGAGTTCTCAGGTCAGAAACATCCCTCCATCCATTGTTTACCACTTCTCCTCGCTGGGACTGAGTCGGGGTCAGGACAGGTCACCGGCCTATCACAGAGCAGCACACAGACAAACAAACAGAGACAAACAACCAGTCACACTCACATTCACTCATATTATTTTCCAACCTTTGACACATCTGAACACAGCCTCCTGATCCAAACTTGGACCTGTTGTGATCATACTGCTTGTGCTGCCCGCCGTGTCCGACGTCTCCTGCTGCGGAAACGCCCGCGGTTATGCACCGAAATGAAAATGCGGCCGAATGTTTACAGCTACTTTGTCAATGGAAAAGAAAAACCAGATGTTTTAGAATGTGAACGGACCGAGGTTGGAGGCCGTTCTCTGCTGCAACTATTCTGAAAATTGCTTCACGATGTCTGGGCCCTGAGGCCTTTATGCATGTGTGTGTGCTGTATGCGTGCATCAGTGCGTGCAGATGTGTGTGAGACAGGTGATTAATCAGGGCAAACGTGTTGGTCTCTCCTCGACTTGGAAGCTCGTCTCTTCTGCTGGAGCAGCTTCATTTCAGCGCTGCAGCAGAGACCAGCTCCAAATTCACCTCGGCCTCATTCAATAAACCTTTTCTTCGCAGGGCCATTCATCACAGCTGTTGTAATCAGTGATGGGAGCAGGAGCATTAATAATCCTCTCGTGCAAAATGACTTCTCATTATTATATCCAAATTACTGCATCGTACACCCCCCCCCCTTCCTCTTTAGCTGCTATAAAGAAGCTGCTGACCATCTACCACACAGCCATCAAGCCGCTGGAGGAGGCCTACAAGTACAACGAGCTCCGGCAGCATGAAGTCACAGGTAACGCCTTCCGACTGGAGCGGCCACAGCTTCAGCAGTGCAGTTATTTGTTCAGACAAACATCACAATCATCTAATTGGGCCCCCCTGCGCAGAGAGTATATATATACTATTTTTTGAGGCCCCTGTCAGTCAGGGGCCCTTGGAATCGTCCCAACTTTTCCCCTAATGAAGATAGCAGCATGTGGGAAAAGAGCCAGGACCTGTGATTCAAAGCAGGCGCACACAGAGGTGCAATAAGGACTCAGCCTGCGGAAGATTAAAGGGAAGGTTGTGTTGGCTGGACTCTCAGCAGCGTGTGTTCCATCACTAGGGGGCAGGGAGAGTTTTACTTAAAGCAGGATGTGTCATGTGACTGTGGGACACCTTGTGGCAGGATGTTTAAAAGGCAGTCATTTACAGGCCTGCGTGTTTATTCCAAAGGGTCCCATTCTTTTTCAACCATAAATGTCTCCAACAACTTCCTGGCAGTCGGCTGTTATGCTGTGGGCTGTTGTGTCTGTTGTGTTGACATCTTAGAGTGTGGTACTGGAGGGGAACACAGAGGGTGGAGTTCAGTATATTGGTCCTATTCAGATGTTTTTACCTGAAGCTAACAATAATAGAAGAAAAAAATAAATCATAATCAACATTGCACGTTAATGATCACATCATTAGATGCAATGAATCAGTAGCAATGCAGTGAGAACTGTAGTGTAGATGTTGTTGTGACTAATTGCAGCATCCGAAGCTGTTTTCTTACTCATTTCTCTTCAGTCCCTCTGATTCTCTCTCTTCCTGCAGACGGTGAAATCACCTCCAAGCCCATGGTCTTGTTCCTGGGCCCCTGGAGCGTTGGCAAGTCCTCAATGATCAACTACCTGCTGGGTCTTCATGGCACCTCACAGGAACTCTACACAGGTTCACGCTGGAGAACACACACACACACACACACACACAATAGGACACAGCATAAAGTCACTGGATTGCAGTGGTGAAATATGGATTACTTTTTAAAATTTTGAATAAATGCAATTAGTAGCATCTACTTTGTACTTACTTGACGTACTATCATTTAATGAATGACTGCCTTTGTATCTGTTCAAACTTACTTCTAATAAACATATTGATAATATTGATAGTGATTAAAAGTGAGTGCAAAATATCTGGCAGTTACAGAGGATATGTGAAAGTATTGTTGTGTCAGTTCATGGTTCATTGACTAATAATTTAGAATGAACTATGTACCTGTCAGCATGAACTAACAGTAACTCAGACACATTTAGGTGTTAACCAAGCGTTATTGTCTTTAAGTCATGAGTTAACTTTGATTAGCTAAAATAAGTCCAAACCAAACCAACCAGTAAATAAGATGAACTCGCAGATATCAATTCCCTCCTCATCCATCCACCAGGTGCTGAGCCCACCACCTCCGAGTACACGGTCATCACGCACGGTGAGAAGTTTCGGACCATAGAGGGCATTGTGATGGCAGCAGACAGCTCACGGTCTTTCTCTCCCTTGGAGAGGTTCGGCCAAGGCTTCCTGGAGCGGCTGGTGGGCATCGAGATGCCTCACAAGCTGCTGGAGAGGGTCACCTTCGTCGACACCCCCGGCATCATCGAGAACCGAAAACAGCAGGAAAGAGGTGAGTGGAATAATGGAAAATGCCGATTTGCATCTGTCACAGTGGGAGTGAGAACTTCACTCTGAAATTCCTGGTTTCCTTGAAACTAAAAATGTCAACACCAAGACTTGAGTGTTTTGTTTTGTCTTTCACTTCCCCCCTCCCTCAGGTTACCCCTACAACGAGGTGTGCCAGTGGTTCATCGATCGAGCTGATCTGATCTTCCTGGTGTTCGACCCCACTAAGCTGGACGTGGGCGGGGAGCTGGAGATGCTCTTCAGGCAGATGAAAGGCCGTGAGTCCCAGATCCGCCTCATCCTCAACAAGGCTGACAGTTTGTCCACTCAGGACCTGATGAGGGTCTACGGGGCCCTGTTCTGGAGCATGGCACCGCTAATCAACGTCACAGAGCCCCCTCGGGTTTACGTCAGCTCCTTCTGGCCTCAAGACTATGCTGCAGACACCAGCCGAGAGCTCTTCATGAAGGAGGAGACCTCTCTGTTGGAGGACCTCAACCAGGTACAACTTCCTGAACCTCTCTTGTTTACAAAACGATTCCATGAGTTGAGATAAATTTAGTAATTGCTTCATGAAACATCATGTTTCAGTGTTGTGGGATTGGTGTCAGGGATTGATATTTTCTGCCTTTCCGTTTCTCGTCGGCAGGTGATCGAGAACCAGCTGGAGAACAAGATCGCCTTCATCCGCCAGCACGGCATCCGTGTGCGCATCCACGCCCTGCTGGTGGACCGCTACCTCCAGACCTACCACGACAAGCTGGGCTGGTTTGGCGACCCCTACGAAGTGTTCCAGGACATCGTCAATGACCCAGACAAGTACTACATCTTCAAGTCCATTCTGGCCAAGACCAACGTCAGCAAGTTCGACCTGCCCGACAAAGAGGCCTACCAGGACTTCTTTGGTGTGAACCCTGTCTCCAGTTTCAAGCAGCTCTCCAACCACTGCAGCTGGTCCAAGGGCTGTCTGCTGGAGAACATAGAGAAGGCCATCTCACATGAGCTCCCGGCTCTGCTCGGCAGCGTCAGCAAGACAGAGACACCCGCCCCAACGAAGGCCGCACCAACGGCCCCTACTCCCCTACCTGGTACCTGTGAAGGTCCCGGGTGCGAAGAGAAACCTAAGAATCGCTGGAGGAGGCAGTGAGATGAGGGTGAGGGCGGCAGGAGGAGGAACAGAGGAGACAGATGGCGGCAGCAGCAGCCAGAGGGTGTTTGTGTCCCCTCACTGCTGACTGTCAGGAGTGGATGTGGGGACACTGAGCAGACTTGAGTCAGACAGTATTGAAGAATACTTATTACTTCCTGTTTTCATCTGTAAGATGCATCATATGAAAAGGTTTTTTCCACAGTGGACCGATGACAGAAAAGTCATTTATGATTTTGAAATACTTTTCTATGATTGTGTAACAACTGTCTGCTCGAAGACACCGATCTCGCACCAACAAATGGAGCGTGGAGCATATTTTACCACAGTGTGGATGAATCAGATGTTTTTGAAAAGGCGCCTGTAGTCAATTTTCTGATGCTATTGCTTTCTGTAAAACATAAAGGTAGAATAAGAGAAGCCTTTATTTTGAACTGTAATGGTATGTTAGTGAAATCTGGGGATGATTTGTTTCTGTTTGTACAGCAGCCGGCAGTGTCTTTACTCCTCCTCAGGTAAATGCTGCCACGTTTATGTCTGTGTTGTTTGCAGAGTCTGAAGATTGTCAAATCTGCTGTGTTGTGTTTTTACAGTTACAGTGTTATCATGTTGGGGCACACACTGTATTTTCATTGGACAATAAACTGATCAGAAGGTTACTCTTATTGTTTTTTTGTTGTTGTTGTTGTTGTTTTTGTTTTTAGATATTTCACTCTTTAGTAAATGTATTGCTTCATATCATCATGGTCACACACAGGGTTATGTACAAGTGGAATCTGTGAAATTATTTAGGAAAAATATTGACTATAATAATGGAAAATAATCTAGGGAAATTAAATAGTACATAACAATACAGATAAGATCTCATTCATCTAAACAGGCTCAATTATATTTATGTCATAGTAGAACAGCTTCATGCAGGATATACCGCTCTAACATTTGGATGTCATATGGAATATGGAATAGATCAACATGGTTGGATGTGTAAAAGCTGCATGAGAACACATCCACCAAAAGTCCCAGTGACAGAAAAATAAAATGCTTTTTTACTACCAGGTTTAAATATTCCCTGTAGTGACTAAAAGTAACCACCAGGAGGCGTCTCCTTGCAATATGTTAATCAGACTGAAAACTAACAGTGTGGTACAGAGACAGAAGTTTTATTTCTATATGTACATATATCATAAATTTTCACATGTAATAATAAAAACAAAAAAGTGTTTTGACAAAATAAAAATATGCATAAAAATACTTACGACCATACCAACGACAAATATTATTATCACCGTTATTCTTATTCTCATTAAGTAGTCAAAGCAAATTTGACATTATTATTATTATTATTATTATTATTATTATTATTATTATTATTACTGTCTGTATAAATGAGGTTTGGACAAAATTGCTACTTCTATTATAAATAACACCACTTACTTTACTACAACTTAATCTGCTTCACAGGAGACAGGTTAAGTGTTTTGTCAAAGTATTTTTTTTGTAGCTGTTCCACCACAGAAATTGACATCAATATCTCTGCTTCTCTTAAATTCCTGCATGGCGTCCTGCAGCTGACCCTCAGCTCTGCAGCAAGAAATCAATTTCCCCAGAGTGGTCAATAAAATATCAAACACAAACACACGCAGCAGCAACACACCGGGGCACATGGAGTAAATGTTGTAGGCGTGAATATGTGGTTGAGTTCATATTGTCTGTGAAATCTGTGTTTGCTGAGCTGACCAGTAGTACTCCTGTGTTTTAGCCACAGTGATAACAGAAACTTATCAGTGCAGCTTTATCAACTCTGCAAACAGGCCTCATGTTGGAAGCTCTTCAGCAGAAGCACACACCACACACAATTTAACAATGCACAATGAGTGTTATTTACTCTATGGGATTCAGAGTTTACACATTATTGATTCTTCAATGGAGGTGCAGACACACACACACACACACACACACGCACACACACACACACACACACACACCATATTTATCACCTTTCCGTTCATCTGCTGTTCAGAATCTCCTCCCTTCATACCACACAGAAATACAGTGCGGTCTATAGGTATGCTAATAAACACATACCACTCACCAAATGTTATTGTGTCATGAATCACAGCCCATGTTTTTTTTATTTGACTCCTCCCAATTTTGAATTCCCTGCCATATGAGAAACACTACTTAGCAGCAGTGTGCACTCACCTGGCAGTTTTAATATGTCAAAAATTACATTTTAAAACATGAATGTATCTTGTTGGCCAGCATCCCCCTGCGCCCCTTATGAATGAACGACTGTATCTCGTTAAAGCATGTCATACCACAACAAGCTACTGAAACAAAAACAACAGGAAAGGCCAGGAAAATTCAGTTGCTAGTTTTGTTTTTCTCAGTATAAGACCAAACTAAACTGAAATATTGGATTTGCGTCACAACAATTATGTGTTTTTCAAACAATTTATTTTCAGAACAGATAGATAGATAGATAGATAGATAGATAGATAGATAGATAGATAGATAGATAGATAGATAGATAGATAGATAGATAGATAGATAGATAGATAGAGTATGACATGTATGACACCACCACCTCCACCGACTGTCAAGTTACACAGAGACAAACACAGAAATACTTAAGACTTTCAAATTAAAGGCCCCGGGTCGCTGTATAGCACATTGTTACTAGTTAAAACACAGATGAGTTCACGTTCATGCTCACGGTTCTGTGTGACAGAACTGTGGTGATGTCACGTGGAACCAGTCACAGTAATATTATTGGTGCACGTTGTGCCAGGGAACTGGCGCCAGTTAAAAACAGCATAAACAACATAGCCAACGTTACTAAGTAACGTCCTGTCCTCTGTGCCACGATCAGGACTCAGTACATAGCGCGAGCGACGTCTTAAAGTCCCGGCGAAAGATTTCGAACGCCCCCTCGGACTTTCTTTAAACGCAACACCGGAAACCGTGCGTCTTCACCGCGCGCGCGCGCTGACTTGACAAGCTGGTCCCATCAACCCGCGCCGCCGCAACAGCTGGGGGAGCATTTCCGACCCAGGCACAGCGAAGATGGTGGCGGCTTCAGGGGTGAAGTTGGCCCGGAGAGGACGGGACAGCAGCTGGATCTGATCCCGGGCCGCAGCCCCGGTGGAGACTCGGTGCGACGGGGGGAAAGGGTGGCAACCAGCGGCGGACGGAAGAGGACGCACCACCGCCAGAGCGCACACTGACTGTTGTGTTTGTTGGACACATGCATGCCAGCGAAAACTAGTGCTGTCCAGGCGCGAGGCTCCGCTGGAGATAAGGAGACGACGCTGCTCTGTTTTGTTTTTCTTTCTCTCTCTCTCTCTCTTTTTTTAAAGTGTTTGTTTGGGATCATCCTGCAGAGGAACTATCGGAGGGGTTTCCTGTGTCGGTCTTGGGGATTTTCTGCTTCTCTGCGCTGAGGGAGCGCGAGGGCAGGAAATCCAGCCTCTGCTCCAAATAACCAGAGACTCCTGACTGGGTCTCCTCTCCAAACGCAGGAAATACGGCCTGGGAAAAAAAAAAAAAAAAAAGTTTGGGAGCTTGTGGAAACGAGAGGGGGCCTATCGCTGACGTCCTGCACGCCTCTTTTACGACCTGCTTTTTTTTTCCACTGTTGCCTTTTCGCTCTCCCTTTGGATGAAGCGCTCCTCTTGTTGTTGTTGTTGTTGCTGTTGTTGTTGTTGCTCCTCGAGGCGAGCCGGAGAAAACCATTCAAACGCGACGCGCCGTCGCTGCTGTTTCTGCAGGAGTTTTGATCATCACTATTTATAGAGCAGGCTGCTCCGGCCGACGCTGTTCCTCATAGCTCCAGCCTATGTTTTGCCAACTGCGCGCAACAAGTTGCAGACACTCCCAGCTGAGGCAAGGCGACGCCAAACTGGGCCAGCGGGTGGTATTTTCTGCGCTTCTCTTTTCGGATCGGGCGTCTCGGAATAGCGCGCAGCCCTCCCCGACCCCCTCTGTGGGAAGCAGAGAGGGGGGGGAATAAACGGTGGAGATCCGGAGAGAGAGTCCAGGAAAGGACGGGGCTGGATCCGTGGGAATAGGCCCCTCGCTGTCAGGCCTCTAATGATCTGATCCCTGGACCGGACAAGGGGCCAAAATAAGTCCGTCTGGGATCATATATGTGCAAGGGCCCCGCTGGATTACAGCTGGAAGAGGAGGCCCTGGGAATAAACAACACGGAGCCGTGGCACACAGAGCCACACGTGAGAGGATGTAGAGGAAGGTAACGTTTCTTAATGAACGGATCGTACAGTTTAGTCTCCTGTTGCCAGTGGGTTTAATGTCAACAACATGTTTTTAATGTCAACAGGTCGCATCACAGCCGTGAGATCAACAACGTGCTATTTCTGAAGTGACAACTTACTACCTTCTCCTTTTAGTGAATCATAACGTCCGCATATTTTTCACCCCAACGCTGCCAGATGTTCACGACATCAACACTTTGAGATTATTATTATTATTATTGAAAAAAAAGGGATAGTTCGTGTAAATCGACCGGTTGGAGATCAGAGAGCCACTTGGACAACTCTTGGAGACTGTTGACAGCCTGTGTCAGTGTCAGTGCTCCCACAATGAAGCCCTGGACCTGACCGCTGTGCTGTAGTGTCTGTGTGTGTGTATGTGTGTGTGTGTGTGTGTGTGTGATGCCAGCAGCACCGAACAATTGCGCACATCCAGAGGACGCAATTTCCAGTCAGGTAACGTCAGGACCGACGTGATGGAGGTGTAATAATACTAAAAACAATCAGAACAGTGATAAAGAAATAGCCCGTTGCATCACGAGGCAGTCGTTTCCGAGAAGGATGCTGGATTCGGGGGGCAGACAGAGGGATGACAGTGTTTTTACCGCAGCTGGAGAGAGAGCCGGGCTCAAACCCAGAGCCGCTGCCGAGACGGATACATGTGATGTGAGGAGTGACGCAAACGCGGGCTCGGATAATGGACTGCTCGAGAGACTGGAACGGTGCGTCTCGCGGTGTGAGTGAGTGCGCGGGCTGCTGTGTGCGTGGAGGAGACGTCTGTGCGGCGCTGGCCGTCCATGCGCTGTGTTAATACTACAACAAACACCCTCTCTCTCTCTCTCTCTCTCTGTGTGTGTGTGTGTGTGTGTGTGTGTGTGTGTCACTGTCTCCTCACCGTGCCACACGTGCACCGCCTCTATAGCCGCCTGATCTCCATCACCACATATTAATATTCTACACCCCCCCCCAAACCCCCACCGGTTCCCACGTCACGCGGGTCAACATGGCCACTCTGCAGCATCAACGGCAGCTTGTCACGCGTGGCACTGAGGTCACCTGCGACTCCAGCGGGGACGGTGCCGTCACCGTGCGCATCACCAACAGCGCGCCGCACGCGCACCAGCATCAGGACCAGCCGCTGAGGGCAGCAGCAGCAGCATCAGGAGGAGGAGGAGGCTGTGAGGCTCCAAGTAAAATGAACCCTGACCTCCACAAATACAGCATCTCCTCCAGCTGCAGCTCGGCCGAGTCCAGACCCGCTGTGACCTCTGCGTCCAGGGTGCGGCGAAAGGCCCCACCGTTGTTCGAACGCTCCGCCGCCCAGTGCTGGGACCCCAAGTTTGACTCGGCCATCCTGGAGGAGGCCTGCCAAGAGCGGTGCTTCCCTCAGACGCAGCGGCGCTTCCGATACGTCCTCTTCTACCTCGCCGTGGCGGCTGTACTGTGGGGGGTGTACTTTGGGGTCAACAATGACCGCTGCAGCCCCATGACCTTCGCTGCCCCCACGGCCTCCTTTTTGGTTTTCCTAGTGCTCCTGTTTGTGTTCACGTTCACCCAGCCCTATACGTGGCTGTACAACCAAACCTCCTTGCTCCTGATAGGCGTCACCTTCGCCATCACCTTAGCGCCGCAGATACAGACTGCTGCTTACAATGAGCTGGAGTGGGCTGGTGGTGGGAACGGCTCACACCGCACGGCAGCTGAACTGGGACAAACTGCAACCCACTGCATCTCCCCAGTCGGCACCTTCTCCCTGTGCATGGAGGTTCTGCTGTTGTTATACAGTGTGCTCCATGTCCGTCTCTACGCCTCCGTGATGCTTGGGCTTCTCTACTCCATATTATTTGAGGCATTAGGATGGCTACCGTTGCTGCAAAGGAGTTATAACCCTGCCAGATGGGGAACAGAGGGCTCAGGTTCTGACTGGGAAGGAGACACGCTCCACTGGCTCGGCCCAGCCAAAGCCCTGCTTCACTTGTGTGCCCACGTCATTGGGATCCACCTGTTTATCATGTCTGAGGTGCGCTCCCGTAGCACCTTCCTCAAAGTGGGCCAGGCTATCATGCACGGCAAAGACCTGGAGGTGGAGAAGGCCTTAAAGGAACGCATGATTCACTCAGTCATGCCGAGGAGAGTCGCGGACGAGCTGATGAAGCAGGGCGACGATGAGGGTGGCGGTGAGAACTCTGGCAAGCGTTATTCCTCCGGTGCTTGCTCGGCCTCAGCCATCTCGGTGGGTGGTGCGGGAAGCTGTGGAGCTCCACAAGGCCAAAGCACCACAAGCCCCAAAAATCACCCCCACAACAATCACAAACGCAAGAAGACCTCCATCCCCAGAGGGCAGATAATATTCAGGCCCTTCAACATGAAACGCATGGAACCTGTCAGCATCCTCTTCGCAGACATTGTCGGTTTCACCAAAATGTCTGCCAACAAGTCAGCACCGGCCTTGGTGGGTCTTCTCAATGACCTGTTTGGACGCTTTGACCGGCTCTGCGAACTAACTTGCTGTGAGAAGATCAGCACCCTGGGAGACTGCTACTACTGCGTAGCAGGGTGCCCTGAGCCGAGACCGGACCACGCCTACTGCTGCGTCGAGATGGGCCTGGGCATGATCCAGGCCATCGAACAGTTCTGCCAGGAGACGTGTGAGACTGTCAGCATGCGAGTCGGCGTCCACACGGGCACCGTCCTCTGTGGGATCCTGGGAATGAAGCGCTTCAAATTTGACGTGTGGTCAAATGATGTCAATCTGGCGAACCTGATGGAGCAGCTGGGTGTGGCGGGCAAGGTCCATCTGTCAGAAGCCACGGCACGGTTCCTGGACGACCGCTACCAGAGGGAGGATGGACGGGTGGCAGAGAGAGCGGGGCAGAACGTGATGGAGAAACTAAAGGGTAAGTCTCTGCTCACCTCTGACCCCCAAGTTAATTATTAAAAACACATCCTACACGATACACTTGCTATTTTTAAATGACCTATACGTTTATTTTAAAAGTTCAGTGGGTTGGTGATGACATCATGTGAAGTTTGTTGATAAGAAGCTGAATAGCACAGCAAAGGCCAACAAGCGCACGATAAGCTGCGAGTGTTGCATCTCTCATACATGTACAGAGTGAAGGTTGGTTATCTGAACGTGGTCGCGGGGGTTGTGAGGGGTCACATGCCTAGACAGCACTAAACCATGTTATCTGACCAGTTAGTATTGTTGACAGAGTCTAAGAACAGAAGCCGGAGATTAGGCAACAAGATGAAGAGATTAGATCACCAGGAAGAGGGAAGTGTTTGGATTCATAGGAACTGAATGTTTTCCTGTTGAATATTTTTCATGATATGTCTACATTTTGAGGTCATTTGAATTTTTTAAAAATTCAGAGCAAACCCGTTTCATGAATCTTATTGATTGATTAGCATCATCATGACCCTATGCCGTCAGTCATTCTACAGCAGAGCGAAATGCATATGAGACAGGAATAATCGTACTTTTAATGAAGAACTGTGGCACAAAGGCAGCATGATAAGTATTTGGAATACACTGCAGCGATATGTGACGCTCATGTTCGGTTGTTTAGACATTGTCCACTTCAAAGTGTGTAACCTCCGCAGACTGTCTCGTCATCCCTGACTCTGACTGTGTGTTTGTGGCTTGTTGTTGTTGTGGTTGGCCCGAACGCTGGAGCTAGAGATCACAGCTGATAAGCGGCGGCCTTACTGACAGGCTTTACTGTGCTGAGGCCGGTATTGTACCGGATTAAACAGCTGATCACCACATTGTTCCCACCACTTGTAGGAATAGTGCTGGGATGGTGCAGGGACTAGATCGACTGTTGCCATTCAGTGGTGTTTAGTTATTCGTGCATCTGACGCACTCTTGCGTACTTGACATTGAGCATTGTGCGTTTATCAAATTCAAACATCAACTACAATGGTCATATTCTCCCAAATGTCAACGTTTGCTCGCTCTTCCTCTCCAGCGGTCAGATCGAGTCAGGCAGGAGTGACCTCTGGTAACACGTTGGACCTTTGTCCGTAACTTGCAGACAAACGCGCACACTCTGTATGTGTGTGTGTGTGTGTCTCAGGTGTCTGTGAAAAGCAGCATCAATGGAGCTAATCTCTCCAGCAGGGAGTTCCTCGCAGGCCGTTAAACTCAGCTCTGTTGCAAACAGAGACTGTCTGTTCTATTGTCAGGCCTTATGTCAGAGTGTATTCACACTTGCCTCTAAATGGTGCCATCACTCTCTATTTCCAGACTGGTGAACAGCAACAGAGGGAGATATTGACATCCAGCTTTTGTGGAGGGGAGAATGGCATCTGGCTTCTCTCTGAAACAGAGACCCTCAGTTTCATTAACTGCACGGGGTGGCGGGGGGTGGGTGGTGGGGGTGCATGGAGGCTTGGTGGATAAATCACCATAGTGTAGCTCCATCAATATACCACTACATGGTGGGAGAAATAATTTGTTTGAATTAGGTAATAGGGGACAAATCAGTTGTTGGACTTTTGCATCGTTCTACCACTCAACCATCAACTATCTTTACTTTTTATTCTTTTATTATTATACACTGAGAAAACGTTAAAAGATGCGATGTCCTGAAACATGGAGTCTATTGTCTGACACTCTCAGAAGTAGATCAAAGGAACGAGTTGAATCATTTTGTGAATGTTTCTTTCATTCCCCACATCTCCATCTCTCCGTCTCCGTCTGCTTCCCATCATCCTCTCCTGTCATCACGTTTATTGCCTCAGACTCTCACCCGTCGCCCTGCGCATGTGGTCTGTTGTCTAACACCACCACAGGGCTGTCTGTCTGCCTTCAGTCAAGGCTTGGCTGTAGATCCCCCAGCAGGCACAGATAGTGTGCTTTCAACTGTCCTCTTCCAGTTTGTCCCTGAACACCCGCCACCCTGCCCTTCTCTCAGCAACAACAACAACAACCAGCACACCATGAATCCAGCCAGCTGGTGAGGGACTGTAGTTTGCCAGTATTTTTGCTTTATCAGAAATACAATCTATCTAAATGAGCCATGAAATGGACTGAGGGGGGGATGAGCAGTACGTGGAAGGGTTGAGTCATATCTCTGTTGACAACGTTAATTGTGCAGGTATGCAGGGGGGAATTTGAATACTCGGCAAAATAAGACGAGCTGGGCAGATGGAAGATTTGGGCCACTTTAGTTTGAATGTGCAACTGGAAACTGCAAAAATATACTTTACCTTTCAGACTATTCTTCTTATTAACATTATTGGTACTGAACATACATAGTTAAATCTAGTATGCTCATCAGAGCCAATGCAGGCTATGCAGTCAGTATAGATGGAAGCAGGTAGGCTGGTATGAGAAAGTCGTGACAGATATTATTATTATTATTATTATTATTATTATTATTATTATTATTATTATTATTATTATTATTATTATTAAATGTTTTATTTAATTGATGCACCGTTCATTTCAATCAGATATTGCTGTATTTACTGTGTCTTTCACATTCAGATTATTGCAAATGTGAAAAAGTTCTTTTGACTGTAATACATTGTTTACTCAGACAGTGGCAGCATGTTTAATTGTGGCTGAATCAGTGAGGGCGGCTCAGTGCAGCAGTGTGTGAGGTTTGCATGGCTGAGATTTGCTCCTGAATCTGTAGGGTTTTTTGTGTCACAGGAAAAACATGTCTTCATTTTTATTTTTGCCATGAGGTTATTTTCACACTGTTACAACATTTATTTCCACCAAGAGCCAGAGTTGTACAGCCTTCATTCTGCTGTTTAGCCTTGTATCAGAATCTGGCCTAGGTCACTGGTTCCTGTCTCCTCACCCAACTGCATGACTCACGTCTGTAGGTTTACAACCGAAAACCTGGTATTTCACTGCTGTGAAGAGCACTGCAGCTTTCTGCCCTGGGGGTTTCTGTTGAGCTGGTCTTCATATCCTGTCTGCATCTGCTGTGTTAAAGCCTTTTGTTAAAGCCCTTGACTGTAGGTTTTTATTTCACGTTGTCGGATAGCAGGATGAAATCTGCTTACTGAAGCTTCCATAACTGAACTGTTGTCATGGTGTCATTGACACTGTAGAGCGTCTAGCTGGTTTCAGTCTGTGAAATGAAGGTGTGTATGTATAGTTTTATGCCTCAGTGCTGGTGGCAGCCATGGCTGAATGTATGATTCATTCATTCATATGTGTGATTGACAGATATCAGAATCAAAGGTAAACAGATTTTTATGGTCAAAGGTCAATTAGATTTCTTTCGAAGTTGTGCGAAGTACAAACTTGGTCAAACTTATCGACTTTATCTTATGCTGTTTGACAGACTCGTGATAGACTCATGTTGACGTAGTCGTGATAACGCACACCTGGTAAAACTCACAAGGCGTCAGCGAGGCTGGTGAACGTATTTCCCTGCAAGTTGATCTACACCCGTAAGGCAGTAATTCCAGTACACCCATGTGTACAAACAAATCCATCCTTCCAGTGCAGTGCGGTGCAGTGGGAAGTCCATAACCTCAGGCTGGTTAGCCTGTGCTAAATCAAATGTGTCACCTAAATATGCAAATGACTGGTCCATTAACCATAAGCACACCAGCCACGATGCGTCGCGGGCCTCGCTATCCGACGCCATCTTTGTCTTCCTCCGCTCTTCTTCGATGAGAGTGTGCAGCTTTATGGCTGTCACCAGTTTTCAAGTCAACTCAAACTAACATATGATTCATCGTAGACGGGTTAGACGTGTTAGACGTGTTGTTGATTGTCAGGAGTCGTGGAAACGCGACGATATGTTGACACATCACAGACATAATAAAATCACATGTAGCCGCGTCTGTCTGAGGGTCCTGCTATTGTTCCTGTCCGCTCACTGTCACACTGTTATGTCTTACTGAAACCTTGTTAATGACGATTCGTAGTCGCACATGAAAACACGGAGAAGTATCAACGGCAGGTGACCCCAGAGGGTAGAAACTAAATGACGTCTTTAATGTTGTCCTTGTAAACAGCAGTAAGTGGTGTGTGTGCACATATCCCTTTTGCTGTGTCCTCTTCCTGCACTGTCACACAACCACCTCTGTTTCACTGTAAGCAGACCGACAAGTCTCGCGCCTTTGTGTGTCTTTAGTATATGTGTGTTTGTGAGAGAGTGATGCTCAGTGTAGTGTGTTGAGGAGACGGCAGCCCACGGGCCTGTGACCCCCCCCACCCCCGCTGCTCTTCCTTTATTGGTTCTCAGATTCGCTGTTGCTACTGGGAGGTTAAAGGTCAAATATAATCACTTCAGTCGGTGGTCTATGTGTCTCTGTCTGCGTCTGGCGTCCAGTGTGTGCGATAACACAATGAAAAGAAAAACTCTGTTCGGTGTCATCACAGCTGATGATGACGGAAAACAGGAAAAAAAACATTATTATTGTAAATGTTTTTATATTGCATGATACATAAGTAATGTTAATTAACCGGTGTGTATTGTTTCAAAAAGGGTCCGGGTTTTTTTTTTTGCTCATTATGTGTGGCCTGACATTTATACACATCCACAGTATAACATAAGGTGTTTTAATGGATCTATGGTAACATGCACTCCCACACCGCTGTATGATTAACTCTTTTAGTCAACCACCCCACATGTTTCACTACGAATTTGTCATTCCTGTTGCTAAAGAATGTGTCGAGTCAACTTTGTTTGTGTGTGTGTGTGTGTGTGTGTGTGTGTGTGTGTGTGTGTGTGTGTGTGTGTGTGTGGTGTTGATAAGCGTGCCCAGCCCTGTTCGAGTTTGATTGCAGACGTGCCGTGTACATACCCGCACATACACACATGCACACACTCACCATAACCATAAGCACTGCATGCCTAACCCTAACCTAACGTAACCCCAACAAACACGGCGTTTGTTCACAGTCGTCATCTGTTATCATCTGATCTTTAGAATATTTGTCCTCAAGTTTTGCTGAATGCATGCCCACACGCGCACACACACACACACACACATACACATGCACACACAAACACACTCTGACTAGTCTTTCCAGACAGTTTGCTTTTCGTGCATTGTGCTATTTTTAGTAGAAGACAACATTACATAACAGTGTTTTGACACATTACTTACAGTCTATACACGTGTATGTGTGTGTGTGTGTGTGTGTGTGTGTGTTACCTCTGTTTAACCTCGACTTTATCATGCCCACATGAAGTCATATTTGTCTTTTCACATGTTGATTCATACAACTGGTCCCATTAGTAGTTTGATTTGACATGGGGTGACTTGCAGGTTATTAACAGCCACCGCCCTGCCAGTGGACCGTGCAGCATAGATTACCCACAAAATATTATCCCATATTTACAAATCTGCCCTGGATCAACACTTAAGTCATAAGAAAACACAACAGAATCCAATGTTCAGCTTGGCGCTGTTTGGGCAGTGTTGTTTAATTTATTTCATACAGTGCAGTACAAGAGACTACAATGACAATCATCAGGCTGTGTGGATACGTCTGAGCCATAGACACTGTGGATTTGTTGTAATGAGCAACTCAGACCACCGGCCCACCTTAAGTGTCTTTTTTTAAACATCTGCAGTGATGTTGCTTTGGTAATTTTTTTTTTTTTTCAATCTTGGACTCACTCAGTCAGTTGAATGCACATTACAGGTTATGCTGGACATTCCTGATAATGCACTGCCAAGGGACAAAGACCGACCTGACACACCTGCATAACTGTAACTTATTCACCACCTCATACATATTGCGTGACTCTCAGCATCGCAGAGGCTAGGAACTGTTTGTGCGTGTTTGCACGCTATGGACAATCTCAGGACACCCAGGACATATTTCTGCAGCACATTAGTTATCTTCCATTTATTTATTCTCCGGTTATTTCATTAAACAACAGCGTCCACTTCAGTGTCAGTGTGGCAGCAGCAGCCGGTCGTCTCCACTGCCCTGTGTGCGTTCACTCTTTCAGTATTCACTGCTTCAACGCTATCAGAGACATCATTTGAAAAAAAAAAAAAAAAACTAGATTTAGTCAAAAGCATGTCACATGCATTTCCAAGAGGGAAATGTGCATCAGTTAAGTCCCACCATAAAAAGCATGTAAAGCGCTGGTCCCTGGTGGTCTGAGGAGAGAGGGAGCTGTGTGAGAGGGAAAACAGAGAAGGAGAGAGGGAGGGAGAGAAAGAAGGAGCATTTTCTAATCATAACCCTTTCCCAAGGATTTCCCACAATCTAGTTTAGGGCAGCGGGGGAGGTGTGTGTGTGCGTGTGTGTGTGTGTGTGTGTGTGTGTGAGGAGGCATACAGCAGAATGAATTACTGTATGACTCAAATGAAACCCTGCCGTTCAAGCACAGCGAACAGCAGTCGAACCTGGTGCACATTTATATTTTTAATAGGAAATAGGAAACGCTGTTACGGACGCCGTGTTCAGAGTTCATATGAGGCCAAGTGTGTGAACGTGCATAAAAGCCAGTCGTCACCAGTGTCCCCTCATTTACAGAATCGAGAGCTCGTTCGGACTGGAACCAGCTCCAAATAAAAACCCACTGTCTGGTTCACAGTCAAAAACGTGACATGACATCTGAACCAGGATTCAATAAGAAGAGACTGATAAGCAGATTTTTTTTATTTGTAGGATTTTAAATCCAAATCATCCTCGGAGCCCCTTCCTGTCGGGGATCTGTCTAATGAAGGCAAGATGGTGACAGGATGCATATGTCCCGTTTTCATCATCCACCATCTGTTTATCAGCGACTTGTCTCTCACTGAGTCCTGCAAGTCTGTGTGTGTGTGACATGTAGTGCAGTGGGCTGACAGGAGCAATGACGCACTCCCACTGTGACTGCGTCACTCTCATAAACACACGCACACACACGCACACACACGCAGACACATGCACGCTCCCAGCTGTTAACAAGGCCTCTCAGACTTTTCGGTCGGTCCTCCAGCAAGAGATGAGCGACCTCGGTCCTGATGCGCTGTCACAGGAGTAATCTGACTTTACTTCAGCGCCTGACTCATATCCAAGAACTTGTGAGCGCGTGGTACACGATCCACTGTGTGGTGTTATAAAAGAAAGAGAAGAGGGAGGCAGGAGAGGGAAAAGAAAGGAGAGAGTGGAATAAAATGATGGCACTGAGAGGGGAAGGGGGGTGGGGGGGTGGGAGTGTATTCAAAGAAGGATCGTGTGAGCCTCATCCCTCGGTTCCATCAGCGTGTCCAAATATGGAGGCATGTGCTATTGCACGGGCCCTGCAGTCGAGACTCACCACTGACCAGGCGGAGAGAAGCTGAGGGCAGTGGGCGGGAGAGAGAAGGAGGAAGATGGCTGAAAAGTGAGAGGACGGCAGAGGGAAGTCATAAGAAGTGCAGGGAGACGTGAGGTTTGGCAAAACAAAAGAGACACGTTCAGTTCAGAGAGACGAGGAGAGCTGGACACTGTCGGGAGTCTGTGAAAAAGGAAAACATGTCGAAGTCTATTTTTAGTGCTGGGCTTGTTTATTTCCTGGCTTTTCCACGCAGCGAGATGAAAGTGGAGAATGCGAGGAGAGGTTAGATAAAGCCTGAGGGGAGAGGGAGAAGTTTAGTCTTCCCTTCAGTCCTGAATTTGACTTTTAGACAGTTTAGTCTGGCCGCTCGGATGAAATGCCGTTAGTGCCTGTGTCTTTCACATTCATACACGCGTTCATGTTTCTGTGTGCGGGGTCAGAGCGAAGCAGGCGACCTTTGGGCCACTGGGGACGGTTTTGATCAAGTAGTTGAAAGCTGCCATAAGGTCAAAGGTCATTTGTCAGGAAGTGCAGAGTCCGATTGAGATCTGCCCTGTGGGAAATATCTGAAATGTCAAACATTCACGCAGACACACTCACAGACAGACTGGTGATCAGGGTCTGGGCGTGCGCTCGTGGTGGCGGTGTCTTAGGGCAGTTTGTGTGTGTGTTAGCATGCAGAGCAGTCAGGAAGGGTAAGTGTGTCAGTGTTTGTGTGTGTAGGCATATTCAGCTGTGACGTGATCTATGCATGACCTTTACAGTTGAACAAAAACTAAGAGTCTTATAACCCAAAATGTTCTGCTTTTCAAAGTGCTGTGATGCAGAGTCAGCAAATTATTACATTTCAGAAGCTGCAGGCAGAAGCCTACAGTTTTTCTAAAGACAATAATAATATGTATGGTAATTGATTAACTAGCCAGCTATCTCACCATTAGTTAATGTATAAGTACATCATTGTCTTAGCTTGGGCGAATGAGGTTTGTGTGTGTGTGTGTGTGTGTGTGTGTGTGTGTGTGTGTGTCTACAGTGTACACGATCTCTCTTCAGGTGTGTGTGTGGAATGTAACAGCTTAGCTATGCTTCCTCTCCATTCATTGCTTTATTCATTCATTCATGCACTGGTGTTTCTACACACTTAGCATGCTGAAATTGGCTCATTGTGTGAATGTGTGTGTGTCTGTGTGTGTATTGGAGTACTTTCAATATGCAAGGCCATGAAGGGCACAGACACCGCACTGCAGTGCACTATCTTGGATGAGTCATACAAATGCCAGATCTGTGTGTGTGTGTGTGTGTGCGTGTGTGTGTGTGTGTGTGTGTGTGTGTGTCTGTGTGTGTGTGTGTGTGTCCACCCAGTGTGTCTCAGGCAGATTGATGCCTCGTATTTCCAGGAAATGTGTCCTGTGTGTGAAGGGACTTCATATGAGTTCATGTACAATGCTTGTACATGGACGCACAGACATGCAGTGCCCCAACACTATACATTTTGTTCTTATAGAGCTCAACTTACTACATACTATAGTAGAATGAGAATCCAAACACTGTTCATGACATGAGTCGTTACTGACATTGATTAATAGTGCATCTTATGATGGGTGAAAAATGCAAACATATTCAGATACTACGCCATCACTGAGTTGTTCAAGTCTGAATATATGGTTTACTATAATGTATGGTCACTTGCAGTCACTAGATATTAACCGAGCTCAATGCCTCTGGGAGATTTTGAATGTGATTAGTGAGACAGACCTCAGTGAGCACATTAAATCAGGAAAGAGACATCTGCTGGAGACAACCTGCGCTTTCTCTTATTGTCCGTACCTGATGTAGAGGGCAGATTGTTTATTTTTCATCCTCGACATTCATTGAATGCAGAATGCACATTACAAGTTGTACTAGACATTTCATAGCAGCAACTTACATAAAGGGAAAATATAGTATAAATAGTAGCAGCAGCAGCAGTAGTCGTAGTAGTAGTAGTAGTTGTAATAGTCACATTTGAGGTAGTAATAGTAGTTGTAGCAATAGCAGCAGTAGTAGTAGTAGTAGAAGTAGCATGTGTAATAGTAACATTTGAGGTAGTAATAGTACTTGCAGTAATAGCAGCAGCAGTAGTGGCGGTAGTATCAGCGGTAGTAGTAGTAGTGGTAGTAGTAGTAGTAGTAGTAGTAGTAGTAATAGTAGTAGTAGAAGTGCTAGTGCCAGTGTCACTTTCTTTCCCAGTGTGCAGTCCTGTCAAAGCCTAGAAAATATCTACACAAAAATCACACACATAAGCAGACAGAAGATAAACATGTAGCACTTTACTGTATCTAGAAGGCAGTTGACACTTTGTACTCAGTCATACACAAGTACATGATTCAGCAGTGCACTCGGCTGATAAAAATATATATTTTATTCATTTATTTATTGTTGTTATTGGGCCTTTAAACGTCCGCACAATGCAAGGCCTGCTTCAGAGGTTAGAGGCTGTAGGCTGTAGATAAAGCTGAGATGGAAGTGGACGAGGAATGTGGGTTATGTGAGGCATGTTAAACTCAGTGACCTCCAAAGTGCTCTCTGGCTCTTCCTCTCCATCTCTCAACTGTTTGCCACTCGCCTTTCACTATCTCCTTAATCAAGCATTTGGCCTCTTAAGGAGTCAGTGCCATTAGTAACATCAGCCTCTGCATCTCTAGATTAAATATTTTCAATCAGAATAAATATTTTTAATCAAAAACTAGTACGTGTTTTATGCACTAATGATTCCTACAGCTGCTTAACAGACCTTGAGTCTTTGCTTCGGTGGGAAATGTAACTTTTGTGTAACTTGTGTTATCAGCCGAACAGGCCTGTCGTCACTTTAGTGAAAGCACAGGTAATGTGTACGACTTTAAATAATACTTGGCTCAAGTCCATTTAGCGGTACAAAGTTCCTGATATTGATCAGCGTCATTAAGAACGAGACATACCTGTTATTATTTTTATTACATAGGAAGTAATAGTAGTATAAGTTTCACTGAACATCTCAGTCATGAGCTGACGTTACACACAATACATACAATACCTACAATAGCTTTTTCAATTGTATAAATTACCTTCCATGTAACATTTAGCCAGTCACTGATTGTGCCTCACACATATAGGTTCAGTGTTTTAATGGGAAAAATGATGAGGAGAAGAAAAACTTTCCTATAATCTTTGTTCTACGTATCATATACATTTTTTTTCTATGTATCGTCAAGTCTTTGACCTTTTCCCTGTCACTTCATACGGAGAAATGCCTCGTACCACAGCAGGGAGGAAATTGATGACAGTGCAATATCTGTCGTCTTTTCTTCATCACCTGTGTCTCACTCTCCTCCTGTCTGACAGGGGCCTGTTCTGTGCATGTGTGACAGACAGTGAGCGATGAGAGATGAAGGACAAATCAGAAAGATGCAGATGAGCCATATGCTTTGCCTCTTGTCCAGACGGAGCCTGTTAACGTCTATTAACGTCCAATATGCGGCTCTTGGCTAAGAGCAAATGGACAGTAGGGAATAGCAGTGAACCTTTGGGTAACAGTGTGTGCTGACCAGCCACAAAATTAAAATGTATGTGTGTGTTTCGTGCGCGAAGATCTCATAAATGGTCTTTGTCGTCTTTGTGGCCTGTTTGGCGAGGGACTCGGACCCTGAGTTTGGACTGTTGTTGGCCTGAAGGCTTAGGACGTCTGCCAAGTCCACATTGTCCCAGGGCCTGGAACAAAACGCACACAGTGTTTCCAGACTCTCAAGACGAGCTCATAGTTAGTTACGCATTCATAACTAATTTTATTTATGCAAACAAGGAAGCAGTACAAAAGGTTGTGGTGGGATCCAGTCATGCCCATTAGTTTCACATTGGCCAACGTAACCTCTGGCAAACCGCTCTCCCTATAATGTTTCTTACCATCACATTCATCCAATGGTTCCCCTCGACTGTCACTGGAGGTAGCAGGTGGAAACAGCTGCACAGTTACCGATCGTCACACCCAGGGGTGAGGGTGGTCATAGTTATTCTGTTAGCATAATAAGATTTATATTATGCTATGTGTAATAGGTGGTGAAATATGGTCAAAGCAGGAACCTGTGCCGAGAGGGAGGATGGAAAGATGTGGAAAGATGATTAAATCTTGGATGCGTCCAGTGAAAAGAGGCAGACACCAGGGGGAGTGTGTGTGTGTGTGTGCGTGTGTGTGCGTGCGTGCGTGTGTGTGTGTGTGTGTGTGTGTTTGAGTCAGTTAAAGTGTTCCAAGTGCACTGTAGTACATGAGCACACCTACTCTGCATCAGACTGACGCACATGCTTTCACATATGGGCCGGGAGATCATCAGTCTCACTTACATAGGCCGACACGTCATCGCAAATTTTTTTTCCCCCTCTCTGTTTAATGAAAACGGACAGTTGACATGATATCATGCTGCGGAGGAAACCCAGTTTAAAGGTCAAAGGCTCTTGTGTCAGAGAGGTGCCGCTTGAACCTATTTAAAGGATCATTCCTGATCTTTTTTTTTTGTTTGTTTGTTTCATTTTCGACTCCTTTTTACGTTAATATAGTATAAAAAAGTTGAACCCAGCATTTTCTGTGCTAATTTTCTGTAGATTTTTGCCAAATGAAATAGAAAAGTAAAATCTTCAATTTTGACAAAGCTTTGTATTTAATTGTTTTATATTTATATATTTAGCTATGTTATATATTGGTAAATGATCCGCCATTACAACTTAGCTAAGTTATGTCAAAAACTCTACGGTGCAGGAATGTCGAGTCTTTGTCAACGCGCAGACGTTGCAGCCTCCTGTCCATGTACACATGCCAGATATGAGATTCCTTCACTGAGCAAATAGTGTAGATAACAATGAGCCGTAAGCTGAGTAATCAGTTGAGGCAGGGAAGCCATAAAAACTCCTGGATGTCCCTTTATGGGCCACAGTCGCTCCTCCAGTCATCACTGTGCTAACAAGGTTTGCATCTTCAGCTGTTTGAACAAAGACGCCCGACAGGTTACCGTGTGTTTGGTCAGGCTGATAGCGGCTGGCCACGGGCCACCACTTTAATCCGGTGTTTGCTGATTTCCTCGTTGGCCCTACAGCAGCGTGAACACACAGCCAGAGCCGTGTGCCGATTTGCAAACATTGCTGGCGAAACACCAGGAGAAGAAACCAAAGCTGATTTGGTTTAATTAGGAACCAAAACAGTGTTTTATATTTATTCATGATCGAAAACAAAGAGCCGCAAGCAGATTCTTGTGATTTGGTGCTGTAACCAGCATGTTTGTTATTAGACTTAGAAAACAGACTTAAATCAATGATTATCAAAGCTACTAAACCACTTCCTGTGTGTGCTCTCCACAGGGCTGCAGACGTACCTGATTTCAGGGAGGAAGTTGGAGCATGATGTGCAGTGTGGCTGCTCTCAGGTGGGACTGCCAGGTGGGGACTTTGTCGGGGTCGGCCTGCCCTCCTGTCCTCAGCCCCACACACCAGATCTCATCCCTGGAGCAGCGCAGGCTGCAGAGCCCCTGCTGCCCCACCAGCCACCAGACAGGACCAGGCTAAGTCAGGTAATATATAAAAAAAACAAAAAAAAAAAAAACAGATGATGATTTCCGCTCCTACCCTCTGTGTGTAAACAACATGTGTGTGTAATGTTTAAACTCATAGACAAACAGCTTTCTTGATTATATAAAAGTGTTTTTTTTTATTAGTCATTGGTGTGTGTTGGTTTGCGTTACTCCTAAATGTGGGTCATGCAGTTATTATGACTGGGTCTAATCAGATGGGTTTCTGGGTGTGTTCACATTGAGAGGACACCCTCTGACTTATGTGTGTTTGTCCCCCGCTCTGCTCCCTGCAGTCGGCCTGTGTGTCCCGCGCCGTGGCCTTGTCTGCAGGAACAGAGCAGGGTGCTGATGTGGCTGTGTTGAATGGCTGCCAGGAGGAGCACAAGGCGAGCAGTGCCAAGGTATAACACGCACACGCTGGCACCGCAACAGCACAAGTGCACATGTCAAGTACCCGCTGAAGTGTCTGTCCCTTGAGCTACTCAACAATCACTCTTCTCCTTTGTGTCTTTTGTTTTTGTGTTTTTTTATCCTTTCTCCTCCTCGTACTCCTCCTGACTCCCGTCTCTCTCCACCTTCTTCTCCAGTTCATCCCAGGTCACAGTGTCAGGGCGGCTAATGGTCTCCTGAGCCCCCCGCTGGAGGACCCCGTGCGGGCCAGCCAGAGCTCCCTGTGTGACATGCTGCAGGAGAAGGAGAAGAAGACCAGCACCAGCACCGGGACGGGCACCAGCCTGGGCCTGAGCGGGGGCGCAGGGCCAGCAGCAGGTCCAGGTATGGACCACTCCGCCCTGATCCAGCTGCGTGCCAAGAACTTCAGAGAGAAGAGCGACGCCCACTTTGTTGATGTTATCCGAGAGGACAGGTGAGGCCAGGGGTTAAAGGTCACACTGAATAAACTGATAAAAGAAAATGACACTCAGGTTTGACAGAAAATGCACATGAACTAAAGGACAAGCACGTGTATCTCACATTTATGACGGGCTCAGGATCCAGACAACAAATCTCACCGTCCACTCTGAAAAGTATTTTATAGTTTTTAGTAAAAGGAACTCGTATGACCTCACATCCTGTCATCTTTCTCCTCTTGTTTTCTCAGTCTGATGAAGGATTACTTTTTCAAGCCACCTATCAACAAGCTCAGCCTCAATTTCTTAGAGAGACCTCTGGAGGAGGCCTATCGCAGCAGCTACAAGGAGGAGGTACACACACACACACGCACGCACGCACACACACACACACACACACACGCACACACACACACACACACACACTGCTACTTCAGTATTGGTATATACTTATACTGACTTTTCATAATTTCATCGTCAGTGTGTTGACAGTTTTTTCACACAACCAGATGTTGTCATTGTCAGTGTATTTTACCTGTGTGTGTGTGTGTGTGCATGTGTGTGCGTGCGTGCGTGTGTGTGTCTACCTGTGTGTGCATAATTGTGACTGAATAGGGAAGGGATTGTTGTAACTTTTTCCTTTTCCTTTAGATTTGATGCCACATTAGTGGCACACACACACAGACACACACACACACAGGACTAGTTCCAGTTGGCCTGCTTTGACCTCACAGCCCTCTGCTGTTACAGCAGTATTACTACAGGGATCGATCAAAAAATAACCCTGAAGTGGCTGTAGTACCACTGTTTTGTTTCAGTGTGAGACAGTGTTGTAACACCTGCCTGTTGTTCGACATTTTCAGTCGGGCATTTACAGTTGATTTGTGTAGCGGCTGTCAACAGGACAATTCATGTAAATTCCATAAGATATCAAAGGGCATCTTATTCCATAAGATATAAAAAGCTTATCAAAGAGAAATGTTAAACTTAAATAGATAGCTACAAATAGATATAAGATTCCAGATTCCTTCACATTTCAACCACAGTGATGGATTTTCGCATCCTTCTTCCTCTGCAGGTGAGAAACCAGGCTCAGGTGCAGACATTCGCCAGCTCCACCTTCAGCTCCTTCCTGGATGTTCTCCTCAGCTGTTTTGTCTTCCTGGCTCTGACCCTGGCCTGTTTCCTCCCACCTCTCGTGAGCCCAGCCACCGTGGGCCCTCCAGCCCCTGCTGCCCTGGCCTTGGCTCCTCTGGCTGCTCTGTTGGAGCTGGCCTCCCTGGTGCTATCCATACGGTGAGGACACACAGACAGTAGGACGGAGATGGACTTTGTGTTTCGGGAGTTTCCCTCTTCTTATTTGTCCGAAACGTTTCAAACAGACATGACATATGAATGACGTATTTATTGTCTCCCAAGGACTATGGAGCCAACGTTTTCCACAGATGTCATTTTTGGGGCCGGGTGGAAAAGCATCTGTTATTTAGGTTGCTGCTGTGAGAGCTGTGCCATGAATAAGGCCTGAATATGTTTTTGTTTCATTTCGGCTGCTATTGTGTTTGTTTGGAATAAAAGCCTGCTTTTTGGGTCTCGGTGGAGCAGTATGGGAAACCACTCAAGGACCATTATGAAGCTCTCTAACTCCCAGCTGAAACCATAAAATATACACAGTATATAGCTAATGTGTTGGTTGGCTCCCACACGACAATGGCTTCACTGCCCTGGTTATGTACAACAGGCCTAAGCCCAGTTTTTTCTGCGTTGGCTCAGACGGTGGTATAATGACGTATTGGTACCAGGTAAAGTTCCAGATCTGACAAGGCTTCCAGTGTTGCAGTGCAGTAGATGTGTTTAATTTATTGTGCAGTGAGTTTTATTTATTTGGTGGTGTGTTCCCGGTTGTGCGTCTGCCTCTCTGGAAAGTGTTTCAAAATGAATTAATATACAGTTATTACTGGGCCTCGATGGAGAATAAATCTTCATCATCTCGTTGGGAATTGGGCAGCATGATTATGATGTAATAATTATGGGTTTTAATTAGGGGCTGATCCGATTTTCTGTTCCTCTCCTCTCCTCTCCTCCTCTCCTCTCCTCTCCTCTCCTCTCCTCTCCTCTCCTCTCCTCTCCTCTCCTCTCCTCTCCTCTCCTCTCCTCTCCTCTCCTCTCCTCTCCTCTCCTCTCCTCTCCTCTCCTCTCCTCTCCTCTCCCTCCCTGGAAAGTGTTTCAAAATGAATTAATATACAGTTATTACTGGGCCCCGATGGAGAATAAATCTTCATCATCTAGTTGGGAATTGGGCAGCATGATTATGATGTAATAATTATGGGTTTTAATTAGGGGCTGATCCGATTTTCTGTTCCTCTCCTCTCCTCTCCTCCTCTCCTCTCCTCTCCTCTCCTCTCCTCTCCTCTCCTCTCCTCTCCTCTCCTCTCCTCTCCTGCAGTATGGCCTTCTATTTGGAGGAGGTGATGAACTGTACTCGCTCCCTGCTCCTGGTGGTCTCGGGATGGGTTCCTCGTCATGTGATCGGGGCCGTGTTAGTGTCCCTCCCTGCCATCTCTGTCTTATCCCACCTCACCTGCAGCATCCACCTGCCCCTCCAGGTAAAGTGAAGACTAATGCCTCCAGTATAAATGACAGGTGAACTATTTGCTGGGGAATAAACGGAGCAGATTATTTTATGGTCAGAAATAAAGTAGCTAAACATCAGAAATATTTTTGGGTAAATAATGGACTTGTACAACAAAGAGTTACTTGAGATTCGTAATAAGCTGCAGACATAAATGTGATTCCATAGGTTTCCTATTGGCTCATATTGTACTCAGCTTTCCATGAAAACGTTACACATGTCCTGGTTGCAGCTTCACAACTCGTTTGCCCTTCACCTTGTGATATAATCACAAATTGCATCATTTTGCGTTTTTTTCCTCGACTGACTGGTCTTTGCCTTTTAAGTCTTGGAAAGCAAACACACAGACGTATTTCCTATCTCGGATTAAAACATAAGCACGAAACATAACTGCCACTATTACAACTGCCACTATATCTAATTCTACTTCTGATCTGACTCTCGGATAAACTGTGCGTCCTCTGCAGGTACAGGGGCAACTGAAAGTTTATGTATAGTAGTCTGAAGCCAGAGCTCCTCGGAGCCCATCAGAGCCATCAGCTGGCTTTAGCACAGTTCGAACAGCTCAGAGGCTTCAGGAGGCTTCCACTGTGGACCTTGGCACCATTCATGTTGACATTTCTTCTTCTCTGAGTCCTGCGTTTGAGAAGATTGAGAGCAGCCGTGCTTTGCGGCGTTATTTGTGCTGCTTTGAGTCGAGGCCATAACTCTGTATCAGTTTGACTCTGGCCCTGCAGCTCTGAGCCAACGGCTGCTTGCAAGATGTCTGTTGTTTTTGATATCTTGTTTTTTCGGGGATTTTTTTTTATCACCCAATTTTTCTGTCAGCTTCTCTTCCACCGTGCTTCGGCCCGATGTTCTGCTCTCTCCATCTTCTCTCCTGGGCTCAAGAAGATGTTAATTATCAATAACTGTGCTGAGACGTAGCGATGTCGTACATATAAACAGTAAACAAATATCAGTGGTTACAGGCAGAGGAGAGTGCAGGGCAGAATTTGTGATCTGCACTGGCACAAGACGTTTATTGTAATGTTGCATGCAAACCACAGAATCCACAGTCAGAAACACAATCACACACTCGATTGACAGCGTTTAACTTACAGTAAATATATTATGGAGGAAAACGGCAGAAGAACCATGTTTATTGTAGTTTCTTTGTTAAATCGCTTGAATAACTCGAGTGTTTTTTTTGTTTTTTGTTTTTTTGTTTTGCCAGGTGACCATGTTCCTGTGCTGTGCCACCATCCTGGCCATCATCCAGTACTGTAACTTCTGCCAGCTGAGTTTTTGGATGCGTTCAGTCCTGGCTACCGCTACAGGGGTCGCTCTGCTGCTGCTGCTGTACAGCCCCTTACACAGGTACAGGTGAGCAGCATCGCCTCATTCGCACATGCACACAGAAAACCAAATGCAAATATCAGCAAGTGCACACAGATACAAATGCAACAGCACAAGTGTGTGTGTGTGTGCGTGCGTGTGTGCGTGTGGTTTGGATAATGAGCATGATGCAGTGCAAAATCTCTGGTATCTAAGGAATGAAACGTATATAAATACACACAAAAATTGTTCATCATCATTTTGATAGCGTGTCCAAATTTTAGTCGTAATATGAAAATAAAGAATGCACAGCTTCAGTGTGGAGATTGAATGTATTGACGTGTATTTATTGGTCCTTACATATGTCTTCAGTTGGTATGGTGTGACATACCTTCAGCTATCTGTTCCCAAATGAACAGATAGCTGATCAGTGTTATATACACATTCGTGTGTGCCTGTGTTTTTTTTTTTTATGTGACTGACATCACTCCTGTCTCTTTCAGCTCCGATAATAACAGCTTACCAGTTCATGGGTGAGTGTCTCCGTGGAAACAGAGGGGGTGTGATGGATGAGTGACATTTGAAGGGTCAACATGAGCAATGGCTCTCCTATATATTTTTCATAACCACAGCTCTCGCTGACTTTTTACTCATTCCCCTGCTTTCCTGCCCTTTATTCGCCTGTCCTGTCTTCTCCCTTCCTCTGCGTGCACCAGTGGTAATGGCAGCTAAATGTCACCTGTGGTGAAAATTACTTACGCCCTATATTGTCTTAAAAATAGTATTGTAGCTACAAGTTCAGCTGCATTCTTTCTATTAATTGAGGCCACAACCTATGTGCCGAGAGTTTATGATGCACTAAGAAATGTTTCCATCTTGATGACTTGTCATCACGATTCAATACGTTAACTTACAATAATATAGGCGACAGCTTTCTTTCGGCTGTCTAATTATTGTCCTGTTTTCTCTCCTAGACTGAACATCTCCACATCAAGTGATGTAGAAACGGGCTCTGACCATCTCCTGCGACCTCTTGACCTTTTGATCCCAGAGGCTGTCCTGGCCTTCTTCCTGCTACTTCTCCTCGTCTGGTTCCTCAACCGAGAGTTTGAGGTCAGCTACCGTCTCCATTACCATGGCAACGTGGAGGCCGACAAGCATCGCTCCAAGATCCAGACGATGAGAGACCAGGCTGAGTGGTTACTGGGCAACATCATCCCCATCCATGTCGCGGACCAGCTTAAGGTTTTCACATGAGACTTGCCATACTGACCTTCTTTTTGTGTTGCAGTCCAAAACAAAGCATTCTCTCTGAACCAATAGCTCATGGTTGTCTTGTCTCTTGTTTGCTCAGGTGACCCAGAGCTACTCCAAGAACCACGACAACGTGGGGGTGATCTTTGCCAGTATTGTAAACTTCAGTGAGTTCTACGAGGAGAGTTACGAGGGTGGAAAGGAGTGCTACCGTGTTCTGAACGAGCTGATCGGTGACTTCGATGAGCTCCTCCGCAAACCTGAATTCAAGAGCGTGGAAAAGATCAAGACAATCGGCGCCACCTACATGGCAGCGTCGGGGCTGAACGTGCAGCAGCTGGCTGAGAACGACGATGACTCCCCACACGCCCACTTGAGAGCGCTTTTTAACTTTGCCCTAGAGATGATGGGTGTCTTGGATGACTTTAACAAGAACATGCTAGGTTTCGGTTTCAAGCTCCGCATTGGATTTAACCACGGGCCACTGACAGCGGGTGTGATCGGCACCACTAAACTGCTCTACGACATCTGGGGAGACACGGTTAACATTGCCAGCCGCATGGACTCCACTGGTGTGGAGTGTCGGGTGCAGGTGAGCGAGGAGAGCCACGCTATGCTGAGCGCCATGGGTTTAGAGTTTGACTATAGAGGTACAGTGAATGTTAAGGGCAAAGGTCAAATGAGGACCTTTCTGTACCCTAATAGTGGGGAAAGTATATGTCAAGATTGCATGGAACAGGCATTCGGAGACGGACCTTCATCCGTTTCATTATTGGCCCACAAGACTACAGGATCTGTTGCCCAGGCAGCAGCCCTTCCTCCCACTTCTTCCTCTTCTTCTGCTCCCACTGCCCTTTCACCCCCCACACCCCCTCCTCAACACCAAGGCGCTGTAAGGCCTTCAGGAGCAGGGCCTGAGCCCGTCCCAGCAAAGTCCACAGAGATAAGGGAGGAAGGATACAGGGACGCTCCATACCTCCATGGGCAGTCCCCTGCCACAGACATTCACACCCCCCCTCCCTGCTCTGAACATGACGCTGCACAAACGCCCTCCAGCGGCGTGCAGCCCGCTCCTCTCGCACCTCAAGAAGAGGAGGACGGGGAGGAGGCGAATGAGCTAACGAAACTCAACGAGGAGTTTTACGCTCGTCTCTGATCCCTTTCTCTGTCTTTTGTCCTCCACCTGCCTCCACCTGCTGCCTCTCCGGGACTGTTCGCAGGTGTGGGCGGGATAGATCTCCTGTCATGAATGAATTCATGAATGAATGAATGAATGAATGAATGAATGAATGAATGAATGAATGAAGAGGGAGTTTGTTACGCCAGCACCAACATTGGCTATTGAAAAGGCTACTTTGTTGTAATGTTGCTTGAGTGCTGGGGGTGGGGGTGGGGGTGGGGGTGGGTTCAGCCTGTGTTGAGCACAGCAGTTTATGATGGAGAGAAGGCTGAAAGGGACTGAGAGGGAGGGAAAGGAAGACTTGTTGATGTTGCTGTTGCTGTTTTATTTTTTGGATTTTTTTTTTCTTATTGATTTTTGTTGTTAAGTGCCTTCAGGACTAGAACAGTGAACGAACAAATATGAATGCTGAACAAAGTTTGAACAATCGTAGATTGCGGAACATGCTGTGGTTTCTTACTCTTCATGCTCTTATTTTTCAATGCAAGTATTTCTTTTAAAAAAAAAATCATTATTGTTGTGCCATATCATTTGTTATAACTTGATCAAAGTCTTGACCTTACTTAAGGGAAAATACGTTTAGACTATATATAAGTGCCAGTGCAGCACGACGGGCTGAGCAGGAAACTTAAGGAAGAATGAGGGATTCACATGAAGCAGTGTTAATTTATGTATTCTGCTTTGACAGGAGGGCTTATTACATGATTCATTTGTGCTAGAGTCTAATGCTACAAAGCAGGCTGTTTGTGTAGCAGCTAAATGCACATTTTAAGCACAGGTCTTGCACAGTGTTTTCTCGACCACTTGTATTTGGTAGTTATTACCGCGCAAAGGCTTCTAAGAGTTTTCACTTCTTCTCTTTCACAGCAATTACAATCAAAAGCACAAAGTCAGACCAGATAAGGGAGTATAAGTTAGGGAAGAAAGGACAGTTTTAAAACGTGAGATCATGATGAGAAACAGAAAGGCACTTTAAATGTACTTAAAGTGATACTCTACATCCAAAGAGGAAACACTCACCCCGCAGGTAAAAATGGAGGTTTGCCCAAAATCACCTATAATGACTGGGATCCAACTTTTCTACTCAATCCACTTTTTTGCGGTCGTGCATGAATTTCTCCCGAAGGATGGCTAAATCCTCTGCCCCAGTGTCAGTCTGTTTTTTCACTGGGTCAGAAACACTTTATTGGAGCCGACACACAAACTGTATTGGAAGCTGCATGTCACAAAAATCAAACACACCCACTGTGAGGAGATAATGACAGAAATGTGATATTTTTGTTGTTGCCAAAAACCTCCCATGAAAAGACCAAAACTAATAATGTGTAAATTTCTCAATATTTTCTCCCTTTCCCACCCAGTTTATAGCTTCCTGCCCAATCTGACGTATTTTGGGGCACATTGCCTTATTAATAAGAGAAAAAAATAGAGTGATGACAGGAATAACAAACAACTAAGTTGCCCATCCATATTGGAGCTGGAGACGCTCTGGTGTGTGATCGGTAGCAAATGGGCCACCATGGCAGTCAATATTGGATTTGTTGGCGACTATTTTGGTGCGGGACTTCCTCTGGTAGTGTGTATTAATGGCAGCAGGACAGTGTATGTGGGATTAATTTAAAATAAACAACAGAGCCCTTGTCTGGTAATTGGAGCATTTCATCCAGCCCAGCAGGGGAAAACAATGATCTTCTATGGCACAGACATATACTCTATCTGACTGTGGATATGCACACACAGAAATATACCTGTTGATTTGAATTATTGTAAGCTTTAGGTCTTTTCAGGAGACACAAATACACAATATCACAATATTTATCAGTTTAATCTATAGTGGGGTGAGAGTTTGATACCCACACACTTTGGGTGGAGTGGCACTTTAAGTGGGACTTTGAGGGACAATCACTGTGGAGTTTGTGATGAGTGAAAGGACGGTCAACACAAATGAGGGTTTAAGTATCAAAGCACAAATCAACTACAGTTTCTGCAGTACTGTGTGGAAAACCTCAAATTATCAATGGTCCACTTGTTGCCATCAGTGCTGAGTGAAAAAAACCAAACATTGGTCAGTTCATCACAGACAGATTTATTCAGTAGTTCACCATAGTCTACCTTTAGCTGTGTGATTTATTGAAAGGGTGGGACTTTAAACTTTGATCCTGTCATGGCCCCATCACTTAGGGAGCCGCTACTGTAACAATTTACTTAAATTGTGCCACTTTAATTGAATGATCTATAGGTGCAGTGCAACCTAACGAGCTGATTGTTTTGTGGTGCCTAAAACTATGACTGTATTTTTTGAGTCCTTTGGTTTTCAGAAAGTTTTTTATCATGCTGTTGTCATAATGGGGGTTGCTGCTTGTATGTTTGAAATTATGCTCATTGTGTAGGTTTTTTTTCTGCATTTTTTCTCCCTTTTTTTTTTGCTCTTTCCCACCCAGTGATCCGGTGGTGTTCAAATACCTTGCATCTATATACTGTTTCCATCTGCTCACTTCATGCTTTGTCTTTAATCCTGAAAGCACTTGTTTTCCCTAGTCCTTTGCAACCGTGAATGAGTGTGAAAACAATATATAGGTTTTACTCCAATAAACCATAAGAGATCACTGTTGTAGAAGTAAACCAGTCAACTCCACAGCCACCAATAGACTGTGATTTTGCGTTCACTGCCTAATGTGTAAAGGAAGGAACATGCATGAAGCTGCATCATTTGAAAGGGGGAAAACCCTATTGACACACATAGATACAGAGATAGTATGAAAACAGGATCCATCTTTTGTATGTAGCCATCTACACATACAGCATAAAAAGCCTTGTTATTTACCTCTGCCATTGTGCACTCCAACTATATACAACCAGTGCCTTTGATATTAAAAATATTTAACTGAGATTATTTGCATCAAATAATCATTATAACCCTGTAGGATAATTACCCTGAAAATCCAAAGATATTTCTATAGGAGTTGTCCCCAAAAAGTTATGGAAACTTACAAAGTTATGGAAAAAAGTCAGGCACCCTCCGCCCCCCATTTTCCAGATGAGTGTCCTACCTTACATCATCGGATCCATAGTCCATAGACACTGCTGGCTTTGTGATCTGTGATACAGTTAGAGGAGAACAGTGGGATTTTAATTGCGTTGAAATGAATAAACAATTTTACTTTTTGCTAGACACCATACATTTTAGCTTTATTCTGGACCATATGCTCATCCTTCAGTTTCATTTCAGTACCAGTGTGTCTACACTATAGGCAAAAATTAACCATGTACAGGCAACTCAAGGGAATTCTCAAATTAGCCATTTAAAGTTGTTTGGATTTTGACAGTATGTTGGGAAAGATGTATCTTTGGAAGTCCAGTGCTCTGATGAATAAAAATGCAATTAAGAAAATAGCTAATTGCTTTAAGTAGACGTTTAGCATTCAGTCATCACATTTTGTTAAATAATGTGATTCTACTCTGAAAGAAAAAAGGGACAGGTATAAAAGAATAGCGTTCACTTAAGCACTTGTTAAAGGCATCGCAGCAAAACGGCATTGTCTATTCGATCTTCAATGGTGACAGCTCCACCTATTTTCATTGTAAATTTTCTAGTAAATTCAACCCACATGTGTTTTTAACTACACTGGGATAAAAGTTAGATGAGAGTTGTTTGATTTTGAATCTTTGTGTATTTGCTTTATGTTCCTGAATGAGATGTATTATGTATGTTTTGTGCACATTACCCATGTATCATTTATCAACACGTGATCGTAATCTGTACACATTTGCACAAAGCACTCAGTGTCTGTACATATGCAGTTATTTTATGTCACATATAATTTTTTTATACATGTGCATGTGTCAGATTTTGCCAGAAAAAAAAAAACAATGAAAAGAGACACATATTATCAGACCGATTCAATTTGTGCCTTTTTGAGTAAGTGTGAGTGTTGAGGATTTTATTACTCTTTTTTGTTATGAGAGAAATAAATTTCAAAGCAGAAAATATATGAGTGCGTTGTGAAGTATAAAATCAGGATGCGTTTATGTCAAACCGTATATGCACATTAGCCAATAAGACTGATTTACACCAATGTCAGGAGGGTGTAGGTCATACATCACCCAGCAATATACCAAAGTATGTCTTACGTAGTGTGCATCTACAGTATGTTTGACTAAACATTCGTTGCCAGAACGTAAAGAAGTGAATCATTTGCAATAGACATCAATGGTCTTTCACATAAAACTAATTAAAAGATGTGCACAGACGTCATTAAATAACAATCAGCATAATGTGATGCAAAAGGAATCAGTAAACTACTCAGCCACAAAAACTGACTTCGGTGTGTATTTTTCTTGTAGCTGAGTGATTGCTCTGATATACTCTGTTTACTTTTGTTATTCGGGTTATAATGTTTTTTGTGAATAGTATTTATGCAGCACATTTTCTGGTCAATGTAACATCAAATTAATATTTTACTTGTGGTTCTAAAATATGTTTTATCGTATTGAACATTATCAGCTGTACTGAATTTGATACCTAATTTATCAAGGTCTTAGCAGTTTTACAGTAGTTGACTATTTGCATTGAAATTACTGATATTTACTCCTCTGTTTTATGTTTATGTAGTTATTTTTTTTTACAAAATACATGGAGTCATAAATTTCCGAAGCTGTCTGAGCCGGTTCAGTGGTGGTGCTGTAGCGCCCCCAGCGGGTAAAGGGAGCGGTGTTTTCACGTAGGGCGTGATTGCGCGGCCCCTCCCCCTCCACAGCCGATCTGGAAAAGAAAAAAAAACTTTTTTGTATCGAAGGAATCAACAGCCGCCATCTTGTCGTGGCTCGGAATTCGGATTTCGGTCCAACACTGGTTTTTACGTAGAAATCGAGCATCCTTTCTGCGCTGTGAGAGCGTCCTCCCCCCGAAAACGAAACCTTAACGTCGCCGCGGAGACATTTTGCGAGAAAAAACGGGAATTGAATCGGTGGTCGTCGGGCAGAAACGCTCCGTATATCTGATTTCCCCTTCAGAGTGCGGCGATTCAGCCCCTGTCGCCGTTCGGGAGCAGCATTGTTTACTGTTGGCAAGCGGAGAGCAGATCGTGACTTTCGAAGCGATTTGCAAAAACACGACATTTTCGTGCAATTGTGCATTTTTGTGGAGCTTCGCGCGATTTTTGCATGAAGAAATTTGACGTCACGCAAAATGTCTACTTTGATCATCTAGAAATTACGACTTCCCCCCCGGAGTGCAAAAACCCCCCAGATGTTATCGGATTGTCCGTTTGAAGTTGGGTATTTACATGGGGAATATTTTATTCTGCGAGATTTAACGATAATAATGTGGGTGTTGGGTGTTGGATTATCATGGGGTGAATGGCGGTGGCGAAGCGGGGCGCTATTGCATCTCTTTTGAAAGACGTTGACGCTCGCAGCAAGGAGTAGCTAACGCTAACTGTTAACTTAGCTGGTAGCAGGCAATTAGCTAGCTATTTGCCAGTTAGTTAACGTTAGCAGGCTGCCAGCTTGCTAATGCGCTAACCGGGAAGGTTTGGGTTGATAGAACAACTTCCCTGTCATAAAGTAATCGTACTTAAACCATCTTAAACTACCAGCCGAACAACGACTATGGCTGAAAACCTGCTGGACGTCGGACCTCCCAACTCTAAGCGGCCGAAGCTGAATTCACCTGCACTGTCAGCGTCTGATGGACAAGGTAAAGGCCTCGAGACTGTCACCACATGTAAACACAGTATTCAAACTCATGCATAACATTTCCCCCTGTGATGTTAGTACTGTAATCCTCTCACGGCTCCAGAGTTATGATTTTGGCCGTTGGGCTGAGCAGTTTGTCGGTTTCACTGTCTTTGCTGCAGTGTTGTGGTTTGGTTCTGAGGTGAACATGTAATTGCAAGGACCTGTCCTGTTTAGTTAAATGGTAGTTTATTAGGAACACTTCCCGTGTGTGCCAGTGTGGTATAGCACAGGTTAACAACAGTCTTGCAAGTATCTCTACCAACACGACTAAAAACACAGTTCTGTTCAACACAACCAGCAAAATTAATGAAACTTCAGCCTCTGCAATGACCACACAATTCTTAACATCTTGACCAACGACACCACAATTTCCCTTAAGGGTTTCTTGGTCCTGGCTTCTTTACTTGCATCACTGTGTAGCTCACTGGCAGCTGAACACATGTCCAGGTTAGCAAACAGTACAGTACTGCACAGTTTCCTAATTTGTACTACTATGTGTCACTTTCAGTTCACTGCATTCTTTGCATTAGACATTTGCAGCTAATATACTTGATCACATTTCAATATACTGTAGGGCATTGCAGCAGCACGCTTAAGTAGACAAAAAATGTGATCTTATTTCTTTGTTCAGGCACCGTCTCGATATGTTGAACAGGCCATAGTTTCTAGCGAGAGCATGAATTTGTGCACAGATACTGACGCTTTATTCAGATTTATCCATCAAAACGTCCATTAACACAATTATCATGCAATTAGCAGAAAACTAAGGCATTTACATGGCCACTGCAAATGTAAGCGAGGATATTATTCTCAACATCAACCTGGATGCCAATGGACTGCTTATGACTGTACATTTTTTTTACTTAAGGAAGTTCTTACAGTGTTTGTGCCAGATATTACAAGGTTTTTAAGAGATGTATATTGGGCCAGGACGTTCCACTTTTAGAAAAGACGTATATTAGTACATTTTGAAGAATATTAAGATGACTGTGACATGATATGTGATGACACTGTAGCGAAGATATTTTACGTGTATCGATGAATGAAAATAATCATATTTATTCTATACAAATAAAATAACAAAATTATTTATGAAGTAAAAATCAAACTAGGCCACATTCATAGACACATTCCTGCCACGCTCTTGATGTGTCTCTGTTTCTTGACTGCTTGATGGATGAGTCCGCTATCCATTTCTAAGTAAAGAGGTTGTTAAGAATTTATTTTCTCTGTGGGAGCATAACATGTAACAGTAGACAGCAGACAACTAATGTTCTCCAAATTGTTATTACTAGACACTGTGGGGACTCCCTAGCAAACACAGTGTAGATTGATGGGAGAAAACTTTTGGCGAAGCAGACATAATAGTATGCCCTGTAACATCAGCAAGGGTCTGTCTTTTTTATATTAAAATTGACCAAAGTGAGCTGCATCTACGCATCTGCCGTTAGTGTTAGTGTGGATGAGGATTACATCTGATTTTGGCCGAGTATTTATGTTTGAAAGCCACATTTGCAGAAGAAAATATAGTATTGATGGAGCAAAAATTGAAGATCCATGAAATCAAAGTGCATGGGTGTTATAAAAATGCACCAAAGTGGAGTCCGTACTTGTGTCTCTGACTGCAAGTAATACTCATCAGTGCTTAATACTAAGCTCAAGTTTAAGACATTTTGAACTGAGAATTTAAACTAGAATTGAATTGTGGTCCGGGACTCAAATGCAACACAGCCAAAAGATATATGCTCCAAATATATGGCCCTTATTATTGATGCAGGTCTTTATGATATATATTGCACATTGACATTAAGCCACAAAGTAAGATCTGTATGTTGATATAGCCAAGCTAATGGTTTTCATGAGTATCGTGTTTAGCAAATGGCTTGTATTCTTCATAGAATACAAGCCATTAGTCTAGTTTGCAAGAATAATACATTTGGCAGCCTTTTTAAACTGAAACTAAAAAAGCAAATAATTAAAGTGGCTACACACATTGCAAAGCCACCACATGTCAGCAGTCAGAGCCAACTTCTTGAACTGAGGGAACGTAATGACGTCACTTAGCAGTAAAGTGGTATTGGTTGTGGAGATCTGTGTGTGTGCGTGCGAGTATTAGTACTTGAGACTGGTATCCTACTGGTTTCCGATATCGAAATTGAGACACCCCCAGTCTGCAATAATCAGTCATTAAATGCACCATGCCTTATCTTTATAGTATTTGCAAATTTCAATTAGGACTGAAAGGGCTCCATGGGCACTATCATCAGCTGTAAATTATTGCTGATAAAGACTGGCTTTAACCCCTAAATGACTATAACTGGAACTTTGTAGGTAGCACACCTTGGCCTTGACCTTTGGCCTTTGCCTTTTGCAGAAATGAAATTTATGTTGCATGTCTCATTTTGTACTGTAATGTGCAGCATATTTTTTGAGTGTTTGTACTTGGTGTGTGTGCATGTGCGTCCATATCTGTCTGTTGAGGCAATGACACCTTCAGAGTTCCTCAACTTCCCTTAGCCTCTTGTTTGATTGTAGTGTAAATAGATTTTATTAAGATGTCTTGACATTGTAATGAGTCATTTGGATATGGGACGATTACTGTTGGTTAAAGTGTGTCAATATACACGCTGGTGGCTGTATTTTGAAAAATCATTTTTTAATCATTGTTGGTAAATGGCTGCTGGTTATTATTCAGTTGAGTTTGAGTTCAGTAGGCGTGTGTGTGCATAGTAGCTTAGTATTTGTCTTTGTGTTGATAAGAGCACAAGGGTGCTAAAACATGAGAGTATTTGATACGTGCCTTAATGATACTTTAAGTCCTTAATTCAGCCCCCACCTCTGAACACCCAAATGTTCAATTACCACTACACCGATGGAGATTTAAATGCCTAGCAGGCAGACTGTAAGCTCATGACGCAGCCTCTAATGGAGCCATTTATGCTACTGCCTGGGGGCAACCAGAGAAACCCTGAGAAAACTTAAGCGGGAGAAAAATTAAGTGGGAGTAAAAGAGCAGGTAGGGGCGGTGTCACCACCCATAAACCCTATGTAAAATGTTTATGACTGCATCTCCTCCGTTTTCGAGCTTGTATAGTTTCCTGATTGGGCTAATTGGAAATTTTGGTATGTTAATTTTCAGTCCTGCCACTCGGCGCTTTTTGTCTGTGCATGTGATTAAGCTTAATTTCTTTGTTGTGTTACAGTTTGTTTCAATTAGATGGTGTTGCTACTTTGTTAATTGCACTTGCAGCTGAAGAGCAGGCAGTATATCTTTTTAGCAATTCATGTTTGTCCCAAAACACTTTGATAGAAAACGTTGCCCTGTCCAACTATAATTATGTGTTGCATCTGCAAGACCAGACATCCTCACTTTTTTCTTGTAAGAAATGGCCATACTTGCTCCAGCAAGTGTTAATATGTCAATTTGTTTTAATGATTAATGACTCATATAGCCCTCAGACGATGCAAATGAAGAGAGGTATGAGGATATTAAGTACGTTTTCAATAAGTTCACATGCAGACCGTGATGGGGAAAGCTGAAAATGCGACAGTATGTGCCTTTTTTTTTAAATGGCAAGAAATTGACAAGAAAAAGAAGTTTCAGTGGAAAAACAAAATGGAAAAAATTGTGTGTAAGAGGCTGAGGAACTCAACTGGGCACTCAGCTGGATGAAAAATCAAATTAAAATAGCTATAATTAGTATTTTAATAATGCAGTATTTAGGGCTGCAACGATTAGTCGCCGTCGTCGACGACGTCGACTATTAAATATTGTCGACAAGAAATTTTGTCGTCGTCTAGTCGTATATTTTTTTAAGCAACGTGATGATCGCCATTCAATTCATTAGATTGAATACATGCAAATAAAGTTGCAATGCGCCACCGGAAAAGTAAGGGGCAATAGCCTGCACCACCTGCGTCCATATTGAACTAAACACTGAAGAAGTTCAATAGCAATAGCAAAGTCACCATGCCTTATCTTTATAGTATTTGCAAATTTCAATTAGGACTGAAAGGGCTCCATGGGCACTATCATCAGCTGTAAATTATTGCTGATAAAGACTGGCTTTAACCTCTAAATGACTATAACTGGAACTTTGTAGGTAGCACACCTTGGCCTTGACCTTTGGCCTTTGCCTTTTGCAGAAATGAAATTTATGTTGCATGTCTCATTTTGTACTGTAATGTGCAGCATATTACAGTATGTAAAGCTGAAAATGAGACAATATGTGCCTTTTTTTTTAAATGGCAAGAAATTGACAAGAAAAAGAAGTTTCAGTGGAAAAACAAAATGGAAAAAATTGTGTGTAAGAGGCTGAGGAACTCAACTGGGCACTCAGCTGGATGAAAAGTCAAATTAAAATAGCTATAATTAGTATTTTAATAATGCAGTATTTAGGGCTGCAACGATTAGTCGCCGTCGTCGACGACGTCGACTATTAAATATTGTCGACAAGAAATTTTGTCGTCGTCTAGTCGTATATTCTTTTAAGCAACGTGATGATCGCCATTCAATTCATTAGATT
>JAFBJQ010000288.1:298541-416639 GCA_016785345.1 Trinectes maculatus
GACTGTGGGACATCACAGAACTCTCACAATAACACTGAACATTAGTGCAGGATCGCTACAATACTATTATATGCATGACTAGTGGACACATTGCCTCCAATACTTCACAAAGCTCAATACACATAAAGATACACTGCTTTTCAATGAAATCCAATTAATACCCAACTTTGTTAAAAACGGGAAACGTAGCAAATAAATAATCGATAATCGTTGACTAATCGAAAAATTAGATTATAGATTAGTCGACTACAAAAATAATCATTAGTTGCAGCCCTACTTGGAATAAAAACGGAATTTAACACTGCTCTATTAAATATCTACCAGTGGCTGTGTATATTTGCCCAAAATCTTTTATTTACTCTAATTTCTATTAATTTCACTCCATTAGACAGAGTTTGCTGTTGTTGTTGATGTGTAACATGCAGTTTCCGCGTATACAGCCCGCCCCCTCGGTAATCTTTCAGAAAGCGGGGGAAGACTCCGCCCACCTAACGACACTACTCCAGTGTAATGGAAAACCAACCGTACCATACCCTACAGAGTCATACCGTTCTGTACCGAGCTGAGCTGACGCTAATGGAAAAGTGCCCTTAGTTAGCCTCAAACTAAGACAAACAATAACTTGTTTTTAAAATTTATCTAACACTTTAGGCAGCTCTGTTGTCATATTTGGCAAAGAGCTGATATTGACATGGCTGTCAACTAGTCAGTAGGGGTGTAACGAAATAGTCATCTCACAAAACGAATGAATGAAATACAGGGACCATGGTATGAAATAAGCACGAAACGAAACACACCACCACACATACAGTATATCCACACCACCAATTTATGTGATGCAGGAGCATCCACTATTTTCTTGTCTTCCTCAATTTTCTTGCTGAAAAACAACGGTGCTACTGTAGGCGAAAGTGTCAAAAATCATCCGTCTCAGTGCTTTGCGCCTCTTGATATTCTTGAAACTTTTTTATTTCGTGCGTCTTTGAATTTTATTTTGTCGTTTTTTTATTTCGTGAGATTTCATGCCACGAAATTTCATTACATTCCTACTAGTCAGTCATTGTTAAGATTGGTCTTGAGACTCGTTGTTTCCAATTTATTTTTTAGACTGTTGCCGTCTGGCATAGTGGAATTTGTCCCGCAGGAGTTTAATAATCCATCCATCCATTATCTACCTTTTATCCCTTTCACGGGGCTGACTTCAGGCAAAAGGCAGGGTGATATGCAAACTGGCCTTGCATATCACAAGGCCTGCGCATTTTCACTCCCTCTTTTTCTATTTCCCTCCCTCCCCAAGGGCAGTATCTGGAGAAATCAAGTCGGTGGGCCATTAAAATATCAATAAAGTTCTTACCATCCGAGCAGCCAGCTAGATCTTGTCAGATTATCTGTAGCAATGTTTGTACCTGTGAGTGGTATGTAGTACATTTTCTATTCTGTGGTCTACTTTTACCTGACATATTCGAATGGAATGTGCATGTGCACACTTAAAGATCCTGGTATGTTTTCCTTTTATTGTTTAAATGACAATTTTAATTTTAATTATTGGCTGTAACTTTGGTGTAACCCAAAGCTTGCCACCAAACAAGTTTTACATGAGATCAGTAATAAGCCATCTATGTTACCACCTCTGAGCCAAGATTCTGAGGTCGGTACATAACTGCAACACACGGATGCTGTGAGCTATGGAGAACAGACTTGTAGAGAGAGTGAATTAATGTGTTGAGATTCATTATGTACACTATGGTTTAACCACAAAAAGGATTATGAGTTGATGTGACAATATCTTTGAGGGGACTGTCAGTAGGTTGAAGGAAGTGGCCTTTGTGTATGTGTTATTCGCTTAGCTATTCTCTGATTATCATGTCACCAACAAGTCTTTAGAGAAGAAAACCACTAGGCCCAGTCATTGTGTGTGGCTTCCTCTATTGTGCTTTAATCGCAGGTTGTAAATCTCTTTCTGGGTGTTTGTGTTAGTAAGATGCTTCTGTCACTCCTTCCAACCTCATACTCCTGTGTTATTGTATATTTGTGAACACTCCCCTCTCTTTCTCCGGATTATTGGGCGGCTGGCAGCCCAATCATTCACCAAGAGGAAGGCCGGTATTGTAAACCACTTAATCAGTTAGAATGACAGAGGGCGGGTGCAGTGAGTAAAGGGGAGGGGTTGGGGTTAGTAGCAGTCCAGCTGAATAGTCTGGCCTGGCAGCAAAAAGCGTTGAGATGATCGGTGGCAACTGTCCTGCCTGCTGATGTGTGGAGTGTGTCAGAGAGTGGAGGGGGGGCAGCTGAATAGGAACTGCGAAGCGGAGGGGGTGTGTCTTTGTGTGTATGTCCGCCTGCTCAGCTGTGTTGAAAGGCTGCCAGTGTCTGGACGGCTCAGCTGGCTTTTTTTATCTAGTCTGTTGGAGTGCTGTCAACAGCCAGAGGGGCTGCAGCCTGGCCTGGCATGTTGGAGTCTGGTCTGGTGTCCCAGCAGCTTTGTGGATGAAAGAGTAGCAAGTTGATCAGTGTGTAAAGCATGACAGAAACGGGGTCTGGCACCTCACTTGAAAAATGCAGTCGTTCTTTAATATGTGCAGTATAAGTCCGTTTTGAAATAATTTTATATTAGATAGAGACTTATTAGGGACAGTTGAAAAATAAGGTATTGTAAGGTAATAATAATAATAATAAGGTGTATAACACAGAAAAGTGTATTACAAGGTGTGAAGTTGATTTACAATATTTAGGGTATAAAGGTGAAAAAATTACATTAAATTAAATTAAACTCACCACTCCTTCCACGCATTCATCTTGCGATAGCGATTGGTTCAACTTATCTTAGGTGGATGGAAATATATCTGGGGGCCAGAACTATCTATTGTGGCAAATGAACATGAGTTTGCTGGATCTGTTTTCTAGACTTCCTGTTTAGGGGCTTAATGCAGTGTTCTATCTGCATGCCTGTCCTTTGACTAGTTTGTGTAATGTTTCGTGAAACAGCTGTCGGCAGTATTATAGATTGTAGTGCATGCATTCTGCTTGCTTTTTGGCACACTGAAGAATTCTTTTGGCGCAGTGGAATTATTTAAGATAGTACAATCTGATCAAATCATCTCCACACAGCTCCATAGAAAATGTTTTATTTCTCCAGAGGCCCAAGTACACAGCTCTTAGGAGACGAGCTTGAAACCTAATCCATACTACGAACGAATGGGATCGTGCGAATACGGCTGCCAGGTTGTGCTTAATTACCTGTCAGTGTGGCTGACAGGTAATTAAAAAACACTTTTCCAAAAAATGCAAATGGGTAATCCCTTATCAACTTCATGCTGTTTAGAAACTGTATGTTGTGGACCAGCTTTTAACCTCCTGTAGTAGTTGTAAAAGAGAGGGGGCAGGTAAATGAGAAGAAAGACTGGAAATGTTGCAGTTGTCTCGGGTTGGATAAGTCCACCCTTCCAATAGCTGGTGTCATGCTGAGCTGTTATGGTGCCAGAGCATCAATGAGCTGGTTGAGCGCAAACCACCATAGTCCGCTTGGCACAGCTATGTTACTGCCTGCAGTGGCAGAGGGGGGCTTGTAATGACAAATTGTCCTTGAATTTGAGGTAGAACCTTTGTTGGCACGTATGTCGCTGATTAGAAACACAAATGAAAATCATAATCCATTGTTATTTCTGAACTTTTCAAAACACCTTTCGGGAAAAATAATGAACTTTATTAATGGAAACAGTTTAGTTAATGGCATAACATTTCCAGGCAGATGTTAACCATTAAATAGGTTGTAAGTAGCAGTAGGATGTGACTGGTGGGGGCTGTGAATTATAATCAGTAATTTGAATATTCAATACATTGAACAAGTTGAGTCATGCCTTTGAATTCTGGGTTGTAAAGAAGCTTCTCCTGTCACCCTTTAAAGCTAATGTGTTGAAATAAATTAAGTTATTAATGTCTTTGTCAATTTGTCTTTTTTAGATGGGCCTGGGTAGCAACGGGGGTCCTTTTGGCACCCAGCCCTACGGTCAGGGTGCCACAGGACCAGGCCAGCAGCTAAACCCTCAGCAGCAGCTCCAGAACAAGGCTGCCCTTGCCAACAGTCTGCCACCCTTTCCCAGTGAGCTCAAAGGGGCTGCTGTCTCATCGGTGCCAAATATGGTTAGTGCTTGTTATGCACAATCAAAAGACTGCGATTTAGATACTAACACATAACAAGAAGATGGCTATAGATATGAATTCCCTTCTGTATTGTAAAAACAATGCAACTATAAAACATACAGAATTCATTTTATTGGTGACAAAATAAGTTATTTAATGATTTTATAGCTACACTTGTGTCTTGATGGTATTAATATCTGTGTCCAAGCATTTAAACTTCTCTACAACAGTGAAAGCAACCACCAACTGAAGGCGATAAGAGTGATAATTGATCAAATAACCATTACAGCCTTAACTCCTCAAACTAAGACAAACAACTTGTTTTTTAAATTTATCTTACACTTTAGGCAGCTCTGTTGTCATATTTGGCAAAGAGCTGATATTGACATGGCTGTCAACTAGTCAGTAGGGGTGTAACGAAATAGTCATCTCATGAAACAATGTGAAATACAGGGACCACGGTATGAAATAATCATGAAACGAAACACACCACCACACATACAGTATATGTTCCACACCACCAATTTATGTGATGCAGGGGCATCCACTGTTTTCTTGTCTTCCTCAATTTTCTTGCTGAAAAACAACGGTGCTACTGTAGGCGAAAGGGTCAAAAATCGTCGGTCTCAGTGCTCAGCGCCTCTTGATATTCTTGAAACTTTTTTATTTCGTGCGTCTTTGAATTTTATTTTGTCGTTTTTTATTTCGCAAGATTTCGTGCCACGAAATTTAATTACACCCCTGCTAGTCAGTCATTGTTATGATTTGTCTTGAGACTCAGTGTTAATTTTTTAGACTGTTGCCGTCTGCCATAGTGTAATTTGTCCCACAGGAGTTTAATAATCCATCCATCCATTATCTACCGTTTATCCCTTTCACGGGGCTGACTTCAGGCAAAAGGCAGGGTTCACACTTGCATATCACAAGGCCAGTTTATTTTTTTCAATTCTCATAATTACATAAAAGTAACACCTCTGCCTTCCTCTTTCTCGTCAATGCAGCAGCTTCAGCAGCAGCCTCAGCAGCAGGCTGCAATGCTCCCCCTGGCTGGCGGTGGAGGTGTGGCGATGCCTTCAGCAGGACCTACAGCTGATCCAGAAAAGCGCAAGCTGATCCAGCAGCAGCTGGTCCTGCTGCTTCATGCACATAAGTGCCAGCGACGAGAGCAAGCAAATGGGGAAGTGAGGGCCTGTGCTCTGCCTCATTGCCGCACCATGAAGAACGTCCTCAACCACATGACCCATTGCCAGGCTGGCAAGTCCTGCCAAGGTGAGTTGGTGCATTTGAGATAAATAAATGAATAGTCAGTGAAATTAAAGATATGCTTTAGGCAGTGACCAGTGACACGTTTGCGAAAGTGAACTTCAGATACTTTGAAAATTGCTGTGGCATAGATCGATAAATGGGATAATGAGTTGTACACGAAGTGTCGAGAGGGAGCAAGTGAGATTAAATGCTGAAATTATGTTGTTGTGTTTGCAAATTGTTGATGTTACCGATTGCTCATATGACCATTAAAACTACTCAGCATTATGGTAGTAGACTTCAAGAATATAAAAGCATAGTGTTGCCCAAACATAATTACAAAGCAAGGTGTTGATCTAATAACTAAAGACTTGTAGTAGTGGCACTGCTCTTGGACTTCAAACATACTCAGAGGATGTTTAGCCAGTGTGTCTGCTCCCAGTTTGCTAGCTCATTTCATCTTGGTTAGGATCTCTGCTTTTCACTGCATTTGAAACAATGATAGTGACAGATTTTGTACGTAAAATATAATAATTGCTTATGTAGTTTATCTGATGTCTGGTGGTAAGGTTTAGTCTGCAGGCAGCATGGTTTGACTTTGGGTCTTAATCTGATGCATTTTCTTTGTTTATTGGTGCATACGGAATCACAGAAATCCACCAACATGATAACACTACAATATTTGAGTCGTTGCCAGTAACACTGGCAGTCTCACAAGGGAAATGAGATTTAATTATATTTATTTATATGCAGCATGTAAAGCATGAGGGCATGTAATTCTGTTTGGAGCAACACTGACAAGTGCCACACAGCTAATATGGATAATTTTAGCATACTTGTAATGTTTCACAAATCTAGCTACCTCCCCACTAGCCTGTCCACATATAAAATGTAGCACCTCAATTAGTTCAGTCATGCACTAGGAAATGCAGTTTGGGTTACTTCTTCTTATCCTTTATTTATCCCTTTCCACTGGGTCAAAGGAACGGCCTTCCAACATTGGAAATTGCAGTGCAGTGAGCTGACCCTGAAATCACTGTGATTTAGGCAGATACATTTCTTTTCATTCAAATTTCATTTCCATTCTGTCCATCTGTTTCACTTCATGTGCAGTTAGTTTTCTCGTCTTCTCAAGACGCAGACTGTTCTTTAAATTACATCCATAAACCACATTTTTTAGCTCTAGATTTGTGTTAATCACGTAACCGTATACTGTGGTTGGGAGTACTTGGTATTATTTTCTCTTGAAGCGCAGGATTAATATACAGTATGTTAAGTGATTTACCATGACTGCGTAGTCTGTGATGCAGAATGCATCCATTTGTTGTAAGTGCTGGGATACAGGTAGGGATGAAGACATGGATAGAAAGAAAAATGCCACATTAGTCATGTGGGAACACTCAGTAAACACAATATAAATTATTATTGTAATGTAGATCAAATTATTGATTCAGTATTCACTGCGGTAATAATTTCAGGGGATATTGCCCGACAGTTGTGTTAAGCACTGTCTAATGACTAATGACAGAACATTTTGATTATAAAGATTTTATACCCGTTGGCCTACTTTTCCCATTGCCTTTTTGTGTGTTTTTCTTTGTAGTGGCTCACTGTGCGTCGTCCAGACAGATCATCTCCCACTGGAAAAATTGCACACGACACGATTGTCCGGTCTGCCTCCCGCTGAAGAATGCCAGCGACAAACGGACCCAGCAGCGTAAGCATGAGTTACAGGCCTTGGTTCTCTGTCATTTAACTGTTGTAAAGTCGTTCATCATTAACTTCAAACAACTACAATGTTGAATTATCTTCACCGAGTGTGAATATAGCAAAATCTGGGTTTATTGGACTTTGATGTCTCAATCTATACCACCGCAATGACAAGATACGCTGTTGGCACACTGAGGATTAAGAGTCCGTAGTGACGGTTTCAGAAAAAATTAGACCTGCTTGTTGCAGTCTTGAAACCATTACGAAATGTGTGTGTGTACAGTATGTTTTGTGTTTCGCCATTTAGGCGAGTCAGGCAGTTTATTTCTTGGCTTATGCTTCTCCAATGACTGAAAGCACTCGAGTAAGAGTGTGGTCCTGCTGGGCTTGTAATCTGACACACAGGAGGAATAGATGTGTGATGGAGGGAGAGAGGGTGGAAACGGGAGCATGTGCTTGAGAAATCCCGCACAGCCATGGGCTGTTGTGGTGTTTACTGCTACTTGCCATCAGAACAGAGCCGAGTTTGACACTGTATTTCATGCTAAAACTGCTCTTCTTTTGGTTTTGATTTTCATGATCTCAAATCCTGTTAAGTTTAATGCCACACCAGCCCCTTGAGATTTCTCTGCAGTACTTTAATTAGTTGCTAGAGTGTTACATTAATTACTCTAAACTTTGCCTCACATTTTTGTTCTGAGTGTTTTTTTCTTCACCACTCTGCTCAGCATCTTTCATCACATAGAGCATTCCAGTGTTGCTCTGTTCCTGTTTGGCTTGCATGTTAAAGAACGTGATGCCGGAGCTAATGTCTCTCCTGCCAAAGTAAACAGAGCACAGTTTTACTTTGTTCTGCCTCTGATTTTTTGCATTAAAACTGAGCGCTTTTTCAGCCCATCGATTGGGGAACCTAGAAAAATATGCAAACACACTGTCCCCTGAAGGGATTTATGCATTTATTCAGTTCTCTGCTTTTGAAGCATTTAGTTTTACATTCATTTTCTTACTGTATAATGCTGCCATGTTAAGACTCCATCTTGCAAAAGGTCAACGGTTTTAAATACATCTGCGTTGGTTGTTTTACCTGTTTTAAGTTTTTTATGTTTGTTGTTTTTTCACCATTTCATATTTTTTTATATTGGAACACAGCATCAAAAACTACATATTTTGATGTACTTTAGCTGGCATAGCAACAGAGTATGCAACATGGTCTACACTGCAAGCTGCCAACAGTACAGTCGGTATGATTGCACATGAGTGTCTGATTAATTTGCCTCTCTTTTTCTAGCTATGCTGAACTCTCCCAATACGGGCCTCCAGAACCCCATGTCTTCAGTTGGTGTGGGCCAACCCAGTGCTCCCACCATCAATACCTCAACCCCCATAGACCCCAGCTCCATGCAGAGAGCCTATGCGGCACTTGGGCTGCCTTACAGCAGCCAGGCCACTGGACAGGCCCAGGCCCAGCAGGCCTCAGTTCCGGGACAGACAGCAGGAGCACAGAATGCACAGGCTCAGCAACAACAGCTGTCACAGCAGATGAGACCCATCAATGCACTTGGTAAAGTCAGATGAGATTATTATTTTATTCTAAAATTTTATGAGCCTTCTAAGATTGTATCCTCTGTTAAATATTTGCCTTTTGGGTATTATTTGGGTATTTGGCCATTAATTCTTCTGTACAGGTGCAGAGCACCCAACTAAGGAATTCTACATTGGATTCTACATTGGTTTCACCTATAGGAAAAAAACATTTAGGAAATAATTAGATGTTAAACTGTAAACATAAATACTTGCAGGCAGCCTTTTTTTAACTTTATTGCCTTAATTGCATATTAACAGGCAATTAACATCACAAAGGAATACATACAAACAAAAAAAACAAAAAATACAAGAAGATCTTGAGAAGGGGTCTCATCTGTCACACAAATAGCACTGTAGAGAGTATAGCACATAACTTATCTAGTTTTGTACTCCAAAAGAAGGGGGTATTTTAGGTCAGAAAAATAAACAAATAAATAAATACAATAATGAAGTAATAATAATAATAATAATAAATGAATACAGTGTAAACTGTATAATCGTCCTAAGCGCGATAGTCAATAACTGGGGTCCACCTTCTCATAAAGGCAGGTACTTTTAGCTGTAATTGGGCAGTCATATATTCCATCATGTAGATATGTTTTACTTTCTGTAACCACTGAGTGATCATGGGAGGGTCAGTCTTCATCCAATTGATAGTAATCATTTTTCTTGCAATCATCAACAGAATGTGTAATATATAACATTGTTCTGTAGTGAGCAGGTGATCAGGAAACACATCTAATAAAAAGAGTCCATAGGAAGGTCCACTGCCAGTATTTTTTCCAGTTCTTCTTTGGCCTTTTTCCAAAATGTTTGTAATTTCGGACAGTCCCAGAATATATGAGTATGGTCGCCGACCATGCCACAGTTCCTCCAACATTTGTTGCTGTGATTGTCCTTGGAAACAAAAGTTGTTAGTGGTGTCCTGAAGAACCTAATTTTGACCTTCCAGTCAAATTCCTTGTATGGTTGGCTTCCAACCCCCTTGTGGCACCTGGAACATATGTTTTCCCAAGAGTCATCATCTATTACTACATTCAGCTCCAGTTCCCATCGTTGCTTTATGTATATTGTATTATCTGACATATCCATCAATAATTTTTTGTATATATGAGATATTTGTTTTTTTGTTAGAGAACGGTGTTCAGGCAGCCATTATAACAGTCTCTCTATTGCATGTAGAGTTTACAGAGTTTACAGACAAGGTAGTCATTCCAAGCTGAGATATGTACTAAACTTAATTTGAAATCAAGCAGTTCTGTTTACTTATAGTGTACTGTTTTACAGGTAACCAGATGGCTCTTGGAGGTGCAGCAATGGGTGTGACCACTTCAGAACAGACAAACCTGCACACAGACTCCCTTCCCAACACACTCAACACTAACAAGTCAGTCCCTCAGTACTAGCTTGAATTCAAATATTTCTTTAAAAAATTCCACGCACATTTTCCAGATTATATTTAAAACGCAAATGTTGGAAATGTACGTGACGTTTCATGGTTTTACTTTTTTACTTTTGTTTCAAATCCAGTCAGCTGCTGTCAGACGGGTCAGCTGTGGGATCGATGGGCAACCTACCCACAGCTGCACCTGTCTCTGCCACAGGCACCAGGAAAGCCTGGCATGAGCATGTCACTCAGGACCTGCGCAATCACCTCGTACACAAACTGTAAGTACATACACCTTCTGTATGTTTCAGTTAAATATAGCCTTTTATTCCCGTCACTTGCTACACTGATGTTATTAGTATTGTTATTAAATTACTAATTTCTGGTGACTGTAGTATTGATTTCCAGAGATATTCACTCCTCCAAATTCTATTCTTTTACGGCAGAGTACAAGCCATATTCCCTACCCCTGACCCGGCAGCTTTAAAGGACAGACGAATGGAGAACCTGGTGGCCTACGCCAGAAAGGTGGAGGGAGACATGTACGAGTCAGCTAACAGCCGGGTACGTCTTTCGACCAGTCTGCAGCTATATAATGACTTGAATTTTTTATCTTAACAAGGACACACACAAAACCTTGTTAGCATAGTATAATAGAGCCACAAAATACACAATTTAAATTTACTACCTTTACTACCTTCACCACAGGATGAGTACTATCACTTCTTAGCTGAGAAAATCTATAAAATACAGAAGGAACTGGAGGAGAAGAGGCGCTCAAGACTACAGAAGCAGATCATCAACCAGGCACCAATGGCTGCTCAGGGGACTCAGCAGCCTGGCCTTGCCCAACCCAATGCCTTGGCCCCAAGGCCACAGAGTAAGCATACATATTATAACAGAATTTCCTGTGTGTCTGTGTGTCATTTTCTATCATGTAGTTCATATATTTTGTTTTTATTTTATAGATGGACCTGTTCCTTTGCCAAACTTGCCAAATCAGATCATGAATCGCATGCAGGTTTCACAAGGTACGTTTATTATAGATTCTGATTACTCTGGGTCAAATAAAACATCTGACAGCCAAAAAGAAAGTAGCACTGTTGCTAAACATCACCATTCACCCCTCTCTATGCACGGTGGAGTTCTTGTGCATTATTTAACATTTTGGTCCAATTTCTGTACAGGAATCAACCAATTCAACCACATGGCTCAGATATCCCAGGCACCCATGGGGGCCCGTGCAGCTTCACCCATGAACCATCCACAGCAAATGAACATGAGCTCCGTCCCAGCGGTGAGAAGGACACTCCAGTCACAGCCCAAACACACACACATATACATAAATATTCACATCTATATAAAAACACGAGCAAACCATGGCTGCAAAACATACCTCCACAGACATTGTCGACTAAGGTTGTGAGTGTTCTGTAATTTTCTAAGATGGATGAGTCATTGCACCAGGTTTACATTCAGCAAAAAAAGCAAATGACTGACTCTGAGGAGAGGTAGTTAACTTGAAAAGAATGCAGCCAACTTGGAAAGAAGGGAGCATGCTACTACAAGATTGGATTTTTCATTGTGTTGCTGCACTGTGTTGCATTTAGACAAACTGTTCGAGCATTGGAGAGGTTTTGGGAAGCCTCGTGTGGCATAGAGGCACTGAGCTTTTAGTAAATGTAATGCCATGTTGTTACATTTCTTGTTGGGAACCATGACTCCAGTGAACACAGTGTGTGTCCTTGCTATTTTTGTTCATTTCATTCCTGGGTGCAAGAAAGCCTCACAAGTACAGCATAGGAGAGAGATAATTCCATACAATTGGGGGGTTAAGGTTCATATGGCTTATGACCTTGCAGTGTTTTGTTGATAATGGCCACAAAAATGTTAACCTGCATTTGTTGTTGTGACACTCGAATTCAAAGTAATAAACATGTAGCAAGTTTTTGGCTAATATGAATATTTAAGAATTACACTAAGCTAATGGATCAACAGATTCCTGATAATCTATTTCTTACAGTGATTCTTAACTTAGTAAACACTTCATTGGCTTTTCGAGATAATAATTCTAATTAACTGATTAAAATGTATAATAATTATATAATTATCATAACTGCAAATGACAAAGTATCAGAACAATCTAATTTAACCATGTGATTATATTTGTAATGGTCTGTGGAAACCCTCAGAAGAATATCTGTCGCTATGCTCAATTAAACATCTTGTTTCATGCCTTGTAGATGGGCATGTCTCCCTCCAGAATGCCTCAGGCCCAGGGCATAATGGCTGGACATGGTGGCAGCAACATGGTGGCCCAGACTGCTAGCCAAGGACAATTTCTGGCTCAAACCCAGTTTCCCCCAGGATCTGCTGCAGTTGCTGCAACAGGGACCATGAATGTCAACATGGGTCCTGGCATGGGTCAGCCTCAGGCTCAGGCTGCTGTCACCCAGGTAAGACATGAAGAGTGATCAGGAGTGTGGTGCTGTTATGAGCCAAGGCTGTGTTTGGTGCTTTTGCTTTTAGAGATGCTACATATTTATGCTAATTACAGCTAGCTGCTGGGGAACTCAAATCAAATTCCTTTAACCAATCATACAGCAGACTAATTTCTCTTACACTGTTCTCATACAAATCGCAAGGTGCTCTCTAAAACCCAAATTTGTGTGTGGTGTTGTGTTTGTCTGTTTGACCTGATGACTGTATGTTTGTCTGCTTCTGTGTCTGTGTGTGTGTCTGTGTGTGTGAATGTGTGTTTCCGCCTGCCCTTTGTGTGTGTCCTTCTCTCCAGCAGCAGCAGCAGAGCGCTAACCTCCCCATGAATGCACTTGGCCCCTCGCTGGGCCCTCAGCTAGCCTCCTCCCAAACCCCCTTGCACTCCACGCCTCCGCCTGCTGCCTCCTCTGCCTCCACGGCTGGGGGGGCCACTAACCTGCCGCACCCCCAGCCTTCAAGCCGCAGCTCCACTCCCACCCTCCCTGGCCCCGCCCCAGCCCAGGGTGCCACCCCACCCTGCCCCACCCAGCCCCAACCCCAGGCGGAACTGCCCACAGCAGCCCAGACGCAGCCCCCACCTCAGCCCCCTACTACGCCGGTGAGACTGAGACCCTCCGCATGCCCTCCACACTGAACTCCCCCCGTGCAAACTCCCATCCCTCTGACTGCCATGTACAAATCCGTCCCATCTACCTTTCTGTGTTATAATTGCATCTTCATTGCCTGTAGCATCCATCACAGTGGGAATGTTACGTTTTGCAACTTAATACAGCAGTGAAATCAATATGGGAGGTGTTCATCTGAGTCATAGCTTCAGTTCTGCATGCAAAAATGCAGCAAAGCTGTTGCACATTCTTCATGTTTGTCCTTTCCTTGTTTTAGCTGTCCCAGCCAGGAGCTAGTCTGGATAACCGGGTGCCCACACCGGCCTCAGCTGCCAGCGCTGACCTGCACTCACAGCACATTGGAGCAGACCTGCCTGTCCAAGAGATCAAAGCAGAAACACACCATGACCAACAGGAGTTTGAGGCCGCTGGCGGCAAAGCTGAGATCAAGATGGAGGTGGGTCAGAGCCACATGGTCAAATGTACTAAAAACTTTAATATGCTTTAGATCTGGTGCTTGTTGGGTGAATAAACAGCATGTGAACCCCGCCCCCTGATGCAGGAGCTCTAAATTTGATAGGCACACCTACTTCATGCAAAAATTTTATTTACAGTGTCACACAAACTGAGGGATAAAATCTCAAACCTTTCACCTTTCATGCATGCTCATTAAAATAAGGATTATTTAGCTTATATTTAATTTTGCATTCATGCATTCATATATTTGATCAGAATAGCTGCACTTGTAACACCAGACAGTTTAAAATAATCAAGAGACTTGTCAGTTAAGATTCAAACCGCCTTTTCACCTGTGGCTATTATAACTGTATCAGAGAAAATCATCTATTTCCTTTGAGTGTTAAAACATGACAGTGGTATAGCAAGTGCTACTTACTAAGTGGTAAATTAAGTCATAACCTAACTGTTTGTAGACTGAGGATGACTCTGCTTCAACATTGGTGAAGAAGGAGGAGCCAGAGGAAAAGCCGGAGCCAATGGAGGTAGAGGAGAAAAAGCCGGAAATGAAGACAGAACCCAAAGAAGAGGAAGAGGGTGGATCCAATAGCACAACCTCCTCATCCCCCTCTCAGTCACGGAGAAAAAGTGAGTCCGAGTAAAACCTGTATAGAGTCTATGAAAGGTGAAATAAACAAGCTCTACTAATTTAACAGAATGGGCTTTTTGTCATCACCATGTTCACACACCCACGGTGTGCCAACTGTGAGACCAACTGTTGTGACTCATTTTAGTAACCAAATGAAACGCTCATGTGCACACTTGCTCTTTAGCTTTAACTGCTAAACTAGCTTCACTGTCAATCAGTGTATCTGCAGTGGCACCAGTAACACCAAACTGGCATCCTTGAATCTTGAGAGGAATGTCTAGAAAACCAAATTGTTACTGTAGTTTCTGTAAAATTTACTTATACAACATTTTCAGTGTGGCACTGTCTTGGTGTTCAGGCCCTTGTTCGCCGCCTTTGAGGTTTTGCTGTTTTGTTCTGTTTTGGTCATTTAATGGACAGAAATTGCAAAGTGAACTGTGTGATGTGGGACAATATGGTGCAATAAATGTTTTGAGAAAAAAAAGTTAGATTGTGGAGAGGGCCATTGACATACTGTGACGTTTTTCTGGAACTTTAACTTTTGTCTCCCTGTGTACCCATTTTTTGTCTTCCTGTTATTTTTTTCAGTCTTTAAGCCTGAGGAGTTGCGCCAGGCTCTGATGCCGACATTGGAGTCACTGTACCGCCAGGACCCTGAGTCATTGCCCTTTAGACAGCCAGTAGACCCTTTGCTTCTTGGCATTCCGGTAGGTAGCACAGGCCTGCTTGTCACCTGATATTTCACTAACGTGACTTTATAGAATCCAGCTGCACTGTTTTAAGTCTTTTGTATGTAACTCACATTTATTTTTCCTTCTCTCTTTAGGATTACTTTGACATTGTTAAAAACCCAATAGATCTGTCCACAATAAAGCGAAAACTCGACACAGGCCAATACCAAGAACCCTGGCAATATGTTGATGATGTCTGGCTGATGTTCAACAATGCTTGGCTCTACAACCGCAAGACATCCCGTGTTTACAAGTACTGCTCCAAACTGGCCGAGGTGTTTGAATTGGAGATTGACCCTGTCATGCAAGGCCTAGGCTATTGCTGTGGGAGGAAGGTGAGTTGGAGCAGAACACATGAAAGTTAGAGGTACAGTCAAAGCCTGTGACAGTAAAAGCAGTGTATGCTGTCAAATTACCATTGCTAACTTCTACTTTCATGATTGGATTTACAAAGACATACCAGAGCAGTTTGACTCGTTAGGATGAGCATGTGTTTCATCAATGTTTTGACATTTTGACCAGTTTGACATCACCAGCTAAGAGATGAGGCACATTTAGATGCTAAGCCAAAGCACTAAACCAAAAATTACATTTATACTAATTTATTTTCCTATTCCCAAAGGATTTATTGAAATATTTTTGGAAAGGTTTTGACTGCCTTTGTTGTCTCCCTTGTGTTAACAGTACGAGTTCTCTCCTCAAACCCTCTGTTGCTATGGGAAGCAGCTCTGCACCATACCCACTGGAGGGACATACTACAGTTACCAGAACAGGTACCTGCGTGTGTGTCTATGCATATCTGCAATTACGGGGCAGCTGTGAACTCAACTATGTGTTGAGTATAAAATAATGTTTTACAGGCAGTAATTTAATCTCACCGAATCATCTCATCATCAAATCATATTCATCACACATCTGCATGTACGTTTGCTTATTACATCTTTTGATGGGGAATAAATGTAGACATTTACACTACATTAGCCATCACATGTAGGCTGTGATCTGTTTCTCTGTAGCTCTAGAATGGACCGGGCATTTACTGTCATCCTGACAGATACACATTTAACGGCTCTTCCTCTCAGTCCTGGCATGGCATGAGATGACTCAATGGGTTTTGCTCACATCAACATTCATGTTGCCATGTTCCAGTAGTTCTTCCCAAAACCGTAAACGGAAACATGGAAGACCCTAACCCCAGAGGAGTGTAGTCAGTGAAAAGAGCACTGTGTTCATTGGTTTTCTCTTTATCTAACAAGAGATTGGTGAATTCAGTGTTGCCACCCTCTCTATTGTGTGATAAATGAAAATATAACACGAAAAAAAGCCACAAACAGCATTGCCTTTTCCTATGAGCTTAAAGTCAGTAGAAACTGGATTACATCGGATTCATTTGCACCCCCTGCTGTATAAACTGTGTACCGGCAGCCATTTTTTTACACTTTGGGCACTGGAAAAGCAGAACAGCAGTAGTGAAACAGCACAGCCTGACAGACAGCATGAGGCTCCAATAGTGCAGTCCATTCATACTCTCAATGGGAGCTCAGGGATTCCCTGATCTCTGTTATAAAACACAAAGGCAAGTGTTTTTTGCCCACAGTTGTGCTGGGCACACACTAACAAGTAGCTGAATACTTGACATTGAAATCTTGTGTAAAAGAAAACACCAGGATCTGTATAAAAGTACAGTTCAGGAGGGTTTATAGTCTTGTGCATGCTGATTGTTGAATGTGTCGTCTTTAGGTACCATTTCTGTGAAAAGTGCTTCAATGAGATCCAGGGAGAGACTGTCACTTTAGGAGATGATCCCGCACAGCCACAAACGTAAGTATCCCGGCTTGTGTTAAACCTGAAGTGCACTAAGTGCATGGCAACTATAGCAACCAATATTATGCTGAATTCAGCCTTTGTCAATACTTAAGTGAGATTTTCATCCACTGTTTTGGTGAGAGTGATGGAGAGAAATCGTAGGACAGACAGGGCTGCCATAGTGCTGCAAATATGCAGTTCTGAAAAACAGCCCTTTTATGTTATTGTCAAAAGTGTCACTGAATTTTTGGATCATAATGTGAAACTAGGGCAGGGAAAATTACACTATGGTGGGCCACTACATTCTCAGTAATTAATGGTTAACGCTGGTATATTAGAGGCTATTAGATGCTTATTGTGTATGCATTATTGAGACCGCAGTTAGCAACACTCCGGATGTCTTTACAGTAACCATTTTTTTAGTGTTTAAGTCATTAACTAATTCAGCCGGCAATGAGAAACACACGTAGCTGAGCAATGAAGAACTTGGTGTTAGTTTGCGCACGCACGCATGTGTTTGTTTATTAGTTATTCGTTTTTACTTATTGCCCCTTTGTTTTCCTCACACTTCAGGAGGATATCAAAAGACCAGTTTGAACGAAAGAAGAATGATGTACTTGACCCAGAACCGTAAGTGCACACCAGCCCCACTTCCTTTTACACAGAGGGACTTAACACTGAGAGAAAGCATGTTCTTTGCGTGCTTTCTTTGTACAACTATTTAATTTGTGTTGAACAATCATTTCACTTCTGTTTCTCAATTTTGTGTTCCGAACCCCCTCCTTATAACTTATTTCCTGCCACCCACATCTGGCTTTGTTTTTGTGCGTTTGGTGCACAGTCTGCATATTTTTTCTCTGGAGCTCTGATCAATCACTTCAGCTTAAGTAAGGCAACTCACCAACGCCACCTGCTGAGTGGAACTTTACTATTACAACATTTTCAGCCTTGCACTGTCTATGAACGGCATTCAGATCCCTGTTTGTCCAATGAAAGTTTTTCCATCAGAAAGCACAAGGCACTAAGTTCTTTGACATGCACAGAAACGTTCTCATTGCGAGTTTCACAATGTGAGTTAGACAACCTCCAATAAAGGCACAGTTGCACTTACAAGTTTGTAACAAATGGAGGAATATTGATTTGAATGGATAATTTATATTGCTTACTGTTTCAACAGTTAAGATATCAAGATTCATACAAATGTTCATATTAGAAACATGACAGTGATAGTTTTCAATGGAGTTTCACTCATCTGTCGCAGAAGAGTCAACTTGACAGTGCAGCTGCATTTAATTTTTTCCTCCTACTACATCTGGTCAAGTGTCATGTCTCCTACAATTGTCTGGTCTTCCTCAGGTTTGTTGAATGTAAGGATTGTGGACGGAAAATGCACCAGATATGCGTCCTACACTACGAGGTCATTTGGCCATCTGGGTGAGATGTTTAATTGGCTTCTTTAAGATATTTTTCCTTACATATTTGATATGCTAATTAACAATGAGTTTGATTTTCTCTCTTTCTAGATTCATCTGTGACAACTGTTTGAAGAAGAGTGGAAAAACACGGAAGGAAAACAAGTTCTCTGCAAAAAGTTTGTGCTTTTCATTTATTACCTTCGCCATTCAGGTTGTGTTTTCAGTGCTGTTATTTTCAGTGTCAGCACAAACTAGACCTGTTTCCACAATTTTTTTTCTGGAGGGGCTCATGACCCAAAGAAGGACCAATTAACTTTTAAAAGGGATAAAATTTAGGGGATGCATATGGGATACTTATTTTGCAAGATGGGACATTTTAAGCTCACTGGAGGTATGTGCTTTGAGAGTTTTTCCCCTGATAGTCCAAAACTCATAAATATCCTTGGAGTATAATACTTGACAAAGACAGTCACTGAAGCATCCACCTCCCATTTGACATTTTGCTTGAAAAATACATGTAAAGTTTTGAATTATTTAACGATTCACAAATGGAACTGACTAGTCTTCAAAAACCTATCCTTGTAATGTACGGTCCAGTGTTAAAACATCAGCTAAGCAAGGAAAATGAAACCAACTCTCTGCACGTGCACTGCGTCTATCTTTTTTTCCTGTCAAAGAGGTTGTTATATTCTTTACTCTTTGTTGCCCTTGACGACATATCTGACCTTTTATGAGAAATGTTCCAGACAGATTTGATCACATATTGTTTGACATATACCATCACTTCTAGTTGTGCTATCCTTGTTTGCTAAACTTGAGGACTACTCCATGAAGTTTTAAAACAACTGAAGTGATGGTTTTGAAATATTTGTCCTGTGTTTGTTGACTGTAGGGCTGCAGTCAACTCGGTTGGGAATGTACATAGAGGATCGTGTGAATAAATACTTGAAGAGACAGAACCACCCAGAGGCTGGAGAGGTGTTTGTGCGAGTGGTGGCGAGCTCTGACAAAACAGTGGAGGTTAAACCAGGCATGAAAGCCAGGTGAGAGCATCAGCGACCACAGAAATGTTGCCTGGGTATTAGTGTTACTTTTGTTTGTTGGGCATTTTTATTACTCCATAGTTTATATTACTTCATTATATTCTTATTTTGTAAAGGATATAAGATGAGAGGCCAAAATATTGTAGACAATTAGTAATGGTCTTATCCTCTTGGATGGCCCGTTTGTATAAAGTCATTGTGAAACCTGTAAATTTGACAATTTGGTGTATACACCCTCCCTGAATTCCTGAGTTGTTCACCTTTTCTTCCCAGAAAATCAAAGCCATGCTTATCCTTTCCCTTCAGGGGGAGGCCCTTGTTCAAAAACCTATTATCTCAGGTGGATTGATTTGATTCATGTTAGTGTTTTTAGTGTTTTTTGACACAAGCCCACATTAGCAAACATATCTGACAGCCGTTGACTCTGGCTTCTATTTTATTAATAGATTCAGTGCCTCTGCACCAGCGACAGCTGTTGCCAGAGGCATATCCCCACCATGTTGAGGGATTTTCTTTTTTTTTAAAAAACATTTTGATGTTTAAGGGGTCAAAGTTCAAGGTTTCTCTTTGCTTCAGAAGATTACAGCTACTTCTTAACTGGTTGGTGATACCATATAACTGTCAGGTAGTAATTCTAATTTCCTGATTATAACAGGTTTGTGGACACTGGTGAAATGCCTGAGGCCTTTTCCTATAGAACCAAAGCACTTTTTGCCTTTGAGGAGATTGACGGTGTGGACGTTTGCTTCTTTGGCATGCACGTGCAGGAGTATGGCTCCGAGTGCGCATTCCCCAACACTAGGTCTGTAAATATGTTCTTACGTGTTGTATAATATAATAGTAAAATGGCATTTGAGCAAGTTTCTCAACTGTGAGATTTAACAGTTTCCCTCTGTCCACCACTGCAGACGGGTCTACATATCATACCTCGACAGTATTCACTTCTTCAGACCTCGGATTCTACGCACAGCAGTGTACCATGAGATCCTCATCGGCTATTTAGAATATGTCAAGAAACTTGGGTAGCCTCCGTCAGCTATTCTTCTGCTTCAATATTTAACAGCTTACAACATGGAAAAGAGTCTTGAGATTGAATGTTGTGATGGGATCCAGCACTAGGACAACAGATGTCTTGATCTTTACGTTGTCTCTTCAGGTACGCCCAGGGCCACATCTGGGCATGCCCACCTAGTGAAGGAGATGATTACATCTTCCACTGCCACCCTCCTGATCAGAAGATCCCCAAACCCAAGAGACTGCAGGAGTGGTATAGGAAGATGCTGGATAAGGCGTTTGCAGAAAGGATCCTACACGACTACAAGGTAAGGAGGAGAATTTTTCTTTCAGATAGGCTTAACTTCTGACTATTAGTCTGAAATATTTATACCAAAGACCAAACCTACAGGCACATTCAAAACATTGAATGATTTGGTTAGGGAGACTTGGTAGCCCTAAACAAAATACATCTTTATTGGCTTGATTTGTGAATATCTTCTTCTGTTGTCTTAATAGGACATATTCAAACAGGCGACTGAGGACCGACTGACCAGCGCCAATGAGCTGCCCTACTTTGAAGGTGACTTCTGGCCCAATGTGTTGGAGGAGAGCATCAAGGAACTGGAGCAGGAGGAGGAGGAGAGGAAGAAAGAGGAAAACACTGCAGCATCTGAAACTCCTGAGGTTGAATTTTGTATTATGGCTAAATGATGTGGTCCTAGGGTACATATGGATTTGCAACTCCACTAAGTGTTTCCCACAAAAGTAATTCAGGCCACGTGGTAGTGGATTTAGAGCCCAAGTGACAAGAAAGTAGACTAGAAACTCAACAGAACTGCCTGCCACTTGCGGGTACATTGACAGCTTCCGCTAAAACAATGCGGTTTGGCTGTCTGTGTGGATTGTAAAAAGTTAAAATGCACACAGCTCTATATGCAAACACCAGAGCAAAACACTTGTTAGTGATCTCTTATATTATTACAGGGTGTTAAAATTTGTTTTTGGTCCATTGTGTAACTGTGATTGGACAAAAGAATGTACTCATTACTTATTCACTTAGACCAGACATCAGCGGAATCAGGAAAGAGCTTAGGTTCTCGTCATTGTCAAGCTTATTGCCAGGAAGGGTGTACAAAAGTAGTGATGATTGTTGCAATTGTTGACGTGAAAATTGGATAAATAAAACTGGATTGAACAAACGTTGCCGCTACAGTGACAATGAGTAACACAACTGTGGAACAAAAGGCCTCTGTGGATGCTGGTTGTCTTTAATATCTGTCTTTGCATTTTCCCCTCAGGGCACACCAGGTGACAGCAAAAATGCTAAAAAGAAGAACAACAAAAAAACCAACAAAAACAAGAGCAGCATGAGCCGAGCAAATAAGAAGAAGCCTGGGATGCCGAATGTAGCTAATGATTTGTCCCAGAAGCTATATGCCACCATGGAGAAGCACAAAGAGGTCAGACTGGTTGGGTTTACATGTGATACTAAAAGCAAGTGCTCATCAGATAAACAGGGGATGTGTTTGTAACAGAGGATGAGAAATTTTCTTTAAGTTTCTTAATATAATGTAATACTTTTGCACTAAATGCAAACCTTAAAACATTTTAATCTTTAAAGATGCTTAAATCTGATGCAGAACAATATGTCAAAGCAGTAATTTACTCCCTCTCAGTGAAACAAATTACAATTCATATTAATACTACAATGACCAATAAAATAATCATTTTACTTACATTACATATGAAGTATATGTAATGTAAGTAAAATTAAGTTTCAAATAGATCCTTCATTCTTTTCATGTCAGATTTTATTGTCTGTCATTTTGTATTAAGGGGGGGTGCGGCGTCATTTTTGCACAACAGACCTTTAGGATTTGTTGTTTTTTTTCTCTCAGGAAGTTTATGAGGTTTGTATTATAGTTAATGAGGTTTGTATTGATTGCAGTGAGTGAAATAAAGTGCAATGGAATCTGAAAACAAAATATGTGTATGTGTGTCAGGTTTTGGGGGGAGGGCGTGAAATTTTTCTTCAACCAAAAGGGGCCCAGCAGAGAAACTTTTGGAACAACAGTATTAAAACAAGAGGCAGCGCAGAAAACCATTTCTTTCCAAGTAGTAATTATTGAAAAACTCACTAGTAGCAGCCTCAGTTTAAATGTCATTTCACTTCTCTGACTCTGAACTACATTATTTTCTCTGTTTGCTGAAGGTGTTCTTTGTCATTCACCTCCACTCTGGTCCCATGGTTAACACCCTGCCTCCCATCATTGACCCTGACCCCTTGCTCTCGTGTGACCTGATGGATGGCCGCGATGCCTTCCTGACTTTGGCCAGGGACAAGCACTGGGAGTTTAGCTCCCTCAGGAGGTGCAAGTGGAGTACCATGTGCATGCTGGTTGAGTTGCACAACCAAGGACAGGACCGCTTTGTCTACACTTGCAATGAGTGCAAACACCATGTGGAGACACGCTGGCATTGCACTGTGTGTGAGGTGAGTTACTGTGATTTTAAAGCTGTCTTGTGTTTTTGCATACAGTCATGCCATGAAAAACTATTAAATGGAAGTCAGTTTGTTTTTTAAAAACAGAGACAAGGACCAGAAGGGCGGACAAGGAAAAAGCGATTTGTAGAAAAAGAAATTTGTAAAACTAAATTATCAAAATGTAAACTCCTATTAATGATTTTGTGCTCCTCTCCTCTCAGGACTTTGATCTTTGCATCAATTGCTATAACACAAAGGGCCATGAGCACCAGATGGTGAAGTGGGGCCTTGGCCTGGATGACGACAACAACAGCCAGAGTGGAGAGGCCTCCAAGAGCCCACAAGAGAGCAGACGCCTAAGCATCCAACGCTGCATACAATCCCTGGTCCATGCTTGTCAATGTCGCAATGCCAACTGCTCTCTGCCATCCTGCCAGAAGATGAAGCGAGTAGTTCAACACACCAAGGGCTGCAAGCGCAAAACCAATGGTGGCTGCCCTGTATGCAAGCAGCTTATTGCTCTATGCTGTTACCATGCAAAGCACTGTCAGGAGAACAAGTGTCCTGTCCCGTTCTGCCTGAACATTAAGCACAAACTCCGCCAGCAGCAGCTGCAGCACAGGCTTCAGCAGGCTCAGCTAATGAGGAGGAGAATGGCCTCCATGCAAGGGAGAACCATGCCACTACCATCTCCACCAGCCTCAGCTGCCCCCAGTACTCCCACCTCCCATGGCCAGCCCAACACTCCCCAGACACCCCAGCAGCCACTCTCCAACCAGCCACAGACCCCCAGCTCAGCAGGGGTCATGTCCCCTTCTTTCCCCAATGCTCCGCGCAATGGCCAGCCACAAGCACCAGTATCCCAGGGCAAGCCTGGGCCCCAGGCCTCCCCTCTACACCAGCAGCAGTCCCCTCTCCCTCAGCCGCCCCAGCCACCACAGCAGCTACAGCAGCAACCTCCCCTTGCTGCAGTTAAGATGGCACGGCACATCGAGATGATGGCACAGGCCCAGCAGAACCAGCAGAACTACCGGGTCAATATGAATGGCTTGCCAATGAACCCCCAGCAGCCACAGCAGCGCATGACTGGACCAATGCAGCCACCTATGCAAATGGTGCCGGGGCCAAGAGGACCACAGGTAATGCAAACAGGAATGGCCCCGGGACAGTGGCCTGGAGCTGCAGGGCCCATGCAGGCAGCTCAGACTCAACAACCTAACCTTGTGCCAGGCCAGACCCCACAGCAGGCCATGACCATGCAGAGAGCCATGATGCCTCAAGGGCAGCAACCTCAGCAGGGCCAAAGGATGCTGATACCCCAGCAGCCTGGTGCCCGTCCACAAACACCCCAGAGACCTGGTGCTATTGCCCCCAATGCCCTACAAGACCTTCTTCGCACGCTTAAGTCTCCCAGCTCACCCCAGCAGCAGCAGCAGGTTCTCAACATTCTCAAATCAAACCCTCAGCTAATGGCTGCTTTCATCAAACAGCGGACAGCCAAGTACCATGCCAACCAGCCACAGCAGCAACAGCAGCAGCAAGCAGGTCAGCAGCAACAGCCCGGCATGCCACCAATGCAGGCCATGGCCATGCCAGGAGGGGCAGTGCAGAGACCAGGAATGCCCCCACAGCAGGCCCAGCAGCCTCCTGCACAGGGCATGGCAGCATTAGGTGCTCAAGGCCAGCTGCTCAACACAGCACACACCACCAACCCCCAGATCCAAGAGCTCTACCGTCGGCAGCTCTTAAGACAGCAGCAGCAGCAGCAGCAGCAGCAGCAGCAACAACAGCAGGGAGTAATGGCACAGGGTCACCCTGGCCAGTTTCCTGCACAGACGCAGGGTACAGCTGCTACTTACTCCCAGATCCGTATGCAGCAACAGCAGCAGCAGATAGCCATGCAGACAGGCCCGGGAGCAGCTGGGGGACCCATGGGTCAGCTCCCACCTATGTCTCAGATGGCCCAGACTGGCATGGGCATGGACTCTACACAGAACTTGCTTCATCAGCGAATGCTCCAGCAGCAGCAGCAGCTTCCTCAACAGCAGCAGGCCGTCCTGAAGCAGCAGATGGGCTCTCCTGCCCAGCCCAGCCCAATGAGCCCCCAGACCCATTTGCTGGCTGGCCAGCCCCAGGGTGGAGCCCACCTTTCTGGCCAGCCCACACTAGCAAATGCCCTCAGCAATCAAGTCCGTTCCCCTGCACCCGTTCAGTCGCCCTGTCCACCTTCGCAACAACAGCCACCACATTCCAGTCCTTCACCGCAGATCCAGAATCAGCCCCAGCCCTCACCTCAGCACCCTCCTCCACCACACTCGGGTTCCCCCCACCCAGGACTTGGAGGCCCGCTGCAATCCATGGAGCAGGGACACATGGGCACACCAGAACAGAGTGCCATGCTACCGCAGCTCAACACACCCAACAGAGGGGGACTAAACAGTGACTTGGGGATGGTGGGAGATGCTACAGGGGACACTTTGGAGAAATTTGTTGAGGGATTGTAGCATTTCTGCTGGGAACTGAAAAACACAGTCTCACTCCCAGGGAGAGAGAGGACCCCTCCCCCAGCTTTCCCCTCGGACTCTTTATGCTGTTAGCTTTGGTCTTTCTAAGTTTGAGAACGGTTTTTGTACTGAGTAAAAAGTTTCAACTATTGTAAAAGGAAAAAAGAAAATTTGGTTGAGGAAAAAAATGCAAAAAAAAAAGTCAACACTTCTTGGGAATGAAATTGTTTCCTAAACCCAAGTAAAAGGGTATTTCTCCCTTAAGATGTTGAGGAATTTGCAAGTTGCTTCTTTAATGAAATTTAAATCACAAAGAATATATTTTTGGTTGAGACCAAATGTGTTCAATACTCAATTTATTTTTGGTTTGTTTCGGTATGTTTCATGCCTTTTTCCTTTTCTTTTTTTAAAGAAAATGTACAATTTCATTATATTATTCATATCTTTTTATTTTGTACCTTTGGAGAAAAAAACATAAAGAATTTTTTGTTGAAACTGTAAAATATTTTTGTCTGGGAATTGGGCCAGGTTTCATTCTCAACTGTCATCCCTGGCAAATGTAATCTAGATGTTGTACCATGAGTCCAAGGCAATGCGTTCAGGGACAGACTGCTCCCTTCCTCTTTGTGTATGAAGAGCACTCAGTTGTATGAAAATAGGAAATGGACTGCGCCAGGTTGTGTATACACAGGCATGTATACAGGCACACATGAAGACACTGACACAAACCCTCACAGTCACTAAGAGAAACACAGCGTTGCTGGTTTCACCAACAAAGACAACAAGGACTACATCCTCCATCTCAGTGGCCTGGAATTTAAAAACCTGTCTTGCAGGTGTAGAAAATTGTTGCTTTGACATTAAACAGAATTTGTCATACATTTTTGTCATACAAATGTTGTAAAGTGTAAAGAGAGTTTGAGAAAGAGACCAGCCCCCTAAGCTGAGGTGGAATGACTACCGGTTGTTTGTAGGCCACATCTCAGATGATGCACCATCTTCTAAATTTTACACTAAGTTGTGTGCTATCTAGAGATGATGGACACATTTGAGATTCACCCCGGAAAATTAAATGTTATATCAACCCTTATTCCTCTCTCAAAAACTTGAATTGGGGGGAATTACTTTTTCTCCTATTGTAAATCAAGTTATTAAACAAAATACTATAAATATAAGGAAGAGAGAATGAAATCACTGTATAAACTGGTAAAAGACTCATTTCTTACTTATATACCATATTGTTAAATAAACTGTGTGCAACAGAAGAACTTTAGTACTGTTGACTAAATAACAAGCTGTCAGTCATACTGGTTTGTGTTTTATTTTGTTTTAGCTAAGCATTGTTGCTTAACTACAAACTATAAAGAGGTTAATACAGTCACCTTTCTATAAGGTACTTGTAGGGACATGGTTAAGGGTAAGTAACTCACCTGTAACTCTCACCTCTTGACACCATACTCAGTCTCAGTGTATGACATTAATGGATGTCAGCAAATGATATGTAAATGATAGGAACACAGTTTTTGATGACGTGTTGGGATAAAACTTTCATAAACAACACAAGTAAATCTGAGATGTAAACTGTTAATTCCATTTAGACGAAAGACTTCAAGGATGGTGGAAGGGTTATAAGTATGAGGATGTATAAATCCTTAAAACAAGACTAGGTTTGTGACAGTGATTTTGTTTTTCTTGGTATTTCAGGTGTTCACTTTGTCAAAACCATAACCATGCGGAAATATATGGTTCATTATATTATATATAACATTTCACATAGATACTTTCTATTATTTTTCATTCATCCACTCATAAATGACACCGTTTTCTACACATTTAACTAATTTATGTCTAACGGACATATTTATCACCGACCCGAAAATCCTGTCATGTGATGTGAAGTAAGCCAATCGGTTGGGTCTGTGTCGCGTGACCGGACGCGCGGAACTAAGCGGTCGAGTGGGAGCCGTTTTAAAATGATAACAAACATTGCTGGATTTCGTCTTAATGAATAACAGTATATTCAGTTTAATAGTAACACGCGAATAACCACTGTAGCAGACTCGTGAATGAATAGTCATGCGCTGAAGCAAGAGGAGCTAATTCATGAAAATATGGGTAAGACTAATGTGTTAGCATGATAAGCTAGCTGGCTAACCGATAACCTCACTACAATGAAACGCCTTTAAACCCCATTTCACATGAAGTCGTTTTTTAAGAACTCTCTGTTTACACTGATAGTGTTATTATTTGAGAATGGTGGAATAAATAATCGTATTGTATCTTGCTCATATGTAAAGTGTCACTGAATGAAACGGTTCCTCTGTCACAGCAGACCTCTGTTGGTCCCTGAACCTAACTGTAAACACCAGTTGGTCCAGCGTAAACCATCTGTTTTTGCTGACACGTAGTTAGAGCTGGGGACATGCTGACTCGGCCCATCAGTGCGAGAAAAGGTGCACCATCATGGATGACTCAGACCTGGATTTTGTAGACCTCTGTTCAAAGCTACTCAAAAGAGTCCGCAAGAAACCAGGTGAGGCCAGGCCACAAGAGAAAGCTGAGCACAAGCCCTCCAGTCAGGCCTGTGCAGGCAACAAGAGAAGAAGAAATAACAAAAAAGATGGTGACTGTGGATCAAAGGTCACTGGGAAACAGCCCGTCTCTGCTGGAGCAGGCCAGCATGCAGTCAGTGGAGGGACTGGGTGTGATTCAGAAGATGCTGGGTCTTTGTCAGTGCCCTCAGTAGCAGCTGCAGCAGGACCCAGCACTCAGAGAGGTCTGACAGCGAAAGAGAAAGTCCTCCTCAAAATGCATCAGTTCAGGAGGGCCAGTCCTCGGAGGATAGTGCACAGGGACGAGCATCAGTCAACAAACCAGGAGAATGACTGTGACCTGCAGACACATCCACAAAGACAAGGTGACTCTACTTGGTTAGACTATGTAATGATGGCAAAGCAGATAATTCATCCATTAAATTAGATTACTGTAATAATTTTTGGTGATTGAAGTCATTAACTGTAAAGCAGCAGTGTTTTAGCATAAAGAATATGTAATGTAAGCAGAGTGAAATTTCCCCACTGTGGGATGAATAAAGGAATATCTTATCTTATCTTATCTTATCTTATCTTATCTTATCTTATCTTGTAACTAACTTTTCATTTGTGTTGTTTAAGGTCAGTGTTTTCATTTGCAACTTAACTTTTGCATCTGTGCATGCTTTGACTCTCATCTCCCCTTTTCTTTGTGTGCAGATCTACCACAACCCTGCAGCTCCGGTCTCCGCTCGGACAGTGACGAGGACGAGGCGCTGGCCCTGCAGCTGCAGCAGGAGATGGACAGGGAGGCAGCGGAGGCTGAGATGGAGAACCTGGAAGACAGAGGGCTCTTTTTCTGTCAGATCTGCCACAGAGACCTGTCACACATGACCCCCGAAGGGAGAACACAACATCTCAACAGGTTTGGACATTTGGCACTGATGGCCATGATTAATTGCAAGCTGTAGCAAAGCCTAGACTGATGGACACATTGAGAATGATCGCTCTTTGTAGGTGTTTAGATGAGAGTGAAGAGCGTGCCCCGCCTCCTCCTTTAGCCGCCACTCCCAGTGTCCCTGACTGTCCCATCTGTGGTAAGAAGTTAAAATCCCAGAAGAGTCGCTTGGTCCACCTGAAGCGCTGCTCCTCAGACATGGCTGTACCTCCAGCTGTATTGCTGCAAGTTCTTCAAAGACAAGCTGAGGAGACCCAGAATGTTCCAACCGAAAACACAGTGTGAGTCTCCCACCGTGTGGAATTGGTTCAGCAGCTCCACAAACTTTTTTGAGATATTCAGAATTTGATAACGATTGTGAAAACTCTTACACCTGTGCATGGACTGTGTTTCTCTTGTTACATAATTTCTGTGTGATTGATTAAAACTTTAATTGATATTAAACCGCCTGTACATTTTTCAAGTCTATATCGTTTCTCACACAGCACACAAACTGGAGGCACTAAAAGAAAAGGCCCTCCCAAACCAGGCCTCCCAGTGAGGAAGAAGCCGAGGAAGAATACTGTTCCTCTGGATGAAGACACCATGGTGGCTCTGGCTCTGTCCTCCTCCCTGCTGGAACAGAAGAAGGAGACACAGAGAGAACTGAAAACACTGACTGCTACCTCTCACACCTCCACGACCTCTGTGCTGAAGTGGAACCCACACACAGGTACTGCTGTGTGTTCATGAGTTCAAGCAAGTGTTTTTATGTCAAATCACTTATACCAGAGTGCAGAACAATATCATACTGTTTTTACGAAACATTTTAAATGAACAAAATGCTCAGGTGTCAAAAGCTTTAATGAAATTACATTCTGTGTTTGTTTCTCACAGTTCAGGCTTGTCGTCAATACTTACTATCTGATCATTTTGTTCAACCATTTTTGTTCTATTCCCTGCATTTTGCATATTCAGTATGTTCTGCTGTTGGGTTGATAATTTCTTTATGATTACATAAGGACAGAATCACTCAAAATTGGGCAACTTTGTTAATTGTATGTGACCAAAGCAAAATTATATGGCTGAACGAGAGGTGCAGTTAAACTATATAACATACTGTATAACACTCTCTGAAGTCGGCGTTCAGAAGTAGGCAGGCCCTAAACCCTCTCCTCTCCTCCTCGGTGCAGGTAAAGTGCGTGGAAAGAAAAAAAAGGGAGCCGTCCCTTGTCCTGCTCCACTCCTCCTGGTTCAGGATGCTCATGCCTCTCTGGCAAGGCTGCAGGAACGTGTTGCTGGCCTTCTCCTACAAAGCCGCCCCCCTTCTCCCCCCACTCCAACCCTTCGCCCCAGCAGTCTGTGTGATTGGAGTGGTGCTGCCCCCCTCTGGCAGAAAAGTGCACTGCTGAACAGCAGCTCCACCTCTCTGTCTGATTTCTACACCAAAGAGCTGAGAGAGTTCATTACACCTTGGGAAACGGAAAAGGTGAGAGAGACTATAAACGCCATTACATGTGTTATATTATTGTCTGTCATGTTTGAACTCAGTGGGGAATTGAAATAAGACTGAGCACTCTCCAGTCCTGTCCCAGACTTGAAAATGGGTATGTTAATATTGAGGTGTCTGAAACTATAAAGCAAATCTGTATTGCTCCAATATAAAAATATATGGAGTGTAGCTGTTTTGATTTACAGCTGCTTCTTATACATTATTTGATGTTCAGCTAATCTACATGTACAGTATAGAATAGCTACACATATAGAAATACAATCTGTATATCATCACTGTCCTCTGCACTTGGTTTCATCCACATCACACCTTAGGCCTTCTCTTCATGTCCCCCATGACAATCTTCTTCTTCTACTGTAGCTTTGTAGAGGGGGCGTCCTTTGTGTCTCACAGGGACAGCTGATCCTCTGATTTTTTAACTTCCCCCTCCACACGGAGAGTAATTCCTCTTTGACAGAGTTTCTGTATACAGTATGTAGATGTAATGCACATTTTATGTCAAAGCAATGCGAAGTGATCCATTGTTAAGTCCAGGCTGATGGTGTTCAACCTTCAGAAACATACACTCTATACTGCATTACCTGTACAAAAACATAAATTAGTAGTGTTTTTCCAGTTGTAGATTTATTTTTACATTAAAAAAAATAAATTAAAAAGAATCAAGGCTAGAATGTGAGGTTTTGAATTACTGTGTAAAAACGTTTAGTTAAATTAAAACCACTGTTGTGCACCGTCAGACTAATGCAGCCTCCTCCAGCACCAGCAACGAGCTTAAGTCTTCTCCCCAGCCTATGAGTGAAGAAACTCATGTCGCAGGCACCAGGAACTCCTTGCCATTCTCCTCCCAGACAGGATCCTCCTCCCTGACTCACTCCATCAAGGAGACACGGCAGCTCCCTGTGGGCAGCCAGGCCCTTCAGGACCTGATGGCACTGGCTGAAGATGGCATGACTCTCACACAGTATAGAGCTGCAGCCTCTGGCCCTGACAAAAGTACGTCCACATAATGTTTTAAAAATTATGCATTTATTTTGCATCTACTGAACTTCTAGTTTCAGTTTTTTTCTAGTGGATAATAAAGCATTAAATGATTAACATGTTACTGAGCTATGCTAGGCTAAGGTTGAATGTGTTGAAACAGCTTTCTAAGTAAAAAACATGTGATATGGTCATAAGTTTTGATTCTAATTGTCTGTCTTACCATAGACAGGCAGAGCAGTGCCAGTCAGTCCACAATCTATCTATCTAGCGGCTTTGTCCTGGAGGATGCAGAGGAGCATGTTGAGCAAACAGCACACACACACTCAGAGGACACCCACAAGCAAGCGGGGAGAAGAACTGACCAGCAAAGAGGAGATAAAAATCCTTGCAACCACCAATCAGTAAGACTAGAAATCATAAACACAGTGATTTTTTATTTTGGTGCAAATTCACTCATTGATGGTATAATACACCTGTAGATACAGTATAATCATTTAATTAACATTATGTAATGTGAGTCTGCAGTGAACTGAGCCCCTTGTTTTCTCTGTAGGTGGCACTTTCCAGACTGGCTTCAGACCTTAGTGGCATGGTGAACAACCCTCAGCTCAGTGATGTCCAGCTTCAGGTGGACAGTGGCGAGGTCTACTTTGCTCATTCCTTCATGGTGTATGCACGGTGCCCTCTGCTGGCAGAAATGGTATGAAACCATTGCAATATGTGCTGCAAAAATGAGGAAAACCCAGCCGTTACAACAGAGATATGCACTGTTCGCACTGTAGAATGAAATATTCTACCATTCTACTCAACTTTTTCTCTGTACTCCATCTTCTACTCCTCTCACAGGTGCATGAAAGTGGTTTTGGGGTGCAGGAGGAAGGTCTGCCTGCAGGCCAGAGGGTGTTGGTGAGTGAAGTCCCAGGACTGGCAGTGTTCACTCTGCTGCAGTATCTTTACACAGCCCAGTGCTCCGTCCCAGCCTCACTGCAGCCTCATATGCTGGAGCTGGCATCCAGGTTTGTATAGAGATTAAAGGCCAGATATTTTAACATAGTTTTAAAAATACAATTCCCCCATGTAAAACCATTTTAATGTAACCCAATGTTTTTAACAAATTAAATATACAGTGTATATACATGAGTGTGTGTGTGTCTATGTCTATATATACATGTGTGTGTGTGTGTGTGATGATTCCTCATTTGTTTGTTTTTTTTGGGTTTCATTCAGGTTTGATTTGCAGGAGCTACAGCAGCTTTGTGAGATCCACCAAGATGAGGCGCGGACTCAAGGAGATGAGGAAGACTTTGTGAACCAGGACGAGAAGCTCAGTGACCAAATAGACCAAGTCTTTGCAGAGCTCCTCCACTCTATGTGGAATGAAGAGAATGAGGAAGACGAAGGAACGGATACTGATGGAGAAAAGAATGAAGACAGATGGTTTGAAGAGGACTGTCAAACTGACGATGTTACATCTGGTGACAGAGAGATGTGTGAGGAACAAGTGAATGAGGAGGAGCTGGATGAGATCTATGAGTTTGCTGCCACACAAAGAAAGAGGGAGGAGGAGAAAGACAGCATAGAGGAGGAGGAGGAGGAGGAAAAGGTAGATAAAAAAGAAGTGATCACAGAACTGACAGAACCAAAATCAGACATAAGCAAGAAAACCTTGAGGCCAAGCTCTCGACTGGAGCCAAACATGAGCTTGGATCTCAGCTACAACCACCTTTTCTCAGACACTTGGGGCGTCTATGAGGAAAAAGACCCCTCTTCCTCACCCTCAACATCTGGCACACATAAAGTACATACCTCACAATCCCAAAAACACCCGTCCCCTCACAAGCCTTCATGTAAACACTCTGGCAGAACTTTGCTTCAGTTCTCACCAAGCATAGAGGACGAGTTCTCCACCAGTCCTCCACCTGGTACATCCAACCTTCCCGTCACAGGTCTGTCCCCCGGCCAAGTGGGTGGTAGAGGTAATGGAGATGAGGGCATAGAGCATGTCAAACTGGACGTATCTAAAGAATGCCTGTCTTTGACGCGAGAAAGTCGAGGTCCTCGGAGCATACGTGTCCCAGTTCCTCCTGATTCACCCTCAAAAAAGAAGGAACCTGAGCTCATAGTTTTATCTGACTCTAGTGAGGAGATGGAAGTAGATGTTGTATTTAGTCCTTCGCCACATTCTCCATGCACTGGCCAGAAACCACAGAGCAAACCTCCATCAAACACGCAACCAACTGGACCCATCATGAAGAATAAAGTATCCAGTGGTTTAGAGTTAAGTCCTGAGAATTCTCCCGCACCCTTGGTTCAAAGTCATCCAGGTTCCAGTCGTGATCAGAGTCCAGTTGACGGTTCTCTAGAAGTTTCCTGGCTGATTCCATCCACCCCAGTGCAGCCTGGAGGATGCACCAGGAACAGCTCCAGCCAGACCAAAAGCAGCATGTGCAGGACACAGCTGTTCCCTAAAGGTGACACCTCTTCACACTCTTCTCCTTCTCCTGCTCCACCACCTCTCGACTCAAACAGTGCAACCAGAGTTTCCACCCATCCTGCTCCCCGTGGTTCCAGCTTGGATCTCAACTTTTCCCCTAAAAGAACCAGTAGTTGTGACTTAAGTAAGAACAGAGATGTGTCTGCAGTTCTCTCACACCATCCTAAGCTTTTACACCCCTCGACCTCGACTCACTGTCATCACCTCCAAGCTTCCCTGATGCAGGATTCACCTCAGCCTGCACAGCAGCACCCCTACAGCAGCACTCCCTTACATACAGATCTCCAACTGACCTCTGTCCTTCTCGCTGCCTCCCCACTCAAAAGCAACCACAACAGGCAGAGGTCACCTAGTCGAGAAGAAGACAGCGCATCTTCTGTGAGCATCTGTGAGAGGACAGAGATTGGAAGCTTTCATCTCTCGCCCTTGTCTGACCCCTCAGATCCCCCCTCGTCTTTGTCTAACAGAGGTCTTCACAGTTCACAGAAGCACAAGTCTTCTCATGAAAGCCAAAGTTCTGCTGAGCTCAGCGGCCATAAACACACAGGTGCTGACCTCCAGAGGAGAGAAATAAGACATGAGGAAGGAGAAACGGACGCAGAGCAGCGAAATAAAGACTTGTGTGATGATGGAGAACAGGAAGACACAAAAGACAGTGGAGAGGCAGAGCCCAGTTTCCATCAGAGCTTCATGGATGAGCCTCCCATAGCTTTTAACGACTCATGGGGCCTTGACGCTTGTGTCGATGCCAACCCAGGCTGCTTCAGTCTCAGGCTAGAGGACAGTGCAGGATCCAGCCAACAAGATCGCAGCCCGGGCCGACCGGAAACAGCCAGGTCATCGTCTGTTGGCTGTCAGTTTTCACCATCCAGTCACCGTATCGCGTCATCAAAGAGCTGCGCCGGTGTGTTTAACTCCTCGCCATCAAAAGGCCACACTGCCCAACTTACCGCCAGCGTACAGGCTCAAAGAAGCCCCTCCTTTACCCCCCCACCACCAGAGCCCAACAACAGCCTGCTGGATCCGAAAACATGGGACAGTTGGGGGGAGGAAGATGAGGAGGCTCTTCCTCTCTCTCTGAGGCTCAAGCCCTCTGCTAAGCTCAGAACCCCAGGTATGTAGTTGTACTTTAACCACAGTACATGTGATTGAGCACAAATGTAACGTTTTCCTGTCAAAAGAAAGGTAGTAATCCCCATAGCTTCAGAATCCTGTTTCTGACAGAAACCAGCTGTTTTGCATATGTGCACACCCCACATGCATCAGATGTGGAACAAGAAACTGCATCTGTCCTGGATAACTTGGCACAAGGACACATGTCAAAACTCATTGGTCACTGCTTTAAAAAACAAAGCACACATCCACTGAGGCAAAACAAAAGGTTCTTTCCAAAGCAACATGAATGAAAACAGATGCACAAACTCCAGAAGAGCCTGCAAAGCAACTGCAAAACAAATTTTAAGAGAAGTTCACTCTAATATTCTAACATTTGTTTGTCATTTCTTCTTTATTTATGGCTCGACTTTGTTCAGTGGGATATTTTTTTTAAAGTGGTCACATGCAGAACAACATTTTCTTGTGAATCCGCCACAGAGTTTAATAACAGAAATGTGTCCACAATAATCAGCAGCACAGATTTGTTGATATTTTTTAATGTATTTTTGAAATAATGGTAAAAGAAACGACAGGCTTTTGTTTTAAATTCATATGTTTCTTTCTTAACAGCACCATCGCACCAGAAAAAACGATGCTCCATGGTTCCCATCACTCCCTTGCCACATTACTCCGACATGGACACACCGGAGCTCAAGAACAAACTCAACAGGTCAGTCGCTTCCCTGTCATCTCTGTCCTCATGGTAAAGAGAGGGTAAAGAAGACACATGTTTTTTTTTTCTCATTAAATCTGATTACCTCCCCAGGCGTCACTGTCAGTATAGTCTGTCTGACTCTCCTCTTTGTCTCTGGTTGTTTTCTGTGTGTCACAAATGTCTTTCACTTTCTCCTCCGTGAAGGTTTGGTGTTCGGCCTTTACCAAAACGCCAGATGATCCTCAAACTAAAGGAGATCCACCACTACACCCACCAGCTGGTCAGCTCGGACTCCGAGGATGAAGCACCCTCTGCGGAACGCACTGCTCACATGAAGCCCCCTCCTGACACCAGTTCGGGGGCTGCTGGCAGCAGGACAGTCTCCTGTGGTCAGACAGTGAAATTTAAAGTGCCAAAAGTACCTGCTGCCATCTCCCCTCTCAAACACAGCGGAGAGGAGGCAGGAGAGCTGCTGTCTGCCTCACAGGGCTCCAACACCTCTTCAACAGCCACCAGTGAAGAGTCTGAAAGGTGAAGTGTGGATCATCGCAGGTGTTGCGTAACTATTGTCAGTCAGTATTCTTTTCACTGATGAAGACTAATTCTCATCCTGGTGGGTCACAATGACACCAGGAGACAGGATCACAGTGAGAAATCCTGGCACACATGGTGTTTACCACTGTGAAAACATGCATCAATACAATGCAGGTTATATGATGTGGAGTGAATGTCCAACAGCAGAAAATAAATTTGGTAATCAAACATTACTGATTGTCCCTTTGTCTTCAGGTCTAATCCAGAACTCTGCGTCTCCTCTGATGATGACTCAGACAGTGATGGTGGCGTCCCTGCGTCCCAGGCTGCGACTCGTCTTCAGGATTGCCTGCAGGCAGTGCGTTCCTTCATCCTGTCAGACTCCACGCTGTACAGTCAGATCCTCCAGTACCAGCCTCTAGTCCTTTCCCAGCTCCAGGGGCAACTCAAGGCAGCTGGCATCCGCCTGAGTGCCGCTAAACTGGTGCGCTACCTGGACTCCCAGTGCATCACTTTCACTATAGCCAAGCCAGGCCATTCTGCACCGAGCCGCAGGCGGGGCAAGAGGAAGAAGTTGCAGGGTGTAAGAGGAGCAAACAGGAAGAAAGCTGCTACATGACTATGACTACAAGACTGTTCAGTTTTAACTATAGTGTCTGGAACATTTGTCTGAAAATAACTTTCAGGGAAATAAGAGGAAATGAGAAAATTAAATTATGAAGATTTTTAAAAAGATTGTGTAGTTGTGCAAGGACAATTCTTTAAAAGGTTTTATATGAAAAGTTGATTCAGGACAAGTTTTTTCTATTATTTTGTTTTAAATGTTGAACTGTGTAAATAAAAAAATGATAAAAGGCCCACGGTCAAAAGATTTTGTTTCCAATCAGAGATTAAACAGTGTAGCAAGTCAGGAATTAAATCAGGACAAAAGGAATGAAGTTATTCCACACACAAGTTTTTTGAAAACCATTTTACTTTTTTGTTCTTCAGCAGATTCATATGCAAAGATCAGCAGCGACATACGCAGCCTACAGGAGAGCACACTCGTGAAAAGAGGAGAAGGAGGTTCTTTAACAAGCATGATCTCAAAACATATATCCAATGTGTCATTCAAGTAGAGAGAGAGAGAGACGGGTCATTGTAGCAGCACAAAATCAAGTCAGCACTGTGTCCATAGTCAGGACAGTGTTATCTCAGTTCTCTCTATAGGGCATCAGATCACATTCTACATTTCACACTGCCCTCAAGCTGCACAAATCCTGTAGACAGAGTCTGCTCCCTCCGTCGTAGCTCCCATGATGCCTTCACCGACGGAGCATCATCACTGTGCCTGCTTTCCTGACTCAAAGCCTCATTCAGTCACGACAGGTTGGCGATGTTGGCAAGGAAACGCTGAGCCCACCACTCCTCCAGGTCTATGGGCACAAAGTCTGCACAGGCAGGAAGACAACAGAGGGGACAAAGAATGAAAACAAAATCCATGTTCAGGATGTGCAGATGTAACAACCTAAAACCTTAGGGACTGCAGCATATTACTGTTTAGCATATGTTTGCCATTTTAAATGATTGCTCTTATTAATCAACAGGTGCCGTGTTGTTATTTTGCTGAGATGTCTAGCATAATAGCAGCTAAAAGAAAAAACAAAGGTTGTGTTTATGAAATTTGAAAAGGCCCATTTCAGAACTCGTATGTTAAGTGCTCAACAGGTCTGAGAAGTGTAATCAGCACTCAGCACTGGTTAATCCAGAACAGCCAGGTTACCGTTGAACAATGAATGGTTGACATTTAAGTTTTTTTTTTTCCTTACAACAGTTGCCCTCTGGCAAGAGATAAAGCTGCCAAGAAGTTAAGAGATGAGAGAGGCCATTTATCTTTCCTGTGGTGTTTAACTAACCCTGGAGATTGCAGGTTCAATGTTCACAGGGTTGCAGAGCAACAGGAAGGTTATCTGTTATGATGCTGTAAAACTGATAAGTGCTTTGTTTTGTTTTTTTTTTAAGTAGGATTTACTTTGTTCTTGGTAAAACTGCAGAAAAGAGATGCAGGTGCTTACTCTTCATCGGAGCACTGGGGGTCCGCTCAGTGTACTGAATGGGCCCCCGACTGTTGGTCGACTCCCCGCAGTCCCTCTTTCCGTCCCCCAGCTTCTGCTCCACCTCCTGCCACGCTGCGTACAAACCAAAACACAGGGTGTAGTGAGAATACAGCGATTGCTCAGTCTTCTTGAAAACTTAGCAGTTACATTTTCTTTGTCTTTGTCTAAACTGTATAGAGCGCAGCACGTTTTAGAGGTGGACTGGACTGTGGTGTGTGTTTATCAGCTGCAGCTGAAGGTTGTCTACCTTCACCCTTTGATAAACCTTCAGGCTTCAATACAAACTTTCAGCCACACCCTACAGGCTGTGTAACAAACCTGATGTTAAATATTTAGAACTGATTGCAGTTTAAACAGCATTTCAGCCTCCCCCATGCATTGATGCATGGGGAAAATGCTGTTTAAACTGCCTTGGGAAGTTGGTTTTCTTCAGTACTATCTGTTGTCTATCTGAAATCGACTTGACAAACTGTGACGGAGGGTTTTTTTTTTTCTTCTTTTAGATTTGAGTGGTTAAAGCAAAGTTTAAAAAAAAATCTTCCCTCATCTGATCTTTGTGGTCACAAAAGACCACAAAGCATCTCAGTGCTGGCAGTGGTTCAACAGTAACACAGATAGCCTTTTCATGCAGCCTGAGTACTAACAAGCCGTTCCTGTCCAGCAGGGCTTGATGCACTGCCCGGCACTGAGGCATGCTGGGTAAACTTCGAGACAAGGTGACTGGTGCAAAGCAATGGTTTCAAGCATAGTTAGGATTTGTGGGCTAAAGGCAATGCTCTGGATCACAGTGAACTGTTTTTTGCAGCAGCGCCACCTTAGCACAGTTTGTGCAGCTGAACGTGTTTCTACTTGTGTCAAATCGTTGTGTCGAAACATTGTCTGCTCTGTGCTCTGAGTTTAAAGCCAGGGACAAACGCATTGTCAGGCCAATGAGAGAAAGCAGCAGGTGTGTCCCGGCCCCATTGATCCTGTGACCCTCACCTTCATACACAAATCTGACGTTCTCCTCATGTGCAGGAGTGAATCCCTCCGCGGGGCTGTTGGCTTTCTGCGTGGCTGCACTGTGGTAGCGCTTCCCATTGAGGCGGTTGAACACAATCTTTGGGGGCGGCGAGCTGAAGAGGGAGGACAGGCTGAATTACTGTAGGTCAGCTGGGCTTTGAGATTCACGTGCATCATGAGACAACACTATTTTTTTAGAATAAGGACAGATGATGGCCAGTTGACTACAGCGCTAGGTTAAGTTTTAAGCTTTTAGGGAAACTGAGTCCAAATTATCAACATTTGACTAATGCAAATAATTCCACTAAACAAATAATGACCCAGTGTCCATTCTTTATTCTGAGCTTTTAAGTGTATTTACAGTAAGACAGGTACTTGAGTTTTGCCTTTCAACAATACCCAGGAAAAGGACCAGTGTGTGAGTGATATATATCACTATGTGTGTGTGTGTGTATACACTGTATATATATATCATATTAAATGCTGTCCGATAATGGAACCAGGTCACGAACCAGGTCAAACCGAGGTTTTGCACGATCGTCTCACTGTCCACGTGCAAAACAGTTTGGGCCAACTCTGCTGGCCTGCACTAATAATCGTACAACAAACACACACGCACACACATAAAGACTTGCGAGACCAGCAGCCACTTACTTGGACGTGAGCCACGACGTCGGCTTGAACTTTAAGTCGCCGAACTTGCTCTCGATCTGTTGGGTTGGACCTGAGAGACAAAACTCAGGGTGAATAACTTCCACTCGCATTGTAACTCTCCCCGTGGCATGAGTCGCAGTCAGTCAGCCTGATGTCAGGTTGCATCACGTGCCACATTATGACACGCAGCGTGCGTGCGCACTCACCTGTCCTCCGCTGTGTAACAAGTTTGCTGGGACCTCTGCTGATTGTGTACATCATGTGAACGCCACTCTGTGTGTGTGCGCGTGTTTCTTGTCAACAACCAGGTGCTAATGCAAACTGTGTACGGTCCGCTCCTCTGTGTGTGTCCGCTGGCTGGAGGTGTTCCGCTGCGGGTCTTGTTGAGTTGACCGGGTCAGACGCTCCACACTCGGCCTGTAGCCTCTGCTGACGCGCTGCTCGCGGCTCCTGACCGCCAGGTGTTAGCTACAGCGACCCGGCGCGCGCTCCTGCTGGACGGACAGTGTGTAGGTCACACAAGGAGAAACAGGCTTCACATGCCGGGGAGGAGCGCGGCGCTGCACGAGCGGGTGGTGCTTCCTGGAGTCCGGGACAGTGACGCTCGGGGCCGGACACTCTTCCTCAGACAGCGGCGCCTCTGGTTTGTGACACTACACAAGGACACTGCACACTTTGATAACACTTCAGGACGGAAACATCAACACGCTGCGCAGTCAATACAGACACGCACCCAACCACATCCGGTCCGTGTTTTCAAATTAAATTACCTTTCAATTCTAACCTGAAATGTCCTGTAAAAAGACATAAAGATCGATTTGGTGAGTCCAGTCTTGACAGCATTTATATAAAATGCACCACCGTTTGTTTATCGAATATTTGTCGTCCTGTCAGTGCTAATCTTGTTTAATGTGTTTTTATATTCTCTATTCTCATTTCATTATGTTTGTATATATTGATTATGAGGATTATTATTATTTGTAGCTGCAATGCTGTCCAATTTCTGTTGATTCAGTTGTCATTTGCATTCAGCTACTCGCATTACACCCCTATAAGTCTTCCAACATCTTCAACTTCAAACATTTCAACATCTTCCAAGGAAAACCACTGACATTTATTAGCAGTGTCAATATGGCTCTTACATTATTATTGTTATTACGGTGTGCATGTGTGGTGTGAATACGTGATCTGACGACACACGCTGCAGTCTTTATTTGACCATCAGCCATTGACTTGTAAAGTATGGTTTTAATCGTTGCAGTTTTACTATAAATTTCCACCTTTTATTTTGAAGTTTGTCAATTCCTTTCCGTCCTCCTTATCTCTGGTTGAACTACATAAACCGAACTGGGCACCCCCTTCCCAGTGACGTCACTAACCGCCCCTCAGACGAGGGTTTGGACGGGGCGCGATCACCTTTCACCCATAAAAGAAAATGCGCAGACAAAAACGTGTTAACATTAATAAAATGTAAACATGAATGAATTTAATGATAAATAATAAAATCTGAATTAGAACTATTTTTGCAGACTATGCAGGTTTGATGATATCCTAAACATTATTATGTCATAAAATTGGAAGCCTGGCAGTAATGTATTTGCTATATGAGAATCATTAGTTCCCACTGTAAGATCTTATGTTGATTCCAGAGTTTGCACATTCACCTGGTGTTGTTTATGTGAAAATCAGCAGAGCGGCTCCGCACAGTGCCTGCTGACTCTCTCCTGTAGCACTGGCTCAAGATCAGCTGGTACAAGAAGTAGCTCAGACAGGCTTATCCTGGGTGATATTTAACGCTACACTCCCCCATTCATCTCTACTGTCTGGGTCAGTGACTGGGCCAAGAAGCTAATCATCAACAGTGGCCACACTGTTGTCAAACGATAGCTGGTTTGTACTGACAGCAATACGTTTATCAGCGTTTACCTTTCCCCTCTGCTGGCCCTTTCTGAGTCAGCACCTCTGTGTCCAGTATCAGAGGCAGTAAATAGTTTGAATTTCACAGCATGTCCCTTCAACGATAATTCGTTTTCATTTTAAAACAAATGCTAAAACAATTGATTTTATTACATTTAAAAAATATATATTATTAAAAAAATGTCTGCCAAGATTACCTTCTTATCATAAGAAAATGCAGAGCATCATCTTGCTGCTATGAAACATGTTCACTGTGGGAAAGTTCTATTTTCCATCTTTGCACAGTCTGTTTACTGTGTGTGTCACGTGTCGTGTGCAGCAGCACTGCACCGAAGCTTCTGTTTCTTTTTTATTTCGGTCATGTTCACTCTTCGCTGTCAGTGTCTCCTTACACGCGTCTCCAGCTCTGCTGCACTTTTAAAGCCTAATAAATCAACACTCCTTCACCTCTTGGTCTCTTATTTCTCACGGTCTTTGATGATCCCTGAGTTTCTTTCTGCATGGTCCTTATCCCACTGCCGACAGTCATTTTAATGAATAATCTTGTGCTTAAAGAGGCATTAGAGAGCAGCTATAAAATAATAATTTGTTATTACCAGAGACCTACTGACAGAGGAAAGACAAAGAGGTACTCGAATCACTGGTATCTACTCCTATCCCTACAGTAAGGTCCACTACCAAGAAGCAAGTATTTATTTCTTTACTATTACATAATTATTTATTTTACTACAAAACTGTGCATCCTGAATCTTCCACACTTCAGTCAGCAACATTTTAAGGGCTGATCTTTCATTGGCTCTGCAGTCGTAAATCGACACCACACAGTGCAGAAGAATGACACAACCCTGAAAAACTATTACCTGTATGTAAACCTTATTCTGTTCTATATTCCCAGTGAACATTTATTAAATGTATATAATCCCTTTGTCGATATAATCATCTCAAGGATGTTAACTTAATGTTAATAGGCTTTACTGAGTAAAAAGCACTGACTGTGCATGATGTTATAGCGTGGTGCTTGAATATACAGAGACAGTAAGATAGAAATAGAAATAGAAGACAAAAAAATAGAAGTCAAAAACAGAACTTTTAATCCTGAGCTGGTGAATACAGTACATTTGATTCACTTCTCTTAAGACTCATTTTAATTGAGGGTTGTATTCAAATGTCTATAAACACAGGCACATCAACATGTCTTAGAGAAGTCATCAGAATATTAAAACTATTCAATCAGAGTAGAGCCTGTTAGATTCGATTAGACATTTGGTTTGTGAGTATGGCACCCAGTCAGAACAGACTGAAATAACAGGTTGATCATGTTCTCATGCCCCGTGCTGCATATGTTGATGAGTAATGAAATTCACAATGTGTGTTTAGTCCTGTGTGTTCTGCTTGGTTTATGTGAGTGTCAGTAATGAGGTGCACAGTCTTCCACCAGGCTGTCGGTGATGTAGTTGACTTGAAGCATCTCCTGGAAATATTCTTTCTCCACTTCTGTGTTGATAGTCCAGGCTACTACCTCTATCCCTCTCTGAGCCCAGTACTGCACATAGTCCCTGTAGCCCGCACAGAACACACAACACATATACTTCAAAACAGAAATATCAACAAACTAAATATATATATATGATGATGATGTCATGTCTATTTCCCAAATGAAGATTCTTGTTAGGGTGACAGAATATGACTGTATGGTCTCAGCTGTGGACGCTTACTGTGAGACAAAGTTCTTTTGTATCAGGAAGGCTGAGGGACCACAGAGCCTCCACAGGATGTGATGGTGCACCAAGTCCAACAGAATGTCCATTAGTGTCATCCAATGGTGTTTCCATGGTGATGAGAAACGTGGGGCACCATCTCCGAGCCGACTCAAACTCCACGGCCTGTGGGTCAGTCCTGTCACCACCTCTGGGTCGCTCTGTCTCATCTGAGCCAGAGCAGAGAAGAAAGAACATGCTGGTTGTTTGTTTAACACAATGTTTACACACAATCTTTCATTTTTACTGTTTTGTAAATCCACAAAACATTATTCTGGTTGTTATGAATTAGTACGTTTTTTTGTTTCGGCAGGTTCAGGTTGTCCACGTACCCTGTAGATGACTTTAGGCTCAAAGGAGCAGACGATGCTGCTGTTGTAGAGGACTGGATGTTTCTTGTACAACTCTTTAAGCGCTGCAGCTGCCTGAGATGAGAGCAGATACACATGGTCATTGCAGGTCACTCAGCTGTTGCGGAGTGTGTGAGAATTTGTGGTTGTGTTTGTGTTCCTGTTCAGCCTCTTGGTGGTAACCAGCAGCTGTGTATTTGTAGACACAAGACTGCAGGCCCCGAACTCAAGGATGTCAGTGCCTGAAACAACAACCACCACCAGTGCTCTGCATTCTTCCCTCGTGCAAAATGCGCCCAGTAAAGAAACAATTGTCAAGTGGTTACAAGTTTTAACTTGTACTGCATTAACTGACTTTACTGCATAGCTCTTCTTGGAGCTCTATCAATGATTGTTGTCTCTATTTTTTTATTATGTGAGAGCTGGCACAAACAATAAAGTTACACTTTTATAAATTCTTGGTAAGTGACTCACAAATCCACAAAACTTGCACAAAAAACATACCACCACACTACTACCTATAAGTACTCTTTGACCAGCTGATTTTATGGGTCTTTTCTTTGTTAAGTAAAAAATCTAAAAGGGTTTAGGAACAAAAAAGTTCTTAAAGTATTTTCTACCCTGAGAAACAAGTAAACTAGTTGATCGTTCATCTAGTTGAAGTAAATTATTAAATCTCTGTGGAAATACAATGATCACTTTGTACTTGGATGTGTTAAACATTATCTTTGAATGGGCATAAACACAACAACATGTTCTCCATATTATGCAATGATGACTGGTTACAGATCAATTAAATCAACAAGGTATCACAAACAGCAAATGTTTGTTGGTTTTGTTGGCTACACCTCATCTGGATGACCTTTGACATCAAAGTAGATGGTGAGTTGCAGTTTGATGCACTCCTCCACTGCTTCCTCCAGAGTTGGGATCTTCTCTCCAGCAAACTGCTCCCTTACGAGGAAGTTACACAGCCACGTTATGGTCACAAGCAAATCAAAAATATATTTTTAAACATATTCACAATTAAACTGTGCACTGTCAAATTTCAGTGTTAGATGACAGGATGACGTGCATGTGACAATGTTCATGTGTGTCTGTATCTGTCTGACATTATTTCAACAGGGTTATATAATAACAAAAAGTGGCTCTGTGTAATAACAGACATTATAAAACATTGTGTAAAATCGCATACACAGACTTTACTCTTTTGGCAAATGGGCTGTTTTTATTTGGTTATTAAATTACAGCCACTCTATAAAGAAAGCTCAAAATCTTTCCAATCTGTGACTTTGTTTAAACAAATTTACAACCCAAAGTATCGTAATAAGGTTTTAACCACTTGTTTACCTGCCTGTATGTGCACATCCACATTCTTCTTTCTTACCTGAGTCGATGTTTAGCAGCAGCATCCAGTCTACGCAGCTCAGAGAGAGTCATCTGGTTGACTGGTCCTGACCCGCTGGTGGTCCGGTCCACAGTGTCATCATGCATTAGTATTGGGACGCCATCAGCTGAGAACTCCAGGTCCAGCTCTACACCCGTTGCCCCATTTTCACTGGCCTGATGCAACGCAGGCGAATAATAGCCACAAATTAATGAATGAATTAAGTAATAAAATTCAGCTTTGATATCACACAGTTTAAAACATTTTTTCTGTATCTGTATCTTTTTCAGTCAGTGACTATGGTATGAGAATATTTCGACTCAAATATTAACGCTGGTCATAAACCGGTAATGCTCACTTGTAATAAACAACAACAAAACAAGTATTATTCAGGTCATAAAGGCTACATGGAGTCTCTGCCATGCTACACACACGGATGCATTGTGGGTAATGTGCGCCGCTGCAGTGCAGAGTGTGGTAACAGTGTTACACAATGTCCTGATGGAACACTGGACCTGATTTGTGTGTTTGTGTCACAGAAGGTGACACGACAAACTGTGTTGTGTTCACGGTAACCATGGGTTACAGAGAGGGAGAGAACCGAGCCCTCCTCCCCCTCTCACCTGCCGGATGGCTGCTAGCGTGTTCTCCGGGGCGTCGTGTCCACCGCCGCGGTGAGCGATCACGGACACCCGGCCGGAGTCAGCCGCGTCCCCGGTCGGGTGCAGCACGCGCTGGGCTCGGCTGGCCGGCACCTGGGGAAACCGGAAGAAGGCCAGAAAGAGATAGAGGGAGACAGTGAGTAGGCTGCTCCATAATGGACTGCGGGTCCCCAGCAGGAGCAGGACGAAGATGACCGAGTACAGATTGACTTCGTCTCCCAGCGGCAGCATCTTGGCTCTCGGATGTCGCGAGCCTCAGTCCCAGCACCACAGCCTGTCAGTCAGTTAGCCGCTACCTGTGTCTTCAAGTCCCCCGTCCTCCACAAGGTCATACCCCGCTTAGAAAAGCGACAACAGCTGTGAAATGGACTTAAACGCACTTAAATTACACCGAGAAGGAGACAAGACGCTTTAGCTGCCGTCCCAGTTCCAGTTAACACAGCACATCACAGGCTGCGACGGAAACTGACGTAGTTCCCGTAGCTCCCGAAGCCGGAATTCTGATACAAACAACAACAACAAAACAACAGAAATGCAAATTCAAGTTTAAGATATACTGTTAACTAAAATTCTCCTAAAAGTTTCTTCTTTCCCACTAGGGGGTGTTGCATGACAAAATACACGATGAAAATTGGTTGACCTCGTTATGTACTTCCGGTCAGAAAACATTCACTTCCTGTTCGCAAACATCCTCCCATGCTTTGCGTGTGTGACTTATACAAACAGCTCATTTCTATGCGTCATCTTCCTCCTCTGGTTCAGTATGTCGCGGGTCACGGTGAGCGTCTTTATTTACCAGGCTCTCACACTGTCTCTGTTACCGATGTTATCAGAGAAAGATTGAAAGTTGACGTATTACCCACTTGAGCTAAGTGCTAGCAACTGCTCCTGGAACGTAGCGGTGATTTGTATCATTTATACACACACAGCATCTACACACTCACAGCAGAGGTTCCGTGCTGTTTATGATAAGCAGGGTGGCCAAGAAAAGAAAATCCTGTCCAGACGCCTTACATTGTTAAGATATCCTAGCTGTTTGTGAATTAAAGTTGTGTTCAATCACAATTAATCAGTCAACAGATAATTAATCAGCAACGATTTCGTCATTTGTTAGTCAGTTTATAAACATATGTCGAAGTCCTAATTCTCCCGAACACCACAGAAGGCTAAACAAAAATAATGATTAAGAAAAAAAACTGAAAATACTAGAAAAATATAATGTAATATTTAACGAGAGGAAATAATTAAAGTGAATAAAAATTATATAAACTGTAGGGTTTAAAAAGATAAACATACCAAAGTTGAAACAAACAGCTGAAAGATGTCAATTTGAGTTCTGGGAGTTTGATTATATTTGTTTTCATTAACCAATAGACGATGTGTTCATAAAAATTATTCAGCTCACAGAGTACGCATTAATTCACACGCATTAATTCCTTGAGTGAGTTATTTTTTTCTGCAGCCACAGTCAATTTCAAACTACCTTTTCAATGTTATGTTTCTACAGCTCAGGTCATTGCTGCTATGCAGGTCAACTCCCCACATCCTGTCCTGTGCCAGAGGATCATCTCTGCTAACAGGTCAGATTCCTTACGGTAGGCACCTCCCTTCACAAGGACACACACCTGTAAAGCAGACCTTTTATAGACCCCTGCCACCTAAAATTGAAACTCTTGTCAGGTGCTCAGACTTCTCAACGCAAAAGTACACTATGATTTACACCCTGCCTCACATTAAGCTCCTCAGAGCCGTGTCTAGGCTCAAACTGCTCCAAACTGCAATCACCGTGGTCGTCTTGCCCCCAGTGTACGTTTTCTACCTCCAGGGGGATGTGTCGTTCTTCCTCGTCAGCTACACAACAGGGATAGCACTGTTTGCTGGTGCCATGCTGTACGCTGCAAGTCACTTTTTTATGAGGGTTGCGGGGATGATGTACTTGGACCCATCTCAGACTACACTCAAAGTGTCTCACCTCACATTCTGGGGAAAGCGCCATGATATCTACCTGCCTGTGTCAGATGTCATGACCATTGGGGACACAGGGGACTCTGCAGGAGAGGCAGTACTGAAGTTAAAGAGATACAGCAGTCCACAGACATTGTATTTCTCCACTCGTTTTGGATGTGTTGTGGACCGAGCGGGCTTTGAGAAGGTGTTTGGGAATTTAAAATGATGCAAATATTTCAAGCACACGGATTTAAATTATGATAACAGCGAATATTTCTCAATCAATTAATGGTCCTAATGCAACATTGTGATAATTAGAGTGGTCTGTTCGACATAGAAGATGGTTAATGAAATAAGAATGTGATTGAGGATTGAGCTGCATTTTGGTCTTCAGAGTGGATCAACATGACAAGAAACCTTTGTTGGCAAAAATCAAATGGGGGTATTAAGATTATTTTCGTAAAGCAGCAAAAAAAGTCTCTTTGTACAAGTCAGGATTGTCCTAATGTTAGATGTTCATTGCACTGCTGATTGCATCCTCGTTCATGTTCCTGTGGTTTCTCTGTACACACCTCAAACCTTTGAGCATTTCTTGTTTTACATAAAGTACATCTTGAACTTCTTGAATGAGACTATTGATGTTGCAATAATATGCAGGAATCTAGTCGTTACAAGTATTGTGTGTTACAGGGACTGTTATTTATTTACTGCTTAGAAAACAAAGTTGCTTTTTGGAATATGTGCTACTTTCAAATGATGTTGTACCCATTTTTGCAGCATAGTAGGGACACTTGTTAATATCACCACCCTGTATAATGTCTATATGACTGTGTCAAACAGCAGGATCTTAGACTTCCTCATTGATGGTCATAATGAAACGTGTTTTGCAAATAAAAGTCACTCTACTACTATTCACACAAATTTCATGCTGGCATCAGATGTTTTGGTCTCACTAGTTATTTTCTAAATATTAGTGGTGCAGTGGACCCTTGGGTAATAGAGAGTCACGGGCCAGGTTTGTCTGGAACTTGTTACAACCTTCATGAGACACATGTAGCCACTGTGTGCTTTCTGTGGACCTGTCTCTCCCAGTCTTCTCCATAGAAATACTCTACGTAATTTCATTTCTGTATTGTGCATTTTGATTTGTCACCATGTTAAAAATTAACTCACTGCTTTCACTTCACACCCTGTTCACAATGTAAATATAAATGAAAAATCACCAACACAACAATATGTCAGTATTGAGTAAAACGTGTGTGTGTGTGTGTGTGTGTGTGTACTGTTTTGTTAACCCTATAGTTTTTGTAAATGGTGTAATGATAACATGGTGATGGGTATTTCACTAACATAAATGGCCCTCTCCTTGGTTTGTGTTAATATTTTAGCTTAATTATTTTTTCATTGTTTATGGAGCAGTATAAGCTTTGGGCCACTAGGTGTCTCTTGACTCCATCTATTGTGACTCAATGTCCACCTAATGATTGTAGTTGCTGTTTGATTTAGCAGCTCTGTGTGAGTGTTTATTCCTGTTAGAAGAATATTGTGTGCTGTAAATTGTGAAAACCTCACTCTGCAATAGCATTACCTGTAAGTGCAAGCTCCCCATTGCTTATTCAGTATGACCCCACTGACACACAGACACTGACAATGTCCATAATGCAAATAGTTTAATCTCTGGCGTATTTTGTATGTTTTGTCATTCCCATTACCTGCTGTTTGCAGTACTGTGTTTTGGTAATCTATACATCTACCCAGCCTGTAGCATTCACCTGATATGGAGCGTTATTGTGTGGGTGCAGTCACACCCAGGACAGAGAACACCCTCAGTTCACCTACGGGTTCCCAGAAGAACACTTGAGAACATGAACAAAGGAACAAAGGTAGTGAAGTGGGTTTTTTCCTGGGTAAAACCCCTGTGTATTGAAAGGAATTCTGGCAGCTCTGAGGGCTTCTTTCATGTCTTTAAGGGCCTCGGAGAGAGAGCCGCTCCTGCTTGTGGCTGTCTCGCTCCAAAGTGTCCAACCAACAGACCCACCTCTGTTTGTTTTTGTCATTGTTAATAACTGAGACGAGCTTCCTATGATCAACAATATTGCATTGACCTTGACTCTATCGCTGGCTGAATGACTCTGCTCGTATATTCAATGCAATTTCCTGTGTTTATGAACGTTTTGGCTGCTTGGCTCTGACTCATTAGTCATTAACAATATATAGGAAGGCACATGTCGTTTTTTAGAACTGGTGTGTAATACTCCAAAGTATGCCTGACCACTTGTTTATTTCCAAAGAGGCATTGATCTCAGTGCAACCTGGGTACCGTCATACTTGGATCACTCCCTGTAAGTGCTAAACTAAGGCCACTGCTCCCTGGGGGTCACATGACGCTGCTGTGACCCACTGTTCCGCCACATCAGATCCTGGTAAACATGCATCTACCATGTGGGCAGTGTGTTCCCTTTCATTGTGTGCTACATTCCAACCTGTTTTTGGCACAATATTTTGGATCTTAATTACACAAAAGGGAAACCTTCCTGTCTCTGAAGGATTTCCTCTTGTTTTCAATAACGAAACGGCTCAGGCTAAAATAATCCAGAATTTTTTTTTGTTTTTTTTTTTTTGGTTATAATTGGGGATCGTATCAACATTGGTGCTACAAAACTGTGTTTCGGTCCTTCAGCATTGTTGATCAGTCATTATGAAAACATATGGCTCGTTTCCTCTTTCACTAATGTTAATGAGGAAACATTTTATTGTTTCCTGAACAGTTTTAAAGTCTTATTTCATCGTGTCGACACAGAATGGTTTACTAGCAAGGTTTTATAAGTGGACGATTATTTAGACCTTAAATGAGTTAAATAAGAAGACTGATATTATTTATGGTTCTATATTATACTTTGCGCACAATGTTATCCAGCACATAGACTGGGAAACGGCTGTAGTGTAACTGTTTCCAAGGAAAAAAGAAAGATAAAACCCAACAACACAAAATCTCAACTCTCAATTAACATGTTGTCAGCCGTCTTGTTTATTTAACCCTTAATCAAATAAAAATGTTGAAACCGACAGTTAGTGGTTTTCAGGGAATCACTGCATCCAGCTGCTGTTTACCACAAAATAGTTACGGCATGTAACTCACCGTAAAGCTCTGACATATTGTTTTTGTTCTGCTCTTTGTGTGGGGAAAAGTACACAAAGTACAAGTTGAAAATGAATAGCTTTAGGGAAATCGGGTATTTTTGGACTCTTGAAATAGATTCAGGTTCACTGTTTTCCTCTGTTTATATGAAGCTCAGTTGATCATCTCTGTGCAGCAGCGTCTTCCTGCTGACTTTTTTGTGCATTTCACAGATTGTTTTCATTTACTGAATGTGTAACGTGCTTCTGAGAAAAAGTGCAACGATTGGGATTTGTTTTCTCACCCCATGCAGAATACATCACTATCGGTTTGCCATGGATTGGCAGCTACCATCCATACGTTTCTGATTTATGGCCACAGAAGGTGAAGAGCTTTGCATCTCTGGTGGAAGCCTGGACCTTGGTGCCATAAATCCTGGTGGCTGCAGTGGCCTTGCAGAGAGTAAGCTTAACCCTGCATCAGGTTTATAATGAGAAACATACCTTACTGCGTTTGCAGGCAGGAAACAACTGGGGCCTCCGTGTGTGTGAGGCTCTAACAAAAAGAGGAAAGTGTACACATGGGGCAAGCATGCGATATGATCACAGTCTGGTATTTGAGAGCTGCAGTCACCTTGTTAGAATGTGCAGGTGGATGAGAGGGCAGGATGGAGAGGACCTATATGAGACAAGGGAAACCAACAGTCATACTTGTGCTGCACAACTCAATTAGACATCAGTGAACTACAGGCGGAGTTCTGCAGGTTGACTCACGGCCATGGAACAATGGGATTTGTCTGCTGCCATGTACTGTGTATAGTGTGGAGCTGTGGAGTAACTGTTAGAGTGACACGTTATTTCACTTAATCAAATCTCAGAATCGCTCTCTTTTTATAAAAAGTCTATTTCAAGTTCAAGTGAGTCGAGTATGTCAGCTCTGATCATACAAAATTTAATTATTCATTAACCAGAGATTTTTTTGGTTTTGATTCAAGTCATTTGTGACATCTAATTTTTACAGTCAATAGATTTAACTTTGCTTCAAGGATTTGAGACTTCCTGCCTCATAGTTCAGAGAAACAACAACTTCTCTGAAACAGAGAAGCAATATATAGATAAACTGAGGTAATTGCACATTGTAGTAGTTAAACAATAAAAATAATATAATAATCGTATAATGAATAATAATAATAACAATAATAATACGATGATACTAATATAGTAAGATAATAATAATAATAATAATTATAGTAATAAGTATATAATGCAGATAGTACAATAATACAACAATATAAAGTGTAGGCCTTATATACGCCCATACTATGCATATACACTTTACATAGTAATAGTAAAAATACCCAGTCATGCTATATAATACTATAATACTTGTATAATAGTATACACTATATACACATACATGTACTGTATATCTATATATACACATATACCCTATATACACATGCAATAACAGTGTACACGTAAAAACAATACAAAAATAATACAATAGTACAATACTAGCAGTTATAGCAGCATTGTGTTGTGTGTGTGTGTGTGTGTGTGTGTGTGTGGTGTAATGGGAGCACTGGTGGCTGTAAAGTCTGACAGCTGCTGAAAGAAAGGACCTGCGATGACGTTCCTTCACACATTTTGGGTGAAGGAGTCTGTCACTGAGGGAGCTGTGCTGTCAGAGTGTCCTGCGGCGTGGGGGGGTGCTGGGTGCTGGTCCCCCAGCAGACCACTCCATGAAAGATGGCTGATGTGTCATAAATGGTCCTCAGGAGCGCCCCCTGCACTCCAAAAGATGTTAGCCTCCGGAGCAGGGACAGTCTGCTCTGGCCTTTTTTTTAATAAAGTTCAGCTGTGTTGTGAGTCCAGTCCAGTTTATTGTTCAGGTGAACTCCCAGGTGACCATGTGACCACCTCACTGTCCTTTCACTGGATGTTCACTGGTGTTGGGGGGGCAGCATGTCCGCCTGCGAAAATCCACCACCAGTTCTTTGGTGTGTGTATATATATATATATATGTGTGTGTGTGTGTATACGTATATGTATGCGTGTGTGCGTGTGTGTGTGTGTGTGTGTGTGTGTGTGTGTAATTTATCAGAACTGCCCTGCTAACAGTGAATGATAGACTCAAACAGGCATGCTTCTGGTATTAGTAAAATAAGCTCTTATAATGTAAGCCATATCACAAGGATGATCATATACATGCTAACCATGGAGCTGTAGGATATTTGCTGCACATCCTCCACCCCACCCTCAGGACCTCCACTGATCCCCTTTATACCTCTTACATGATCTACTATGTCTCCAAGGAAATCCGTTACATATGGAGCTGGGACAAACCTGTGGTCTTATTATAAATATAGCATCTACTTGATGGGAATTCCTTGTCGTTAGGCGAGGACAGTTACATTTGGTTGTAATCCACAAAAGCCAGGAAATCTATCTGATCCTGGCTAACGCAAAGTACAGCCAGCTTTTCATAGCCATTCTTTAACACATGGCGAGTTGTAGTCAGTGCCTCTAACACACATATTATTTATTTAACTCTGCTGCAGCTGTTGTGTTTTTGGGGAGAAGTAATGGCTGGTAATTGTTTGGGAGAGAGAATCAGCAGAGAAAATACTTTTACACCATTAAAGGAAAAGCCAAAGGAGGAGGACTGGTGGAGACATACATTGTATAGTCCCACTACATTAGGAAGCCATGTTCTCGCACATGCTTCATGCTGTCCTCTGTTTCATCCACTGTTTTTCCAAAGTGTTGTGTGTCCCACCAACACAATTTAAGGCCAGGCGAACTCCTCGCTAGTGGGACATGTTTGAAAACAAACTGTGGATAGAGATTCACTGGTCCCCCCTGTGTTTTTTCCAGTAATAGTGGAGAAAATGTGTTGTGGGGTAACACAGGGTGAGGTTTTGGGAATGTGACAATAGACAATAGATCATCTGCATCACAACATCTATTGTGTTCTCGATGGAAATGTCTCTCGCTTGATTCACAGAGCCAAAATATCGGAGAAGGACCAGTTTTTCCATCTTTTTATAAGATATAACAGCACAGCTTTTCTTAACCTGGGAACCAGCTAAACATGTATGTGTGTGTGTGTGCGTGTACACACATACATATATCTGTGTGTGTGTGTGTGTGTGTGTATTAATTTAAATCAAAGGGAAGGTGTCTTGTGGGATTTTAATAGCCAGATGACGCGAGATTAAATCTATGCCTCATTTAACTGTATGAGGTCGATTGAGTGCTCAACATGCGTCCAGATTGAAACCTGTATGAGACACATGACGTTCACAGCCTCAGTGAGAACCCAGTAAAGGTCAGGGGTTAATACGTGCGCCGTTTGCACCGTTTTGACATGCTGGGTGTACTTCCTCCACTTGGACTGAATCTTTGTTATACAACTTCCCTCCCTGTAAGACTGGACTCTGAGGCCAGCATGCAGGGGCTGCCTCACACACCCGACCACATTTGAGTTCTCTGAAAGCGATGCCTCGCCCAGCAGGGAGTTCCTGCTGGAAAGAGAAGCACGGCTCAAACTCGGCCTCAGAGACTAATACAGGATGGAGGGAGGAAGACTTCCCCGCTCCCAAGCTTACGTGCCCAGCGTTCCCAGTGCCATTCCTAATCTAGTCCCACAATCTGAACTGCTGATAGGTGAGAACAGCCCGGTGTGTCAGCTGTCAGGTGTCAGATTGGTACAAAGGAGACTGATTGGCTAATTAAATGTGTTTACCTTGGCTCCACTTGTCAGACTGACAGTCTCCTCTGTAGAAGTGTGGGGGATTTCCTCAGGGTCAATCTCATCAATAGTGAACAATGCCAGGTTGGACGAGGGAGGGAGGTAGCAGGAGGGTGCGAGGTGGGACGAGCTGCTGCGGTAGGTGCCCTCTTGCTGCTGAGTGATGTAATCTGGTCAACTATTGTCGCGCGGCCCCTTGAGGCTTCAAGTACTTACCTTGAATAGAGCACAATGAGCAGGGGAGGAAGTCAGTCTCTCGGTGTACATCAGCTGTTGGCAGGTTTATAGCCCAATCAGAGCATTATCTGCAGCTCCATTGTTTTAACTCTAGTTTATGAGATGCTCTATACAATATGTGTGTACACTGAAAATACTGAGTGAGTGAATTATCGTACTGTAATACAACACAAACATGAGCATCCACTTTAAGTGCAAGAAAACAAACTGTGATCTTATCACCAATGTGAACAAAAATGTCTTTGGTTGTTTTCATGTTCGTAGCAGTGTTTCATCACAGGTAATAGTCGGACTGTCTGACTGTCAGCTGCCATATCCTCCTCAAGGAAACCATAGAACCCTCTACCAGAATATCATTCCTCACACGCTTATGTCAGCGTTCCCAGAAACCACTGAAATGGACCTAATGTTAAAACCGAAGGCCCCATGTTTAAATTACGTACCTTGTATGTTTTTACGACAGCAGACACATAATCCTTACAGAATGGCTAATGCGTCTTGACAAATGAACCTGGTTCACGTTCATATCTCCATAGCAGCATCTCCATAAATAACTGTTGCTGTTGATTGTACTCTAGGGATTAATGCATGTATTTATTACCACTTCATAAGGATTTGCAGAAAATGAATAAAGCTCACATTGGCCCCTGTGGGGACCCGGGGTAGAAAAGGCTCCTAGCAATCCCTTTCTGTTCATAAGAAGTGACTTAAGTTAAGTTAAGTTAAGTTAAGTTAAGTTAAGTTAAGTTAAGTTAAGTTAAGCTTAGCTTAGCTTTATAGCTTGTTTAATGTATGTGGGTTTTCATATGGTCCCAGTGTTCAGGTCATTAACCAAACATCTGACTGCTGTTTATCGTTCAGACTTCAACAGTGTATTTGTATTTGTTCTCAGTTGTTGACACTGCGCTGACACTGTGTGTGTAGTGTGTGGTCCGTGTTGAGAAACAAGGCTGTGGAATAGTAGATGTGACTGGCGTATTTTCATGTGGAGGTCAAGGTTGTGAAATATTCTGGATCAGCAACCAAGATAAGTAAGTGCAACACATATTATTCCTTATTCCCTGACAATGGGTTTGCATTGAGATCTTGTAGGCACAGATTATGTTGTCATGCAGCATTTGCTGGATAAGGTAATCACATCATGGGATTGCTGAGGTGATAAGTTACATATCACCCAATCTGTAACAAGATTTCCCTTTGTCCAGGCCAAAGAACCACTGAGCGAGTTTGTTACATTCTCAAAGCGTCAGATAAAATCTGAGCGTTTCAATCCAAAGCCCAAGGCCTGTTTGTTCTGCACAGACTACACCCTGCTATAATGACCAGCTTCAGCCAGTAACTCATTCTGTCTGCTATCAACTTTTTGGATATTGTCCGGTATATCCATCTACATCCACACACACACACACACACACACACATTTGGCCATAGGCTCCAGTTAATTCACCCAGTGCAGCAAACGTTTGCAGCATTGGAGTTTGTTTCTTTAATAGCAGGCCGACACACACTGCAACTAACATAGTGAATGTGGTTTTAGTTCATTTAGGTTAAATTGTGGTGTTGTGTTTTGTGCGAGTGTGAGGCCACTGCATCCTAAAACATACGTGCCTCATTGCTGAGGACTCAGTGGCGCTCGGAGCTTCTCCCTTTGGGACCACGAGCTCATAACAGCACACAGCGTGTCACTTTTTTTTTGTCATATCAAGAAAAGGGAAGATAGAGCGAGCACTGGAGCAATGAGACAGAGACAGGGAGAGAGAGAGAGACAGATTCTCAGGCCTCTGCAGGTCTGTCTCAGTGGCAGAATAGACAGTTCCTGTGTTTGTGCCTGTTCCTGTCTCCCGCTGTCACCCTGAGGCGCGTCGCCATTGTTTCCTCATATAGCGCCAGAGGTCACTGGCTGCTCCCTCACTCCCTCGCTCGCTCACTCACTCGCACTCTCTCGGCCGTGCTGCCCGGGCAAAGGGAGGAGAGCTGGATCCACGAGTTGGAGATGCAGACGGAGAACAGGCACAAACAAACTGAGCTCACTTGCACATGCACACGTCCACCTTTTGTTGTGCAGCGGGGGGATTCCAGGTTGTCTTGTAAACACTGTGCAGGTAAACAGACTCCCTGTCTGGCCCACTGAGATCAGAGGCAGCTGACTTTGCTCCCCCCTGCTGAACGCTCATGTGTTTTGTTTAATCCATTGACATTTATTTGGGCCATAACTGGTGCATATCTCAATTTTCTTTATTTATCCACGTCCCAGCCCAATGAATTCTACTCAGTTTTCTGTACAATCACCTGCACTGGTTTGTTATATCTCCTCTCCTCTCGGCAAACAGCAACATCCATTTTAAAATTATATTATGTAAATCGAGTAAAGACGATTTACGGTGCCTGGTATCCTGTATCACTTTAAAATAGTCCAAAGTTGTTTCACTATCTATTTTTACAGTGTAATTGCATTAAGTTGTTAATGAACACTTGGCCGTCTCCTGAACATTATCATCAGCATCATCCTTGACTTGCCGCTTCGGTTTCTTGTGCGCACGATTGTCCGGTTTCGTTGTCATACAAATATGCGAGGAATTGGCTGGAGCGCTGGTATTTTAGTAAGCACAGCTATCAGTGAGCTGCAGTGTGTTTCAGAGTGACATGTTTATACAGTCTTCTCACCTCGCAGAAAGCGTCAGTTGGGGTAATTTAGACATTTAAATTACCCAGTGATATTGGGATATTTGTCCTGGCACACGCGAGCGACGCTTCCATCAGCCTCCTAAAATAAATTCAGTGCGGTCGTACGATAGGTCACGAATTATTGTTTTTAGAGAAATCAGTGTGGTTTAACAGTGTTAATGGCATGTTAAGTGCCTATCACCATCACTGAACTCATCTGTGCACTGCAAAGACTTGACAGCAGTGACACTGAAACACTCTGGGCTGGGGTCAACTTTCATACAGTCCCATATGAGATCTACATTCTCATGTACACATGTGTTCATTCAAGGAAAGTACAGTGACCACATCTGTTGTCTGTTAATCAACCCGATTTATGCTCAGACCTACATCAGTCTACCAGTTAATGTGTGGCGGTCATGTGACAGGAAGTGTCCCCAGCACATCTGAGTTTGGTGCTGCAGCAATTTGACTCGGATGCTGTTGCAAGGTGATTTGTTATAGATTTGCACACAGGCTGTAAACAACAGTGTCTCGCTGAATAATGACCCTGTCAATCAAAGCAAAAAAAAAAAATCCCATTAACAATATTTCTATTGACCAGCTTTGTGATTTACTGCCACACCAACACTGATTTCCTGTAATACAGTAAAACAGTGGCCGTAAAAAACTGCCTTCTCTCCTAAACTGATTTACATCCACACTGTTTGGCCAAAAGTATGTGGATGATTCACGGCATACATAGGCAATACTGTTTGGGAATTACCCATTCCAGTTTCACTGTGACAGGGCTCCTATGCTTTTCTTAGTTTGTGGCAGAACTTTACCGGTCCTGACCTCTGCCTACATGATGACCTTTGTGGTGGACAGTGAGCCAGGCCTTATCACACAGCGCCTGTGCCCTAATCCTCTTGTTGTTGCCGCTCCAAACTCTTGTGCGCAGCCACTTCCTGGAAAAGTGGAGCCTCTCATAGCAGCTGGTTAATATCCACTGTTGTGGAGTGAAACGTGTGTAATTATCAGGTGTCCTCATACTGTAATTTACATGACTGCATGGCTACTCTGCAGGGATTGAATCTACTCAGTCTTCCAGTCATTAATCTTGAAATTTCCCTTAATGCAAACAAACAGTGGAATGAATAGAAATGTCCTTTATCTCCCTCCACTTTCTGTCCCATGGTGTTATTTGCTCAGCTGGCAGCAGACATCTGGACAGACCCACCTAAGTTCCCTCTGGCTTCACACGTTATACCGATCGACATCTAAAAGTCTCGTTTCTGTCCTCAGCCGAAGCCTGCGTCATATTTCCCTTCACACCTTCAACACACATGAGGCCCATTACATCTCACCCAATGGCACTTATTTCATGTGTATATTCAGCATGGCTAAATAAACAGTTCAGACTGCAAGGTCAGGTAGCTTCAGGGAAAACCGACCCTTATATGATTACGAACATGATAATAAATACCACAGGGCATGTTTATCTTTCTTTTTTTTTAATATATAACCTTTTGAAATGAGTGAAAGAGCATCTGTGTTGCATTGTCCTCAAATGCAGGTAGCTAAGTCACATAAGGCCTCAGGATTTGACTATGAAATCCTGCATTTTCCAGCTGAGCTCGCGTTTTTAACTAATGGCTGATGCCATCTGGTCCTGATGAGGAAGGGAAGTGGGAAAATTATTTTTGAGCAACCTGGGCTGACGTTGTTATACTAATGTGAAGGTTTTTCTTTGTGTAGTAAAATCCATCATCTTAAAAAAAGGTATCGATATTTTTCAGATTCAATGTCCATATTTCTCAGTGTACAGAACTTTGTGCTCATTCATCTTCTTGATAGGTGTAAAGAATCGCCAGCCAGGAATGTGGTGAATGTCAGGGATCCTACAAAACAAAAAAACTAACGTTACCATCCCTCAAATCAAACCCCTGACTCTAGAGCTGCAACAGTGACCTAAACGTTCGATTATTCGTCCGACTGTGAGAGAACTGTAACGACTGCAGTCTTTTTCTTGGCTGTGCAACACCTTGCTGTCTCTCTTGAATCTGACAGTGAACAGGATTTTCCCCTGACGCCCCTCAGCCTCCAGCATCAAGCCTGGGGCGGAGACCTTCCATCAGTCAGCTCAATCAGGACACATCACAAATACGGCTCACGCGAATGATGAATCACTTACCTGGTTATTCATTCGACATATAGAGATAGCGTGTGTACATGTCTGCAGTGCATGTGTTACATACTGTCAAAGGAATGATCCCATTTCCCCTTAAAATCACTGTCCTCCGGTAACTGAGCTTTGATTTGTTCTGCAACAGCTTGACCCTCTTAAGTCCTGAAATCTCTCCTTCGTGTTCAGATAAGGTCGACGGGGACCTGAGCAGAATATTTCTGCTGCTGTCGGTGGATCGGAGCTTTTGTTTGAGCGAAGTGGTTTTGCATTAGCTGCAGGGTGCAGTGATCCTGGGAGACGCGGGAACAAAAGCCGCTGCGTGGGCCGGCTGCTCTTTTGAACCCGACTCTTGTATCATGAGAACAGTGCTCACGATATGTTTGAGTCATTACAAACAGTCATGCAACTGTGCAACTATGAGTACATTACAGTCAGTACCCAGCCATTACCAATTAGAAATTTTGTTTTTTTTTGACTCCAAATAATTAACTCTATTCCACAGATTTTCATAAGTCTAAAACTAAATAAAGAAGAAGACAGATGTTTTTTAAAGTAAATGACAGGAACATTTTCTTGGCTTTTGTCAGTCAGTTCACTATGGCAGATGACAGCAGCAGTCGATCATCCAGTGATCCCGATATCTTCCCGACTCCAAGAAACTGTAAGTTAGCTGACGTGAAGGGAAGTGGATCTTTTCTGGAGCAGAGCATGAAGACAGACAACACAGACATTAGAGCCATGAAACTATCAAGATTTAACAAAATCCCTACACGTGTGGTTGGTTAAGCGAAATATTTTGAAGTTCTCAGTCACAAAAGGAAGATTCAGGAACAATCAACACATAATGTCTGACTGTCTTTTGTATATATTGGAGTTATCTGTACAAACAAGCAAACAATGCACACTCTCCACACAGGCAGACACAATGCTCTCTTGGTTGTACAGTTGGAAACTGATGCAAGTGGTTGTGTAAAGAGTTTTATTTCAGGCCTCAGTGTGAGACTGTGTAACTGTTAGTGATCAATAATTGCTATGACAGATACCTGTGTGTTCTCAAACATCTGACTGATGTCTGCCAACGACATTACCCACAAGTCAGGTTGTACCAGCAAAAACATTATTAAAATATAATTTAAATACAGAATAACGTAATTTTGAAAATTGCTATACAATATTATGATAGAATGATAAATCCCACCTGTGGGTGCATGTCTGACTTAAATGTCCAAAAACAGCCCTGAACTCAAGTCTATGAAAAAAAAAGTTTACTCAGCAATTATCCCATGACTCCAACTCCCCTCATATTTATCTAACACCACATAAACATTGTAACCAACAGAATACATCTCAATATTTATCCTGTTACATCCAATAATAAAATAAATGATCTTGTCTGGTCAACATGTTTATAGGTTTAAATTGGCTTCCTAAAACATTTATTCTAAAGGGCCATGTCAGGAGTGCATACTTACTCTGGCACAGCAACATGGCTCCTGTGGAGTTGTTGGTTTTTTTTTGTGTACTTTATTTGGTTGGTTGCTGCCCCACTGCAGTTGCATACTGAATACATACAGCCTGAGAGCAGATTGTTATTTATTATTGTGTTATTCAGGCTTTGTTACCTTGTGCAGCAATTTGCCCGACCATGTTGCAAATTTTCATTCTACTGCTTTAAATAGAATAATTACAAAGATAGCTAATGAAGACAAATGAGTCTTTAACACGCTGGCGCTCTCTTCAGAAGTGAAACCTCCCCACTCAGCCAGCAGATAAAATGCGGCGTGAAGGGTGATGCCATGTTGACACAGACACCAGAGCCTGGGCAGACACCCAACATATGGTTAAACAAACACCCTGCCATTCTGTTACTGATAAGCATAATACGCATATGCATGCATGCATGCATGTATACTAATGTAGCCCCTCGTCTCGAAGCTGTCTCTGCTTGAAGATGTCTCGTTTTGGGTTAGGACACCGGAGGACATTAATCACTGTGTAATTGGCCTGGGAAGCAGCGCGGGACAAAACAAGCAGGACAGCTCTGTGTTCTGTGGACACAGGACGTAAGAGCGAAAATGCAAACTGATGGTTACCAAAGGCAACTACATAGTTACGGACCGTTTACCGTGTGCACTCTATGATTCTGATCAGGACAATGACCGGGTTCTGCTGGAGAAAAAGGACAGATCACGTATTGGACTCACTCACCATGCAGCCTTACACATGATGTGATGCATCTCTTAACGTCAGAGTGTCATATTCCCCCATCAGAGGATGCAGCGCCAGCAGCCATGACCACACCGAAATGTCATTTCTCATTCAGACTTAACAAACCTAATGTGATCCTCCCTTGAATAGACCTACGTGCGTGTTTTGTTTGTGGCGGCAGCAGGCTGGGTCTGATGCCGTCTCTGTCCCATCACAGAGTTATGGATCTTCCATCTGCTTCCATGGGACTATCAGGCCATCTAGTGAAGACTGTAGGTCTGGGGAAAGTACCAGCAATCTTTATTTGGATTTAGAGGCCTCCTGTGGCTTTCAGAAATCCCCTTTAGACCGAACTTACCCCGCCTGTGTGCCCCCCCCCAATAATGGCCATTCAATATCTGAGAGATTGTCTGATAATTATTCTGTTTATCTCCCTTGTTCTTGTAAACCTGTATTGTTGAAAGTACTTTATAAATACATTTGAGGTGAATCAGGTTACACACACACACACACACACACACACACACACCCACACACACACACACACACACACACATACACAGAGAGAGAAAGAGAGTGAGAGACATGCAGGTGAGTTGTTGTTATTTCATGTTATAATAGTTACAAGGAGCCTGGCTGTCTGCTGGCTGTCTACACATAGGACTGTGAGCACATTGTTATTAATAACCCTGCACACTGCCATTTAATGGATGGATTAATGAAGACACGCAGTTCAATAGTTTTACTAGAAGTGGCTCATTTGTTGCCAAACATAAATTCTGTGCACAATATGTAGTATTGATAATGCTGAGAATCAGCTGAAGTATACCTGATCTAGTAAGTGATTCCATTCTTCATGAACTGACATTTTATTAAAGCAGTGCAATGAGGAGAGGGGGAAAAACATTTGATGGAACCCAAAAAATATGAAAAATAGAGTAGAAAAAAACAAAAAAAGACAAATACTATTCACATTGGCACAGACAACTGCTTTTGCCCACAAAACCAGCTCTTTCCCACTGCGCCCTGACGCCCAGCAGGGGAATAATGTGTGGCTACAAGTCCCAGCAGGGTACTGAGAGACTGGCCTGCGTTTGTCCATGTTCACATCTATAATAAGCCTCCTCATGGCTCCCTGAGGGGGGATTTTGCAGGGGAAAGGCAAACTATGCCACCCAAGGTAGTTCCACGACCTCTGACCTCTGTGACATCCCTCCTTGCCTGTCAAATCGTGTGGTTTGTCTCTCCACAGGAGGGGGGTCACGGCTCAGTTCATTTTCAATGTAGCATTTTATTGCGCGTTCCCACTCGTCATGACTTATTTGTCTACTACAGCTGCAAATGAATAAAACCTGCAGCCTAAAATTACACCATGCATTTGTCTCTGCCTATTTGCAGCTACTTGTGTGTGTGCGTGCATGTGTGTGTATGTGTGTGCACATGCTTGGAAATGATATACATCTACTGTAAGATTGTGTCCAAGCATTTTGCATTTAAAAAAAGCGGCCTTGTGGTCAACAAACGAGACCCATGAGAAATGTTATGACTCTGGTTTGACAAACGGAGCCAGTGGTTGATGTTTGTCACTCGTTGTCAGTTGCAACATAAAGCCGTCAAACCGTTTGTCATGAGAAAACGTCTCATGACTGATGGAGGGAGACAAGCTGTGTCTTTATTTATAGCTAACGTAACTTAGATGCCATATAAGGAGTTGCCTCTGTATTGTTGCTGTAAAGCCAAAAGACGGCAATGTTGCCATTGAATATTTTGATAAAGTTTTTTAGTATCTGACTGAAGAGACCGGCCAGTTGTGTATTAACATGGATTATAAAACAACAATGATCTTGTTGCCCTTGTTTGACGTCATAGTGTTGGATATTGCTTCTTCGTCATATTGCTGGTGAGACAATATCATACATACACCTAACACATGTATGACAATGTTGCCAAAGCTTGTTATTGTCATATATTTCCTCTGATTTGTTTTCGTGTATGACGTGCAGCCCCGGGTGAATAGTATCCTGCATCTAATGACCTTATTGCTTGTATGTGTTGTTAAACCCTGTTAAGCAGAGGACCAAAGGGCTTGTAACGGTTGAATAGCAGTATGGTGGTTGACTGCAAACTGGGCCACACAGGAAGCCTGCTTTTGTGAGCTTTCTCATGATGCGGAACAGACCTCTATGGGGCCGATCTTACACTTGGTGCAAAATCTCTTTTCTTAGCATCAGTCCGTCCTCAAAGGTTGCAATCTGATTGTCTTATTGTGGCATTGGATGGATGGATGTATCCTTGTGTCACTTTGTCTTCATTTGGACTCGCTGTATTTAGGTGATGACGACTGGAATGGGCCCTGAACCCAAACAGAGTCTGTGAAATGTACTGTACAATGTTTTTTTTCCTCTCACCAGTATAGCCTCCTCCAACTTACTCATGCAGGGAAATACTCATGCGGTCCCTGTACATCAGTCATTTCAGCACATGCACAGCTGGAGGATGCCCTGTACAGTGCACATATTGGCTACTGACCAGCTGTGTTGTAATGGATGGGCGTTAACAGTGTAGCTGTTGAGGGGATGGAGACGTGTCAGTGTGTTTTCCACCCGCACCTCTCAGCCAGTCTCTGGATTTGACCCACTGACCTCAAAGTTAACGAGCCTGCATCTCTAAAGGTGATGCTACTGCTGCCCTGCTCGGACTGACGCAGAATTAAACAAAAAAAAAAAAAAAAAGGAATCTAGCCAATGTTTGTGGAACATTAACATAGCAGTAGCATTTGCATAAGCAAAGATCCAGTTGACAGAGAAATAATTGCTGGAGGAAGCGAGCCAAGAGAATTTCTCTACAGCATCCAAAACTGAGAAAGTCTTCATAATAAACCCATGAGGCTTCGTCCAGTGTTGATTTGCATGTGTGTTAATTGTTTTGATGTCATTAGGTAAAAGGTGTAGTTCAGCAGCCTAGTGTTAACTTTTATGGCACCTGTGTTTACATTAGGTCACTTCCTGTGGCGTTTGTGTCCCGTTCGCGAGTCTCTACGCCGTGTTTAACATCACACCTACAAAATGAGGCTGCGTGAGACCGAAACTTATGAAACACTTACGCAGAGTTCACTATGTTTCCCTAAGTAAAATGACTTCACAATCTGGACACCATACTGGGTATGAGAAAAACCTAACCTCTGGAGGGTCACTCAGCACAGCACAGTCCAATCCAATATAATGTGATGTCTCACTCCAATAACCACACTGGAAAAGAAATATTGGAATCCTGTTTGTTTTCTGCTTTGGGCCAAAGTCTTGGAAAATGTGCAGGAGGAGCCGAGCTTGTCGTTACCTTGCTCAGATTGCTGGTTTTACGGGAACGGACACATTTGGTAACATTATCACACATTTACCTTGGCTTTAAACCACATTTAACTGAAGACCAGACAACGAAAACCTTTACCTTTGGAAAAGAAAATCTCAAAAAAAAAAACAATTTGAATTTTCCATTTATTATAGTATTAAATTGTGTATTTCATCATCAAACAAGTGAACGGATGAACCTGCAGAAAGAAAATATCATGTTTTCATTGAAGTATTTTCCCACTAATATTTCACAATTTTAGTTTTATCTTGTTTAGTACAACATGAATTGTGGGATGGAGATTTTTATGCTTCTCAATGTTCTCCCACAGCACGTCTGTGATGGATCGCTTCCTACAGCACACAGGAGAAGTTTCACACCATCTCCTGTCATCATAAAAGGCCACAGATGTCTCAGTAGATCAACTCAGCAGACGACACAGCGATTGGTGAGTGCAATAATGCAATGAGAATAATGGTAAACAGTGACAAAAATGAGAAAACACAGCAGCTGTAATCTTGCAGCGCGCTATGGTTTGCTTTAGAGAAATGTTGGCAGATTTGCATGAACTCTGCTCTCAGTGGTTCATCAGACTTCAGAGAAATGCTGAAATGCTCTTGCAAGGAATTTCACTATAAAAAATGGTTGTTCCAGGAGGATAATTCCTATATTCACTCCTCAGTCGCAGGCTCCAATTTCTTTTCAATAACTTTTACTTGTGTGAAATATGTTTAAAACTGATTAAGTAATATTATAATAAAAAAAAATGATTATTCAAAAATTTTAATAATGATGACTTTGCCAAAAGGGCCAAAAATGTTTTCTTATTAAAATTGATCATTGCAAAAGACAAAAGGGATCTCACTGCTAAAAAGCCTGTGGTTCAGTTCATGTTGGCTTGTTTGTCATATTTTCACAAGTATACATTTCTTAAATCCTAAACATGGCAATGCCACAATACTGTAAATACTATTTAAAATACTAATACCATAATATATTCAGTTAAGTGTGGTAATAACGTTCTGCACTAAGTAAAAGTACTAAATATTTATTATCTAAGAAGATAAATGGTCCCTGTGAGTGTGATAATATTAGATAATAAAGGCCTGGTGGTTTTCTAAGGTTAACACATAACATTGCATCAGGTTTTATAAACTTATCTAATGATTAGTGTGTCTTTAAAGTAGTATGTAATCACAGCTGTCAAACAAATGTTAAATGTAAAAGTAAACAGGACCATAATTTCCACTAAACCTCTGGAAATATGCAAGAAATGACTACGTATCTGTTTCTTAGAATCCACTCGGGGAAAAATGTTGGCGCCTTGTAATTTGTTATCTGTTCTATACAAAACGATTTGTGTTATTTGTTGCGTTGCGAAGAAAATGTGAGTTTGTTCGCTCGTTGTGGCAAAGTGAAAAGCCAAACTCCCCAAACTGATTTTATATGTTAGAGATATAAATAATACATTTTTTCAGTTTTTATTGATGAGTAACTCTCTGTGTTGTGATCATTTTCTTATCTGGATGATGCAACCTTTGCCAGTTGCACCGAAAATAGTGTGTGAATTGTGTCAGAGTTTGCCACCTTTTACAGTGGGTCAGTAGAAAGTGCCTGCAGGCCATATCTGGCCTACTAAAGGAAATAGCTGGGGAGTCAGCCCTCCACTTTGTTAATGATGCTTGTCTGTTGAATGCCAGTGGAGGAGTCTGATAACCAGGCAACAAAGACACAGTCTGCTTAGTCCTGCATCACAGTGGAATGACTCATTAACTGGGGATCATTGCGAGCCTTTTGTACGTGACGTCTCCCAAAATGAGCCGTGAATGATGACATTCCTGTTTTTCTCCCTCAGCCCCCTCTTTTTTTTCCTTTGGAAAATGCTAATACACAGAGATGTATCACATCCCTTTCTCAGCTTTGGAGCGACTGGGACTCATTGGTTATAGAGGATGATGTTTATCTCCTTCTTCACCGACCCCCTCTGCTCTGCACTGTGTATTGTTCGCACATAAGGGATGTCCCTGCGTGGAAACTGTGATCAACCTGTTTCCATTTGCTGTGACCCTTCGCTCCTCTGTGGAGTTTGGGAAACGTTGGAAAACGTAGACGTGATGGATTTGAGTACATTCAGACCCCCCCTTCCCCCCCAGCTGTTTACACTGATGCTTATGGACTAGAGAGAGAAGAAATGTCTTGTGGGATATGTGGTTTCTGTGAAGGCCACATTCATTCTTGTTTCGCCCTCTCTACAATGGCACCGCCTCGGACTCTTTGACATGAGAAGACCCTCGTCCGTCGCTGTCGGCCATTGTTTGTTGATGCTGGTTGTTGATAGTGTTTAGAGCTGGGGTTAGTCGTCTGCGGCGGTGGCGAGGTCCTGCGTGTATACGGAGGGGTCAGCACACAGTCAAAGTGATGGGAGACTGGTGCTCGTGTTGTGGATGGGATCACAGAGTGGTCAGTTGGTGGGGGGGGGGGGCTGTGTCAGGTTTTTCCTGCAGTGTGCTAGTTGCTATGAAAACACGCAAGGTGCACTATCTGCTGCATCCACATAGTTTTACTGAACACTGACTTTTTAGAACATATGTATTTCTCTCTTTGTGTGTATACGTTAAAATAATATTATATCAGATAAATGTTGTATTAACGTTCCTACTTAGCTGATAAAATGTCAGAATAGATGATCAAATATCCCCTAAATTAACATAATAATAACAATGATAATAATGATAATAACAATAATAATAATCACAACAACAACAACAATAATAATAATAATAAACAGTAACAAAGTGCTGTAGACATTTACATTTTTGACATTTACTTTGCCTTCAGTACTTTCAGTTTGTGCAACATGAATTTGTGACCTCGTGTTCTGAGTGTTAGAATCGTAGCCCACACCCATAGCATAAACTCTTATTCCATACCAAATGGCTGGAAACATGTTTCTCTATGAATACTGAGTGTTGAACCCTTCTTTAGTGTTGCTAGCTTCCTTTTCCCCTGGTTTCCCTTTCATACAGGAAGGGGAAACCAAAGGAATTACACCACACACACACACACACACACACACACACACACACACACCAGCCAGCCAACATGTTTCCTATTAACTTCCACGTCTGTGTATTAAGTTGTTCAAAGATGTACAGTCGAGAGCCTCAAATCACAGCGGATTAGCCGTAACCTCCCAGACCAAATCAACTGAGCAATTAGTTGTCCGACCTGGTTATGTTGTCCTTCTCCACTGATTCGGGTTGAAGGCTGCTGTGTGCTGAGCAAAGCCATGTTCTTTTCACATGATCAGTGTTCAATTTACAAACGAGAGAAGTTCAGTGCGTGGCAGATTTTTAGGTTATAGAAAATCTTTGAGGATCAACTCTAATGCAAAAGGAGAATAAATTGTAAAAATCTGGATTTTTGTAAATCCATATTTTTTGAAACCAATTTCACTTCATACACTACAAAACATCTGACCTGTGCAATAGTCACTGTATAATACAGTGAGTGTGTACACTCACTCGGTCGACTGCAAATCCATCTCTTCAGCTATCTGTGCTCTTATTGTTCTCAGTTACTCAGTGCAGGTCTGATCCAGACTCTAATCACCCGACTGGACGTATTTTATTAGTCACAACAGGCTCGTAACATTTGATCTGGTTTCAATGAAAATATGTCACGTCCTGACCCGGCACATCTTTGTGTTTCCTTGGCTGAATCAGATCAGAGAGGTATCTCAGTAAAAATACATATTAACAAACAAAGTCTCAGCTGAGTAAGCAGACTATAGACATCCCATAATCATTTCTGAATGTGTCCAAAAGACCCAAACAGGCAACTCTGACCCTCTACACTTCTTGGTCTGCATCCAGACCGTGTCTCATGTTCCCCCGTATGGATCTGCACAGAGGTCAGAGGTCAGAGCCGTACCGTGAAATGAATCTGCTGTACATGGTTCCACTTTATTAGAGCTGACAGCTTTTTAAAGCTCCACCAGCTCCCTGCTCGAGTAATGAACCATCACAAATGAATGAGCTGAACGAATCTCCTGTGTTAAAATATCAGACAGGTGTGTTAATGGCCATTACATGTTGTATTTATTCATTCAGCCTCAGAGTGACTGTTTGTGCGCATTACCCGGCTGTTTGTGTGAAGTGAAGGAGGAAGTCTGGTCTTCAGTGTTTATATATATATATATATATATATATATATATATATATATTTCTGTTGTATGGTTTATTATGGCTTATTGCACCACAACTTTCCATTGTCTGCTCTGCAGCTATGCATCTTTTGCAGATTTGTGTTTCAGTATGAGTTTGCATGTTCTCCCAGTGTCTGTGGGGGTTAGGCTGATTGGTCACTCTAACTTGTCCATAGGTGTGCATGTGAGTGTGAATGGTTGTTTATCTATATATATTCTATACGTTGGTCCAGCCAGAGGCTGGCGACCTGTCCAGGGTGTGCGCCCCCTCTCGCCCGACGTCAGCTGGGATTGGCTCCACCTCCCCCGATGACCCTCAGACGGATGAGAGGTAAAAAATGGATGGATGGATGGATGGATGGATATTTTAGTATCAGCTTTTTCAAACCGGTAAAGGAAACCTGCCTGAGAAGTTCACGTTTTGTGTGTGTGTGTGTGTGTGTGTGTGTAGGAAAGGTTTGTGATTGTAAAAAGAAATGACACTGTGATGTAAATGATGTTAGTGGTGAGACAAAAACATCATGAAAAAAAAGAGAAGCTTTTGTGAATGTCTGTCTGTGTGGAAAACTCAGTGTTCAACGTTCCCACAGTGTGTGTGTGTGTGTGATGCTAAAGTTACAAGTTCAAGTTACAAGTCTACACTTAACTCTGATTGGACAAAATGATCTGGTCAGCAAGCATAGGGCAGGTGGTTCTGTTGATAACCTTAAAGGCTTAGTGGACAGAGGACTGTGGTGGCTGTTCTGTGACTCAGATACGTTTGCATACACAGCACATTAAATGTTTACCTCAGTATCGTGATATATAATTTAACCCACCTGGGTATGAAGAATTAAAAAACACCCACTAACAAAACATCTGCTTGTTATTCTGAACTTGTCTGCTCAAACTTCATGCACAAACTTGAGTTTGTCATTCGTGTTTATTTTACCTGTTTACAAAGCCTGATTACAGCCGATATGATATTTATCGAATGTAGCTCTAAATTAATCCATTCCAAGTCTGTTCTATAAAGTAAAGACAACTAGTCTTTTAATTTCATATGAGTTTATTGAGAAAGGGCTTGAGTATCATATCTAAAATACTGCATCTTGGTTTACAAAAAGTAAATACACAGGGTCATACTCTAATACATCTCACGTATATGACGAATATGTGTCGGAAGCTGCCTCGAAAGATATAAAGTCATTCACATTGTCTCGGGGTCAAAAGCAGGACACATTCACCCGCTTTGATTAGTTATTAACACACTAATGCCAAGAAAATGTGACGTATAAACACTATTGTCAACATTTGGCCCAAAATTTTCACCATTTCACACTGAATTTTTATTTTTCCGTGGGGCAATGGATACGTGATACACACAGCTTTAACGCAACTTTTTGCTGTTTACTGAGATAATCATCACTTTACATATTAGAGAGGTTGAACTTTTTAGAAGTGACACACATTCTTCTTTCTAGACGTAACGTTTCAACACATTAGTGTAACAATATTAATCTTTGCTCATTAAGGCGGTGATGTATTGATTGGAAATCATTTGATAAGATTATCACCTGTAGCCGGTCATTCAGCTAAAGGACCTTGTGAAACGAATCAGGACTTTGATCACAATCTTAAGAGAGGGGGAAAAAAACGGGCTGTAATTTTGCAGCGTGGCAGCAGTTGTGAGTGAAGTGGAGTGAGAGCCTGTGGGATGCTGGGAGTGTCCAGATTAAAAGCACATGTTGGCTCTTTATAACTCTTCTGGGTTTGTTCTGTTTTGGCACGGTGGCTTTATTGACACATCATACATCAGCCTCAGTAACACTATAAAAAAAAAAATCAAATCAATTGTTCGAGGGGGGACGACTGGTGGGCTAAGCTCAATATTTCTCATGGAACTTACTGACAGCGGCTTTTGTTTTCAATCTGCTGGAACAGAACAGGTTGTATCGAGTTATTCAGTTTTACCACAGACCAGAAGGAGATATTTATCTTGTTTGGCTGATCTTTGTCTCCATGTAGTAAAAAAAATGTTATTTAACAGTTAATATATTTTTATTCCTTTGGAGATCAAATGCATTGCATGTCTAATAACATACTCGCATACAAGCCATTACACATGTTTAAAATATTGCATGAAACCTTAAAAATTAAGTTGAATGTTTTCTTCTTCTTTTTTTATTTGCATTATATGGAATAGCCTTCATTTAGTAGCTACAGCCTACTTTGCACTGCATTAAAAAAAAATCATTTAGTAAAATTATACACAATATAAAAATAAAACCATTACATATAAAAGACACATCTGATAATAAAGTGGCTCAAATATATATAAGAAAGGTTGATCCAAAACGTTCACTTTACCATCATCAACATTCTCTTTGTGACACTTATCATTCAGTTTACATCTCATATGATTAGCTTTTCATTCCTACCCAGGACAGGTGTTGGTATGAAAATACTGGCATTTCATATTTTCTTTTTTTTCCCCGCCAGAAATAAATGAAATCCAAAGTTGTAGTTTTGGTGGTTTTCATCGCTTTCCCCGTGATGATGAGTTTTTATCAGCCTATTGAAAAGCTGCATTTGTAAGTGTCATCTCTATCAGTAAAACATGGCCTTCACAAAGCCACAGCTTTGCATTTCACTTTCCATCCCGACCTCCTCATCACAGCGCTTTACCTATTTTATGACATAAAAAAACATAACTGTAATCATCTTCTGCTAAGACTCAGAAGTCACAGCGTCCCATCTGGCATGTTGCATAAAACAAAAAGTGAAGTACAGTTACAGTATCTTAAAGGCTCTGACTCCTTATACTGGAAGTATAGCACCAGGGGATCAGTGCTTGTTTCATAAACAGTTTGCATGAGCTTCTTGAGAGGACCTGTGGCAGCATGACCTGCCCCGGCCTGACCCGTGACTCCCCCTCACTCTGTGAGTAACGCCACATTCACCTCTGAGCAGACTTGATATACAGTATATAAGTATACGATTGTAGATAAGCAGAATTCACCCTTTTTTAAAAAGCATTCACGGTGAGGTAAAAAAAAAAAACAACAACAAAACAAAAGAAAACTGAATTGGCCTGTTTATACAGGACCATGAACGCAGCGTTACCCACAGAACCTTACGCGTGAGACGGAAAAGCGCAGTTAGTTCCTTTATGGCTGTGTGAGGTTACAGACTCAGAGTTAGTTCACGTGGAGCACATTCACATACACAAACATGCCCTCTCTCTCATGCCATACACACTTACACACGGAGACCGTATGTCTGAAATCAACACGCATCCCGTCATTCCAGACTGCATTAGGTGCCGACATGTGGGTTGGACGTGACTGCGTTGGCGTCTATAGGGGTGTCGGTGGTGGGGAAGGCACGGTTTGAGGGTGAAGTGCTGATTCTGCGTGTGGTCCAGAGAGGTGGACAGGTACATAAAGAGTGTTTCTCTTTCTTTTCTTTTTTTTTTTATGCATCCATAGCAGTGACAGAGAGGTATACAGGTTCAGCACAGGCCTGATGGAAAGACGTCTTCACTTGCTTTTAGTTCTTCTTGTTACTGCGTCTTCTGGATTTCTTCACCCTGGCAAAAGGAGGATCAATATTCATAAGAGCGGAAACAGCTACATTTGTGAAATCAGCACCAAGAGATTTCCTGGATTGACACACACACACACGTATGACCTGCAGTTTGAGGTCCTGCTGGTGGTCATTCCATGCTCCCTAACCAAACCTCATAGAGAAATGTTATATGTTCCATGAGAAATAGTGTAAATCACATGTTTTACGCAATGTTTGATTAGAATTATTATATTATTAGAACAATTTGCAATAAGTGGTTTATAGATAGATGTAGATAGATCGTTTTTTTTTTTTGGCTAAAGCTGTGTTTAATTCAGGCCTGTTGTCAGTTTTTTTAGAAGCAGACCCACTTCTGACCAATAAAACAGCAAGCATGCATTTTTTTTTCCTTTATGAAGACTATTTCTTCTTTTGATGCTTTGAACCTTGAACATTTTTTAAAATAATGGATCTGAACATACCTTGGCCTTAAATGCAGCCAAAAATGTCATTGTGGTGCTTCCTACCCCAGAAAAAAACCAAAACACTGCTGGAGAACAAGGTCCAGGCATCAGCTCTGATTGCTGTCAAAATGAGTATTGTTTTACTGGAACAGAATCGATGGATAACAGGGCGCTGGTGGAAAGCAGATGTCTGCCGGACATGTTCGAGGCCTCAAGTGTTGGCAAACACTGCTGATAGGTGAACCCAGCAGCTTCTAAACATGATTTATGTGCAACTGTCACTGAACATGAAAGAGGTGGTGGTGATATAGAGCAGCCGTGTTCACAAAAAAAACCAAAACATTACGAACACAAGAACGGGATTTGATAGAAAAGAATCAAATTTGTGTCTGGATCCACATATGCACACAAATGCCATATGCCTGTAACTTAAGCATTTGTGTATGTACAGACCTTAAGGGCCCTGATCCAGCCAGTTTCCTGCAAAACACATTTTGCAGCAAAGCCCATCAGCAGTATAGTTGTGGTTAAATAAAAAAAATAAAATTATATATATATATATATATATATATATATATATATATATATATATATATATATATATATGCATATATATATATATATATATTAATTCACCTTGGTCCTTATCTGACACAATAAACCATATCTTAAATGAAATGACTTAACTGTTTGTTTTCACGTTGTGCGCTGTAAGTGTTAATGGTGTTTTAATAAGTGGTCATGCAGTGTAATGGTAATCACCCCCAGACATCTTTTTTTTTTGTGCACATGTTAACAGCACGGCTCATTAAAAACCGAACAAGCCGCTGCAGCTTCCCGCTGTCAACAGTCTTTAGACCGTGGTGCCTCATGGTCACCATGGTGACGATGACTGTGTGGAATATGCTTTTTGAGTTATGAAGGGAAGTGATATTAAAAGATGTATAAACATGTAGGGCAGAAATGATGAACAGCTGATTCCCCTGTAGTCTCAGACACAGGCGTATGAGAACGAAGGAAGCAGGAACCAGTGGCAGATTTATCACTGCTCTTCCCAGACGGTTATTATGTCACAGATAATAATTCTGCTGCTTACATCAACCCAGTCAGTGATGCCAGAGAGTAATTGTCAGCAGGAAGCCGAGAGATGGCCATTTTTAACTGTTGGTTTATTTCTTCTAAACTCAGCGGGGAGCTGTGAATGATCTCCGTCTCTGTCGGCGATGCTCGGGCCGCAGCAGAGAGAGAGAGTGAGATAGCAGGCGTTTCTTACTTGTTAATGGCGTTCTTTAAATACTGCTGCAGCCACTTGGTCTCCGGGTTGATGCAGACTTCCCTGTTGCTCTTCAGCTTGGCACTGTCGGAGAAAGAAAAACACACGGGTCAGACTCCGCATGCTCTCGTTTTGTCTGACTACTTTTGTTTTTATTGACACGCTCATGTGTTTGCTCCTCATATATTGTGTTCACAGAAAGCAGAAGCTACGCCGTTGAGTTTAATCTAAATTGGCTTTAAGGAGCAGCAATGCTGCCATGTGCCAGAGCATATTACCGATAACATATACGTTTCTTAAACTCAGTCTCCTGACCTTTACATATGTCTGGATGGGTGATAATAGTTAGGTTAGAAGAGATAATGCTCCTCAGCTGTTACCAATGTCTTTCACTTCATCTGTGCAGATAATAAATCACAGTAATATCATTTATTTATGTTTTTGTCAGCTTGATTGAATATTTCTGAAGATCCCCAAACATGTTCCAACACGTCTCAGTTCAGACCTGAGGATTATTATTTCCAACAAGCTGTTGCCATAGTGTCAAGAGTCAAAATGGCAAATGTGACACGAGTTAACCTGTATTATTTTGTGCCCTCCTTATTTAGCTGTTTGACTCTTGTTGGATCAATCAACTGATCTTTGCAGTGAAAACGAACGTGATACATCACGATAATATCTGTTGTGGTCTTTGAAGGCTGAGCTCAGGAACACTTCAGCTAAGCTCTGAGAGCCTGAGAACAGGCAGAGGATTACTGCACATAACAGGCTGTCACCCTCCGGTCGCTGGTGAAAAGTCCCAGCTGCACCAAAAGGCCTTGTTAAACTGTCTCGACACTGCTGCTACACAAAGCGTCGTAACACAGTGTCTGATGTAGGTTTTGTATCTGGCAATAGAATTCAGTCAGAATTGGTCTGGTTAAAAAAAAGGTTTTGAAAGGACCAATTTAACAGTAATGTTGGTCTTAATTAGGGGAAACATCTCAGATCAAAAGGTACATTTTTAGTCAGTTTTTCGCAGGCCTTTTTACTCCTGCCACATTTTACAGCGAAAAACACTGGTTCTCCAAAAAAATTAAAAAAAACTAAAGAAAAAGTTCCAGCGTAATGTAAAAATAGCACTTTACAAGCATGGAGAAAGTGGTTTTCTGCAGGAATCCAGCTCAGAACATTTAGCAGGCCTCTTGAAGTCACGTCTGCCATCACAGCAGGGTTTAATGTGTCATGTTAGAGAAATGTTATTTAACTGTATAGTGTCATATTTGCTTTTCGGATTAGATAGATCGATAGATCGATAGATCGATAGATAGATAGATAGATAGATAGATAGATAGATAGATAGATAGATAGATAGATAGATAGATAGATAGATTTACTTTATTGATCCCAAATTGGGAAATTACAGAAAAGACATGACGGGAGCTGTTGCTACAGGCAGCCACTCCGCACAGCGCCATCTTGAAATTAATGTTTGCGTTATCATTCTGTCTGATTGTTAATGCTGTGTAGCTTCTGTTTAGTAGTACAGGAAGTCAGGTTGATGGTGGTTTTTGATTGACAGCTCTGCGGTGACAGAGTCAGAGTGGTGTTGCGTTTGATGTCGGTCTGTTGAGGGAGAGATGAGACAAATATTTCACGGAGGACTTGTCCTGTTATCAGACTGCTGAGTGACTTTCAGATGCACTGGGCTGAGGAGGGGGGGTCAAACGTGTGGGTCTCACGCCTCCATGGCAAAAGGTCGTGTATGAGAGTTAACAACTCGGAGGTGTAGTGGCTGACTACCCCCCCCCCCCCCCCCCCATCACTCCGTCACACGACTCTGTAAATTAAACACATTCCTCTCCGCCTCAAGCTGCTGACTGATTCAATTTGTGACCCCTCTCACCCCCCCCACCCCCCCCGCTCCACCCTTACTACCCCTTTAATGTGCCACCTCCTCCATTCCTCGCCCCATTTAGATGCGTGCACACGAGCAAATGGCCGCGGAACTTTAAAGTGGTCCGGGAGCACCGGTCCAAAAGCATCAGGCCAGGATTCCCCAAACCAACATGCCAGCCAGGAGGCCAAACAGCTGAGTCAGCAGATCCACCGGGGATGTCCCCCTCTTTTCCCCTCCTCTGCCGTACTCTGAGAGACGACCAGCTCTCCGCTGTTTTTTTTTTTATGTGTCTCCCTTCATCCTGTTTATCTGTCTGCGTGTCTGGATGACCAGCTGAGCCTAAACCCTAATTGACTTGGCTGGAATTTGAGGAGCGGAGTTCCACAAGCAGCAGGTAGTAATTACTTCACAGCAAGTTAATACCAACAGCATGCTGGGTGGAGGGGGAAGGGGGAGGGTGGGGAGGGGGGCATGGTGAGGACACATGATGGGACATAGGTGGCGGGGGATGAAGGAGGTCTTGGGGGGGTGGGGGGGGGTTAAAGAGGCTATAGTGTTACTGTCTCTCTTTCATCTGCCTCAGTGGTGATCCAGGAGCAGCTCTCTGCGGGCTCCTGCTCTCTGACTCCTCCGGCAGGTTTCAGCAGGGAAATTTGTGGCCGGAGAGAGAGACGCGTCCTCAGTAACCTTTCTCCATTCACTCACCCCCTGTACCAGTCACCAATCCATCCTGCTCCCCTTTTCTTTTTGGCGGGGGCCCCCACAGACCTGTAGCCGTTTGGCTGTGAGGCCTCCGCCGTAGTGTTCGCTCCGGCAAACAATGAATGAGGCTTGTTAGTTAATGTGTTCCAGACCGCTGACATTATGCTGTTGATGTTGCCGAGCTGTTTGAGTCGTGAAATTAAAGAAAGTGTATGAGAGACACAGGGGGTCAGCAGAAACACAAAGGTAATCACTCTGACCCTTAATTATCGCTTCCTTTGCAAAACATAAACGGCCCCCTGAGCTCAGGCCGACATCGCTTTCCTCCCTCTGAGTGGATCATGTTGTTTTACACGCAGGCCTCTCATTCAGGAAATAAAGGAAGGATATTAACACTGCACTTCACACATTCAATTCACCCCACGCTGTATGGAATAAACGAATGTATTTATCAGGTTTAGATTTTTTTTAAATGTCAAACAACAGTGAGAATGAGAAGATAAATGAAAAGAGACAAAAAGGATTATAAAATCCAAAGTCTGTACCATACAGTCAGGAAGATTATGTGTTTTCTGTTTGGATCGTTTGTCCTTTTTTTTTGATAAATTCTCACTGGATGTTATCTTCTATTATAAAAATCTATAAATTTGCTTTAAATTCATTTTAGATTTAGATTTGATACTTTTCATTAAGATTTTATATTTGCATGTCTGATGGTTTTCTGCACAAAAGAGAAAAATGATCCCGTTACATTCCTATAAGCTCTTTTAGAATTTCATCGTTTGTGTTTATCTGCACTGACAATGTAACTGTTTTTCTGCAACAGAAATGTACTCATAGCAAATCCATCACATACGATGATCAGATCCTTTAAGCTCCACTTGCATTGTTGAGATCAACAAAAATATTTACTGCCACATTCAGATCTTTCTACTGGTATGACTGCTGATCAATACACAGAGCAAACACACTCACTTTCCCACAGTGCCTGTATGTTTTATGATACTATGTGATTGAGACTCCGACATCCTAAAGAATTAACTTTAACGGGCCACATTCAGTGACAGAATAATTGAAATAATTGTCAAATGTTCCGATCAGTGAAAAAAAAAACCCTCCTTCAAGTGAATGGCTGCAGTAATCCAACACTACTTACATGACTTGGAATGGGCAGTTGGGAGTGTGGAGGAACTTGAGCTCTTTGATGGAGCGCTGAGGAACAGTGTTGAGCGTGGAGCGACACCAGCACCGCTCAACCAGACTGATGGGCTTTGCTGCAAACGCACAAAGAAACAAAATTAGCGCAAGTGTTAGAAAAGACGCACCTGATGTCATAAAGGAATAATACGCTGACACATGAAAAATCATTTGGGTGCAGTGGCCGTGGTCCGGTTTTGTAATTTGCATAAATTTTACATAACACATAGAAAGAACTGTTAAGATATGAATATTAAAAACATTTCTCAAAAATAACATTTCTCACAAAGTCGCACTTACTCTATGTAACCTGTATTTAAATGCCTCACTCCCCACACAGGAGTTAGTTAAAAACATGTTACATCTAATGTAGGGTTTTTTTTTAAAAAAGGCATGGGAGGGTATGGGTTTACCTGCTATAGCCCTTAACAACATGCTCATTAAAAAGAGATTACTGCTTTCTTTTTGACCAGTCACACACACACACACACATGCAGAATTCTAGCTTTTCACTCCCCAAGCTTTTAACACGGCCTCTCTAAAGGAGAAGTGCCCTCAACATTCAATTTGCAATATTCGCCTCCTTTATGAAGGAGCACTCTGCGGCTCAGACGGCATCAGCGGCCTCTGTGGAAATCACCACAAGTACATTCTTAAAATGATTACAAATCACCCCTGTGCCTCCATGGAGGCTCGTTGGGGCCCGGGCGACTGCAGATGCACACGGATAACTTCAAACGCAGGCAATTACACCCTGATTGTACTTTTGTAATGATTTTCCCTCTGTTATATCACAGAGGTTTTCAAAGAACTGGTAAAGGTTGTGTAAGTCAGCGCGAGGATGAAGGGGAAGTTAAGATGAATTAGAAACCGGACGAATAGCTTTCACTGGTTTTGAAAGGGAAAACAAAATGCTACAACAAAGCTTTACAAAAGGTCACAGAGCAGATGCTCAGTTATAACAACTCATGCTTTGTGTTATCCATTTCCTCCGCACATGGACACACACATCAACAAAACCAAGTGTGTCGTGCGTAGCTAAAAGACCTCTGTTGGGTTCAACATATCCCCATTGATATGCATGTTTATAACGCAACACCAAATGTGTTGCCACAAATGGCTAAATCCTCACTAATATCAGCCTAATGACTCACACCCATCCAGGGGCTTTTCTCATGCAAACTACAGGCATCACTATGCAGCACGCAGCACCACGGCCAGGAGCGAGCATCCACTGCTATCACCACCGCATTGTTGATCCCTAATTAGAAACTGATTAAAAGAAAGCGGAGGGTAAGGACAAATACGCACATTAAGACCTGACTCTTTAATGTGCAGCCAGCAGCCTGACACCACAGGACATGCAACTTAACACACTGACTTCTCCTTTACGCTGATGTAGAATTAAGAAGAACTGTGTTGAGCAAAAAATAAAAAACTTAATATACTCCTATTTAAAAATATTGCTGTTAATAAAAATGTAATTAAAAAGTTGCAGAAGAGATGTTCATATTGTGTTTTAGTTTTATGCCAGTTGTTCGGAGCTGCAGCGAGTGAATTTATTTTACAGTTAATAAGTTAAAGTTGCTTGTTTGGTCCAAAATCCAAAGACGATCTCAGAAGCATTTAGTTTATTTCCAGTACTGTTTCTTTAAAAAATGGCTTTGACTCAGTCAGTTTTAAAATATGCACATTAATATTTGACTTATCAGCTAATGCTGTCAGTGCTATGGTGAGCATTTAATATAGAGATACATGTTAAATCAATCATGATAAAAAAAAGTTTATTCTGTTTTCTGTTTTCCACTTTGGGAAAAAAAGCATGTGGTGTGACAAAATAGAATCTTTTTTTTTTTTTTAAAAAACTGCTGAATTAATATTATTAACAGTCATAAGTGCAACAACACTTAAGATTAAAGAAAAGGAAAAGCAATAAGAAAAAACGAACCGCCAACCGAAATCAGGACAATCGAGACAAAGGACCACCAGCAATGGCAAACGTTTAGCTCCGATAGTTAGAAAGACATTGAGACCTAAACCCTACAAAAATCTTTTAAACACAAACAGCAAATAATTATTCCTATTGATTATTTAAAAAAATCAATAGCCCTTATCTGGTGAGTACCAATAATCCAAGTGACAATGAAAGCAGCCAAACTCTTCCCTCAATCTAAACAGTCAAAGATCTCATGGAGGAACATTTCCCAGACAGAACAATCATCTATCAACTCTCCCGCTCTCATCAGTCTATCGTCCCCACGCTGGACTCACCGCTGCAGGTTGGAACATGTGTGGCCACGGCCAGCAGAGCCATCAGTGCCAGCAGTTTGACATCCATAGTGGTGGGTGCTCTCTCTCTCTCTCTCTCTCTCTCTGCTTCAGCTACAGTCCTGGGCTCAACTCTGACCAGCAGCCCTGCTCTGCGCTGTGTTAAATCTTCAGAGAGAGAGAGAGGGAGAGTAGAGTCCCACTTTCTCAGGAGGGAGGGAGGGGGGTCCCAGCATGAGCGGAGAGGAGGTGAAAGTATGGGAGGGCTGCGGAGGGGAGGGGAGGGGAGGGGAGGGAGGAAGCCACAGCGAGTCAGTACAGACTTCCTCAATTGTAAATGTGTTGGCTGAGACTCAAGATGAAAGTCTCAAGAGAATTGATTCTCCCATTTCTCTGATTGTGTTCCATCTTTCTGCTGTTGTTGTTATTTTAAAAGCTTTTAAATGTTCTTTCTTCTCTTTTGTCATTTTCCAATCTTTGTGTCCTCTGACACACACACACACACACACACACACACACGCACACACTCATCTGTCTCGGCTTCCATCCATGGCGCCTGCTTCATGTCTCCATTCGGCTCCTCAGCACGTTAATGAAGGGACTTTTGAGGCCTGTCAGTTGTACTGTTAATCGGAGAGGAGAGAAAATGTGTGAACTAAAAATTACGAAAATATTAACTTCCTTTTCATTTATTTTTTATTTAATATTATCTGTACTATTCCCCTCTCTTATTAAAGTAATTGCCACTAAGGGAAATAATACTCGGTTTCCAAAGTGTGTACATAATGTGTCCATTGTTAACATGTGTTTGGATAAATGTTCATGTTTCTCGGGTGCTTGATGCGCTGATGTAAAAGTTTCATCCTTTTGAGGGAAAAGGGGATCTAAACAGTGTAACACGGGTACATGCGTGTGTCTGTATGTGTGTGTGTGAAGATGCATGTGTGTACATGTTTCTACATGTCTGTGTGTCCGCATACATACATGCAATTCTGCATGTTGTTGGTTCCGCTGCACCAGACCCAGCAGCTGGTAAACTGAGACTGGTCTTCATGCCAGAACTTGACGCCCTGCTTGGTCTGAGCTGCTGGAAGTGGTTCAACCACCCCCGCCCTCATCTGCAGCCCCCAAACACCACCACCACCACCACCACCAATAAAACCATACACTGTTAAAGACAGTCTGTCAATTCATACACTGAGACCCCTCCTCAGTAGTTTACAGGCTTGTACCATGGCAGCGTGCTGAGAGAGTACTTGCAGGTCTGACTCCTGCTGTAGGTTGTAAACCTGAGAGAGTGATGACTATCAGCCACACAGAACTACCTCTAACAGAGATGATTATACTGATACTGCAAAGAGACTGCATCAAAATAATGCTTTTTACTAATTGTTTGTTTTATGGGGAACAGCATTTTGATTGAATTGTTTCATCATGCACATTTATCTTTTCAAGTATTATATTGTATATAACTGAAGTATTTTAAGTGGTACACTTTAGTCATATGTGACCAGGGAGCCAGTTGTGATTTTGTGTTATATATTTTTGGTAACACCATGTGACTGTTCCCCTTAAAAAGCAACGCAAACCACACATTATTCACCTCCATCATCTCCACGCGTGGACAAATATCACAAAAACCACTTGCAAGCCTTCTTCTTCTTCTGTTAGAATATAAAGATGTTTTTATTCTCCTTCGATTCTCCGAGGCTTCGATTTAGTCATTTGTCACTGTATTACGGTAAAGGACAGCAGTACTATTTTTGAAAAGCGGGCTGGGGAACAGATGTGGGTTTATAAGGTTTGATTTGATTAAACACAGTCTATGTCAGTGACGCTCAGCCTTCATCTCCCTAACGTCTGCATGTGCAAGTGTTGGATTTCCTTCATGCATGTAACGTTTCTATGATGGGATGTTTGGCAGTGTAAAACAAGTCTGTATTAAGTTTCATGCAAACACTAATGTTTATGTGTTCGCCGACATAAAACCCCAAATTCCCAAACTACCTTAAACCTTGTCAATCTTATCATCACATCGCTGTGGGCTTGGATTTACCAAGACACAAAAACAAACGTCACTTGTGTTTTAGCTGCTCCGGCTCCAACATGCCACAGAGGCACTGCCGCGGTGGAGGCCGGGAATGTGTCTGGCACGTTTACCGCAAACCTGTGGGACAACACTGCCACTTGTCTCACATGTAGGGTCACAGGTCAGCGTTTCATGTCCCTGTATAGGGTTACAGGCAGCAGGGCTGCCAGCGCTTTGTTGTGAACCAGTCCGGGTAGACGAGCTCGCACAAATAATCACCATGATGAGGGATATGTTGGAGAGCTGGCTGGTGTCTGAGCTGCATCGCGTCCACACATGCAGAAATCCATCCTATCAGAATGAAGTAATTGCCCAAATACAGATTATTAGGTGAAGGTCATTGTCTTGTAATGTAATGGGGTTAATAATGAATAACACATATGTTTGTGTGTGTGTGTGTGTATGCTATGTCTGTCTGTTGTCTTCAGTCATGTCTTTCATCAGCTGTTGTGTCATTGCTTTTAAACTAAACACTCACAAACACATTATTAACGTCGTCCGTGTAAAAACGAACCTAAATAATCACAGACTAATCTTTCCAGTCATCTCCCCCGTGATGGCAGATCCCTGCTTTCCTGCTGGGGCCTACGTTGTGCACTGAGATGACTTTGTGGTCTGCAGTTTATTGTGTTTGTCCAGCAGTTTGAGTCTGGTGCTGAATTTTATTTTACGGTGGCCGAGCAGATGAAAGGTTTCCCTCCACTGGGCTTAGATAAACAGTAGTTCACAATCACCGCCGGGCCTGTAGGCCTGTAAGAGGCTCACGCTGTGCAGTGTAAACACACGTTAATCAACACGTGGAAAAAAATCTCAAGAGCACTAAATTACATGACGAGTACATTATGTTACAGCAGAGGGGAAAGTGTTGCGTAAACGTGAGCCGTCGTTTCCTTATTTCATAAAAAAAAAAAGAATGATAGCGTACTGACTATGGATTTGATGAATGTGTGTGAGAGGTTTCTGCATTGTTCTGTAAACTGGAGGTTTTGGGACGTGTGTGTGTGTGTGTGTGTGTGTGTGTGTGTGTTAAGGAGGGGGCTGGGTGTGTGATGTGAGTGTGATGTGTGTTTTTTTATGGGGGGGTGTCCCTGTTATCAGGGCAGCTGGTGTCTCAGGTTGGAAGAACACACGCACACACACACATACACACACACACACACACACACACTCTCTGTTGAGGACTGATTAAGCTAGATGCTTCATTAAATACTTTGAGTCCATTCATTAGCAGATTATCTGTTAGTGGCTCAATATGCTGCAGATCAGTGGTGTTCATCAGTGGTTGAATGAAAACCAGAAGCTGCTAAAATCCAGTTTACCACACTCGAGTAGAGCGTTTGTATGAAAGTCATTGTGATTATATCTGACTATAACATCGCATAGTGACGATGGATCTGAGTACAACAATGGAGCTTTTTTCTGAGACGTCCATGTGAGACAGAATCATCAGTACATATTCTATGGTTGGTGGTTATGTACTGTGGAATTGAGAAAAAATATATATTTATAAGAGAAAGACCCAATCACCATTCCTGTAAATATGCGTGCACCTGCATCAACATAATACAATATACAGAGTAAAAAGACAAGTCAATCTTTTTGGATTATTCATTCAGTAAAACACACACACACACACACACACACACACACACACACACACATTACAAAATCATCGCAGGCAACACTGTTCATTATTTGAATGAGTCAAATTGAAATAACAGCAGAGGGTGGAGAGCACAGCGGTCGAGCAGCAGTCCAGAAGAAACAATGAATGACTGAAGACTATCGAGGTCTCGGCTCAACAAAACATGGAGAAAGCTCCTCATTGAATCAGCGTCTTGACCATGTTAATCCTGCACTTCCCCATTCACCCGTACAGCACATACAGTCAGAAAGCTGTGGCTGTCGGCGGGGAGTGATGAGAAAGGCATTTCCATGTGAATACGTGTCTGGTCTTTAGGTAGAAACGTCCTGCTTGTGTTTGAAGTTCGCAGCTCTCCTTGGCTGTCAGTTTCTGGGAGAAAAAGCCTTTCAGGGACTAATCCAGTTTACTTTGTGCCCGTCTGTGGAAGGCAGAATCTGGCATGACACCAAATGCCACTCTATAGATGCTTTACCAAACAAAACAAAACAAAAATGGCCGCCCCCCTCTGCTCTCCTCCTCCTCGCTCTGGTTTCCTGCTTGACAAGCACATTGATTGTGTCTCGTCTTTCATATATTTGTCAAGAGCATGGTTTGTCTCTGACCCCGTTGCCGTGGTTGTGGCCCCCGCATGGGGCAGGACATGTGTTTAGTGTGTGTATTATGGGATGCTGAGAAAAGAGAGGGCGGTCCGGAGTGCTGGTGCCACATTCAAGTGTGTGAGACTGTGTGTGTTTTCATGCTAACCAGGGAAACGCTGAGGCCTCCTGCAGGCATGGTCACCACAGCTCCAACTCCAATCGAATGGGATGTACAGTGAACGCGCCATGACCAGGGGCGTGTGGTCAAGCACCATGGGTACCGTTGTGTGTGTGTGTGTGTGTGTTCGTATGTGTGTGTGTGTGTGTGTGAGCATGTACGTAAAGGTTGAAAATATATAGACCAGAAAAGATCATGTGCTCGAGACTCGACAAAACACAACCCACAAATTCTCCAACGTGGAATAAAAATAAACTCGACAATTTAGGAATCAATCCAATACATTTTTTCTTAAATACGTTACATTATAATTTAGAACAGCTTCAGATTGTAATGTATTACAACAATGAAATGTGTAATTTAAAACAAGAGGAATTTTAATGGATAACATGTCGATGCAGTTGAATAACTAGTCGGTGGTTTGCTACGCGTTGTGTTTGTTTTACGTATCAGTTCAGTCATCTGCAGTGTTGTGCACCATGTCCACGAGGTACAATCACACACGCATGGTTTTCAGTGTTCTCACTTTGTGCCGCTGATGCTGACTTGATGCGGACCTGACAGTTTTCATGACATCACCTCGGAGACTCTTGTTGGAAGAGACACGTTAATGGCGGCGGCTGTTAGCCCCTCCCCCTCCTGCAGCCGTCCCATGACACCGCCTGATTGAGGAGGAGCGTTTCACATTGACAAGTGTAATTTCCCCGAGTTTATCTTAAGCCAAAGCTGATGGAGGCCAAGGGGCCTTGGAAAGAGGGGGTGATAAATTGAAAACACCAGTTTGCATGGCAGAGTTTTAAAGGCCATATTCCTCTGTTGAGCTTTTCAGACTTGGCAAATTAAAGCTGAATAGGATCACACACATCTTCACGCTCTGGCTTTGATAGTAACAACTCAGCAAACAGCAGCATTGAGCTGAATTCACTGGTTTTTCTCTCAGCAGTTTGTTCTGTTGTGAAACGGTTACCGTGCAGAACCTGTGCGGTCACAGAGAGAGAGGCTGCTGCCATTGTGATGTAAATTAGTGATCGGCTCTGAAGGCTTAATGGGATGTGTCCCTGGCACATCAGGAACAAATCTGTTGGCTTTGGCGCTTGCTCACGTAACTTTTATTCAACTGCCACACACACACACTGCTCACATCCACGGTTTTTTCTAGCACTGGCTTCTCTGTGCCTTTTCTCTGAAACAAAAACAAGCAGAGTGAAGCGGTGGAGCGATGCCAGAGGCAGGTTGGCAGGTTGGAGATCGGCAATGTACTGGGACAGAGCTGAGGTCACGACCCCGGTGCATTGGACAATCAGTGCTGGTGTGGGTCCTCATCATTGCTCGCAGCTTGGCCAGATCTCAGCCAGATGGGGGGGCGACTAGCATTTTGTATTAAGCTGTTGAAGTCACAATGGTTGACTGAGTGTTTGTGCTTGCACAGCCAACATAATCCAGTGTAAACAGAGAGAAAGCCTGTGCGGGATTGATGTTTTATTCCAAACTACTTGCCAAACAGAACATTGCTATGGCGAGTCTGTTGTTTAAATTTAGACCGTTGTCATGGTTGGGTATTAACAGAAGCGAGTTTGAACTCTGTGGTTGAAGCTGAGGATGCTTCATTCTCCTCCACATTTACCATAACTCATAGACACTTTACATATAACTTTACACTTGGCACATAATAGTGACACTGTGTGTACCTGTGTACGGCTACATAACACAGTATGACTCTCCTCCTTCAGTACAGGAGAGTATAGCGTTAACTCTGTCTGCACTTTCAACCAGAGTATATGAACTAGTAATTTGTGACATTGTTTATACGTGTTTGATACACAGCCCAGTACCTTCCAACAGGTCATTAACATTTTTTATGCACAGGCCCGGGTTTTTCATCTGTGAGCCAGGTACACACTCACACACTCACTCTCACAGGTAGTTACAATTCCAAAACACAGCAAAGTGGACTTGTGCGTACAAATAAAACGTGACTAACGCAACATGCATGTCATCGTGCTGCTTGCGTCGACAGCTGGGTTGATTTTAATAAAAGAATATGTGCTCTGTCGGATGCGTGAGAGAGAGAGACTGGGAAATGCAGCTGAAACACTTTATGTGGAGATGTTTACAAGTCCAACTCGGAGTGAGACCTTCTCCTTTGCAGCCAGTTTGCTTGGTTTCCCTGGCTTCCCTCGCCACCCCTCCATCTTTTTCACATTTCCTTTCTTTCTCCAACTCCTCGCTGTTCTCTGCCTCTTCTAATGTTACCAGTCGTTTATTATATTCTTATCTTAATCCACCATACAGACCAGAAGAGAGAAAGATTATATCAAGTCAGCCACACTCATATACAGAACACTGACTGCAGTTTTTAGCAGAAAGCATTGCATATTTTCAGCATCTGCTGTTCTGTTTTTAAATATGTTTTCGTGTTAAACAACATTTCTGTGCCTAAACCCTGACCAAACCACTCCACAACCTTAATCACTTGTTTGTTATTGCTACTTTGACGCCGAAGGTCTGGTTTGCTGACCGCCGGTCAGCTTTCATTCTGAGGGTAGGGCCAAATGGACTTTATCATTCTGACAGCTGTTTCAGTCAGCCTATCAACGTGAACTTTAAATATCTGGCTCCAGGTGTCAAAGCAAGATTCAACAAATCGGTTATGGTTCCGTTTTGTGTTGCAGAGTTTTGTGCCCCCCCTTGTTTTGTGCCCCCCCCCCCCCCCTTCTGTTGGTGTGTGGCAGGGGGCGTGGCTGGCTTCTCAATTGGCAACAGATGAGGCTCACCTGTTTCTAATCAGCTCATCTCCTGCTCTATATAAGCCAGGTCTTTTCGCTACTTGCTTGCCAGATTGTTTTGTGTGTTGGGTTGTGCTCAACCACCACCCCCTGTTTTCTCTTGTTTTTTGGATTTGAGTTTTTGTATTTTGAAAGAACCTTCTGCCTCGCTGCTGCTCCAGTGTTTGGTTTTCCTCTGTTCGTGCTCCACATGATCCTCCTGTGTGTCGTCCCTGTTGACAATCCTCCAGGCCAGCCAGCTCCTTGCCTCACTGCTCTGCAGCTTGTGTTTCGCTGTTCTGAACATTAAAACATTGTTTCACATCAACCTGCCTCTTTGGGGTCCTACCTACAAACCACAACATAACAAAATCCCTGTTAAAAAAGACATAATAAAATGATTACATTCTTGACCTTGGTTTACAAAAAGTCTCATGAGAAAGCTGGAGATAGCTGGACTAGACATCGGAAATTAGATGAGCAACAACAATAGTGATCCTCATTCCTTTACGTTTGCTATTGTGAAAACGCACGTATGATTGCTACGATTGTTGGTTTTGTGACGTCCACCTTTACAGCAATCGTAACTGCTGGTTTCACAAGACAGGTGCTGCGTCAGTGTGAGCGTAGACACAATGTTGACAAGTGCGGAATAAACACACTGCAAAATGCCTCGATCTCTATCTCGACTCTGCTGATTTCTCAGAAGTACATGGATACCGTGAATAACCGCTGCAAAAATAAAGACAGAATAAAATGTGTTATCAGTGAAGCGATTTATCACATATCAGTAAATGTTTTGAATGGGCTCCGTGTGTATTTAGACTGTATAAAAACAAAAAAGACTAATGTGACAAAAGTGGTCCCATTAGAGCTGAGAGGTCCTGAACTTCAAAACATGTCGTCAGTAGTAAATATAAAGACTGTTTTTAATCATACAGTTAATCTTAATCACATAATCCACAGTCATAAATATTTTGTGTTCAGCGATGAGTTTAGTTTCATATAAGGCAAAAAACAAAAAACAAAAACAAAAAACGGTCCGTTTCTCAAACCATTTTTGGGCACTGTGGCCACTTTTTACTGAGACCCATTAACTGGTATTACGAGTCATCTCTTCTCAGTCCGGACAATTTATGACCCGTCTAAGAAAACATGACTGGACTCTCTCTCTCCTCCTCTTTCTTCTCCCACTCCCCAGTCACAGAGACAACATTGGCCGCCCATTGAAGTCTCTGCTAGATGGTTCCCAGATGGAAGAGACGTATAAATCCTCCCGCTAAATGTGACGTGACGGATCATAGTCCACATGTTGCTTTCCACTGAAATGGTGGCGTAGGTTGGTCATAGGTTTCCTCTTGATCCCTGCACTGACGTAAAAAACAATTCACTCATACCTGAGGGAGTAAGATGCACGGGGCATTGTAGAGTTTATTCTTGCAGATGGAGATAACCTAGATTTGATGTTACATCTGAAGCAGTGACCACACATGCAGTGAAGCTTTATGTGTGCACCTATATCACAAAATGACAGCTCTGATAAAACAATGCATCAAAAGGACTTGACAAGTCAGATGGTTATGGTGCTTATTTGTTTATTTACTTACAGATTAAGATTTAAGATTAAGATTTGTGAGACATAATAGAAATAACACAATATTTTCTACACAATGCCATTTATGCGGTGTATCACAATGTAGACACTAGAGTGTTTCCACAGGTGTTAAAGTACAGGTCTGATGGTGATCTATCTTACTGTCAACAAATCCTGTAACGAGTCCCAAACCAACCATGTATGGTTGTGGGGGGACACGGACATAATAATCAACAGAGCTTTCTCAAAATCCTGGAACAGTTACGTTCATAATTTTTTTTTTAAGCGGCCAAAATTGAAACAAGAAAAATACAAATTTTAAATTAATAAAATAATTTAGATTAGTTCCTGCAGGATGTTTTACAGTGTTGGCAAGTCAGCCAAACCCACTTGTTCCCACTGAAGATTTAAAGCAGGCTGCACGTTTACGGGACATGAGTGATTCTCCTCATACAGCAGGACAATGTGGTTTTTAGTAAATGTGATTGGCGGTAGTTTAGGACTACTTTCAGATGTGGAAGAATACAAGTGTTGCCTCACTGAGTGTTAAAAGCAGCAGGATGTATATGTGGTAATAAATAAACAGCTGTGTTAGGTCAGTGATGAGGAAATACAGTTTATGACTCCAAAATGAATCAATAAATAACCTGAGATATTTAAATTCAAACTATTAATATTATCTCTGTATACGAAAAAAAATTACCAACATACCAAGCTAGCTTTAAATGCTCCAGAATGAATAGTGACGATGTGAATCATGTTAAATGAGGTGTGTGAAATGAGGCGGGGCTGAAGCGTATTGGCGTGACTGACCCTTCAAACCTTTATCTGTAGTAACGGTAGAGTTGTTTACTACTGAGCCATGAAAACCACAAAGTAAAGGGAGGAAACCCCAAGTGTTTCACAGATCTGCCACTCGCAATGATCTTTCCTTAAGAAATCAATACGAGTGAAAACTAGGCTTCCTCTTGGGAGACGGGCTGATGACTGTTTATATCGATCACACGCTCCTTTGTGCAGCTTTTAAGGACCCGATCCTCTTGTGTTTGAACAAATGATGGATGGATACGTGAATGTGAGTGGAAGGGCATATTTAGAGAAAGACACAAACACTTAAGATGGACCAAAACACACACGCACACTCACACACACACACACAAATTCCATCTTGCTCTCACCTCTGTATGCACCTAACACCCATCTTGAAAGATGCCTGTGGACTGGTCGCGGTGTACGGTCTCAGAGAGCTGTGTTTGAAGTGTGTGTAGGGGGTTGTCTGGCTGGGTCATTGTCCACAACACATGCGCGCACACGCACACACACACACACGCGCTGACCTCGGTGCCAGGCCTGGGGCCGGAGACCCTTTTGAATAGAAGAGCAGATGGTTGAGAGGTGGCTTCAATGGAAACTGAGAAAGAAAAGAAAACAGGGGAAGAAAGAGAAGAAAAGCTCAGGAGGAAGGCCAGGATTAAGACAGAGTGGGCAGGTGTGTATGTGTGTCTGTGTGTGGGTCACATGAGTGTACATAGATTTGTTCCAGGTTTGTGTACATGGAGTCAGTACTAATGTTTGTGTGCGTCATTGGTCCAGTCAGTGGTCGATATCAGTAAGTCTCACTGTCTGTCTGCAGCTGTCTGTGCAGGAGCAGCCTACTGAAGCCTTGTCAATGAAACTTAATACTATAGTGTTTGTGCAAAATGCATGAATTCGTACTGCAGGCCACACACACACACACACGCACACACACTGAATCATATCTGCTGGTGTGTATGCCACTGATCTCCTGACAGGGGAATACTGTGTGGACATCTGCGTGTATCAGTTATCAGACTCAAGGCAACAAACTGAACTGATACACTTACTAATCAATTAGCTGCAGCTGTTACTGTAAAGCAAAATGCATTTTCTTCCTTTGAGTGAAAAGGTCTTACGTTAACTTATTTTCCTCAAATTAAACCCTTTCTGGGCAGATGACTGACAGAAAACATATTATAAGCAGATTAAATATTCCCAGGCCCTCTGGGTTATTTCCGTAATAATGTCTAATGCTGTAAAGGACATTATAAAGGACCATTGCCTTGCCCCATCTTTGTTCCTGAACTCAGTATCATCTATAAATGGTTTCCCAAACCAAGTTTCCACTAGATTAGTAACTGTAAAGCCCCAGAGTGCTTAGCTGTGCATCAGATGATAAAATAGTGCCTAAAATAGTGGCGAGGGCTGACCTTGGATCTGCCTATTGGTACAAAGTTTCCATAGTTTTGGCAAAACCCTGGGGGAGTATCGGTTCCCAGATAATTCATTTAAATAGCGTTAGTAAACCATATTAGTGACTGAATGTGGCGTGTGATCTTTTATTCCTGAGTAACAAATGTATTACGAAGCCAAACCAGGAAATGGAAGTGATGCTGGAGAGGCTGCAGACAGGGAGGAGAAAGAGGAGAGGAGACACCTGGTTTGTTTTCACATCTTTGACTAAATCAACACTCTTGGTGTGTGACCAGCCATCTGTCAGCGGCTCAGGTCACTATAGTGAAGGCTGAGGTAGGAGGGGTGAATGACTGGTGTTGTCTGAGATGCATGTTTGTATATGTGTATGGTTTATGACACTCTTACAGGACCTCATCCTCCATTGAGTCCCTCAATCACCAACGAAACAAGTCAGTAAATAGTTAAGAATATGGTACTAATCAGATGGATGGTGGGATACTGAGGCAATGTGGAGGTTCGGGTCCCCAACATGATCTTAAATAGGAACTGTGACACAACAGAGGATGACTTTACTCCGTACAACCTCCAAAATAAACACACCAGAAAACGCCTGACAGCTTTCGACGTCTGCTTGTCAACATGTCGACTGCATGTTGACGCGGCTTCCTCCGCCATCTGAAAACAGTCCGCAGCACAAATGAATCGCTTAAGTGTTTACCGTTGGGCTTGAGAGCGAAGCGGCGTCTGTGTGCGGCTTTGTGTGTGGGTTGTGCGTTGAAATGCGTGCGTGCGTGCTGCTGCATGTACGCAGGGCGAGTTTGACAGGAGGGGAATCTGGTAGACATTAACACCACTCTGCTCTGCCCACAGTCAGCAGGCACTTAGCTGCGCGAGGCAATCGCTGCAGGGTTCGTGAGGTCACCACATCAACCGTGCAGCAGTAAACAAAAGGAGAGCACGTCGGAGGTTAACACAGAAGCCGGTAGCTCTGACGACAGCACTTACACAGACACCCGGTGAATGAGAAAAGAAAATAGCTGCATGGATTTCACGGTCCAGCTGAAAGTGTGTTTGCACAGCGGGCGTCAAACTACTTATTGTTGTTTCCCGATCCCTAAGAGAAAGACCTTTGTCTTTTGTTCACACCAGCTCAGGTTCGGAATCCGATTCAGATTTTCACCTGTGTATTAAATCTACAATACATTTTCCTTTGCATCAGGCTATAACCTCAATGGTACACAAACCACAACATACATAAACAGTGCACTTTGAGGGACAATGGTTAGAGGCTTAGTACCTGCTAAGAATGGTGCTGAATGATCCTAATTTTGTATTCGTACTTTCTGCTGTCCATATTATCAACATCATAATGTATCATTAAAGAAAACCGCTGATGCAAGCTGGATTAAACAATGTCAGCTGGTTTTTGACAAACGCTGTGTTCATGCGTGCACTCCAGCTCCAGGGTTTCTGCTGCGTAGCTCCCCCTGTGGTCTGACATCCCTTTGCCTTCAGGGATCAATAAAATACCACTGTCGACAGGAGCATGGTGGAAGCTGGCAGATGGAAAGAAATGAACAGTATCACAAGTTCGTCTCATTTCACTGCAGCAAGTCAACTTTTTACCACTTTGGCAGTCTCACAGTTTGTAAGCTGTAAAATGATCATAAATATCTAGTTTACCAAGACTGTAAGAGCAGTGGAAGAGCCCTGAGAAACTGACTGAAACCAAATCTTCCTGTGACCTGCTGTGTGACTGTGTGGCATTGAGCAATGCTCAGAATAAGAGGGAGAAGAGTGAGAGAGATGAACACAGAGGGTTTGCTGGATAAGATAAAATGTGTTAGAGAGTGGAGCGTGACTCAGGAAGCTCTGACAGATATAATTACAGAACTGTCATTCAGGTTTTTCTTAGTATGTGCAAGTTTTTCCAACTGATAATGAAATGTTTCCTGAAATCGCTCCTTAACGTTTTTTGTCCCAAGGGTATTTTTGACCCACTACTTTATAACAAAGTAGTAAATTTTAAAAGTAATTAAAGTAAGAAAGTAATTAAAAACTCTCTATGATATGATATTATGGTCTGTATATTGAATATCGTCTCTGTTCAACTGTCTGGTTTGATAAACGTTATTGTACCCAGACAAGGACATTTAATGTATAGATAAATGTCCTTGTTGTTAATGTCCTTTTTCATTAAAGCACACTGGCATAAAGAAAACAACATTTTCCATGAATGGAAATCCCCAGCTACACATGAATACCTCAGAACCGCTGTTCCATAGCTGTTTAGTAGACGTCTGATACAGACATGTACACACACTTACATGCATCATAAACTTTAACTCCTTCCTAACGACAAACCCTGTAAAAGAAATCACCTCTGTGGACACAAGCGTCAAAAGGATTTTTTTCCCCCAAACACGTCCAAACATTAGCCTCCAATGAGCTGTTACACAAGTTTACACTGACACACTCAACTTGGGTTAATTTATTGTTTTCCATCCGGGTCAGCCAAGCTGAACAGGTTAGTGATCCAGGCAGAGGGACCTCTCGTCCAGGTGGAGAGTTGAACACATCCGTCCTCAGCCGGCGGAGACCAGACTGAGTTATGGAAGGACAGGGAGCTTGGTGGGGCGCCAGCGCTCGCTCTCCTGTTTATTTACTCTCCTGTTTAACGAGCTTTATGATTCATAAGCCAGTGCTAACGGCCTTTATGGGGACCAAATATTTATGTAAGTTAGACCTCTGGTCACTAGTGAAGAAACACACACACGCACACACACGCGCACACACACACACACACACACACACAGTAATCACAGTAATCTATAGTAATCTATTATTTTTACTCTTACCCGGGAGCTATTTCTCATTATGAGCGCGTGGCCCCAAAACACCTGAAAGCAGACAACTGAGATTAGCGGCTGATGAATGGCTAAGCCCCAAGTCTCTGTTCTGTGTGTGTGTATGTGTGTGTGTGTGTGTGAGAGAGAGAGAGAGAGAGAGAGAGCTAATGACTGATGGGAAAACGGACACAACATTGCAGATAGGAACATAGTAGAGTACGTACAGTAAGGACGGATGAGCAGTGATGGCAGTGGGAGCCTCGTTCGTACAGTATGGGGAGAATACAGAACGAGTGATGGAGTGACACATTGAGAGAGTGATGGCGCTGCTGTCTTCACCGGTGGTTGTGTCTGATTAGTTAAGGAAGCTCTGGTTTGCATTAAGAGCCAGTTTGTTCCTCTGGGCGTCGTTCGTGCATGGGATGTTGACGTGGACAGGGGCGGCTTTCATGTTTTATGAGCCACAGGAAATCAGACATGGGGCCAATTTATCCTTTTTTCGAAATGTTGGTGTTGGCAGCAGTTAAAGAGACACGTGGACAAAATATCAACTCAATTTTTTGATTCAGTTTCATTGCCTTATTCCTGTTTTCAGCAGCAGCAGGTGGCTTATTTCAAACTTTAAAAGCTCAGTTTCATTGTATGGATGACGTTCTATTTAGATATGAACCTATCTGAAATGTTTGGTACTTAGAATTACAAAGCAGTCGTACAAGTTTATGTCACTAAAGTGACTCCATGTATCTGTGGGGTGTAAATTGTGCCAAGGAATGTGAAGTGGTGTTGATTTGAGTGGCAGTGTTGTTTAATCTTCTCCAGACATGTCCATATAACCCCTTCAAGCCCTTTATAATCCTCTAATAACCTCTGACCAGAAGGCTCTTTATGGCTTTAATCATGATGGCTGGGGTCAATCCACTTAGCACCAATCTCTTCTCCATCACTTCCTCCTCACTTCCTCTTTCAACTGACTGTCATGAGGGTATAAAAATAAAAGCCTTGTTTGCTCCCCACTATCATATATCTGATCATGTTGTGAGGTCTTTTCCAAAACAGAGCTCTCTAATCAAGGATGTTATCTCTGACAACATCAGAAACAGGAATTTGTAAAGCTACTTCCTGCCTCTAGTAAATACTATCAACGTACTAAACCTATGCATCACAGATCTGATTTTCAAATACCATCCTCAGACATTCAGGTGATCATACATCTAGTCTAGATCAAGACAAATGTGGTGAGCGTGAATCTATAAAAGCGTAATAACTTAATACAAACTGTTTGAGGTGTTACATTTGTTTATTTTAAAGATGATATATTTGGTGGAAAAATTGGTGGCAGCATCTTTTGGGTTTCCAAATAGGAATTTTTAGGTATTCCTTCAAAAGGAGGTTGAATGTTTTGGAAATTAACCTTCTAAATACCTTTGGTGACAGAAAATCCTTTCGGGCATATAGCGCCACCACTGGCTCTCGCTTAAACGCAGCATTTACACCACAAATAGTTAATCCCCACAAGCGTGTGAGGAAATACGTGAACCCAAACAAAAACCAAATCTAAACGTCTCAATCACTGTGCCAGTCTGTTTGAGTTTAGACTCAGTGTGTTGGGAGTCCCGTCATGTCTCCATGTCTGAGGATTAAGGGCTCTGCTGGCTTACAGGCTCCGTACTCCTATAGACTTCCATACTCTCCTTCTTTACACCTGAATAAAGGCCAGTTTGCTCGGTGCGGAAATCTCCCCATCATGAGCCTCCTCTGTTGCTCTCACATAGCCACGATAACCACTTACCTGCCACTTAGCTGTGTTTCTCTCAGAGAACACAATAAACTAGAGAGATATTATAAATTTTAAAAATTGCAAATACGTTAATCTGTGCTGTGCTTATGCTAAGACTTCTCGTTTAGAAAAGTTTCAGAAAAGAATGTAAGCTATGTGAATATAAAGCACCCACACTACTCGGTTTGCCAAGCAAGCTCCACAGTAAAATGTGGTTTCAGAAAAGTGTACCGCATTAATGTCCCTCCTCAAACAAATAAATCTAATTCTAATGTTCAAAGTCCTGATATTCTAACAGTTTGATGAGATTTTGACCAGACCTCTGTGAGCATGACTTTCCTCCAGAAATGCAATAACTTCCTCCAGACCGTGTCTGTGTTGAGCAGGATGTGCTTTGACAGAGCAGAGTTAGTATTACATCAACAAATTTAATTACGAGTGAGTGTGGGAACAGATGTGAGGAATTTGTTCAGATTGATCTCGTCCCAGCAAACAAAACCACCAGTCGCACAAGAGCCAATCAAATGAAGTTATTTCACTGTAGAATTTAGATACTTTACATACTGGTGTGACTGGGCGCAATGAAAACTGGATTTCGTGCCACGGTCACTTAATTGTTTCAGGGTGACAGAACATTTACCCAAAATATCATTGTGTCACGTAATTTCACAAACTTAATGAACTTAATTGTGTTTCTTAATTCTTGTACAAACACACACAAAAAAATACTCAAACTGACTGACATCTCCTCACACCCATCAGCAGGAACAGAAAAACGCAAAGGCGCACACACACAAACACAGAGTCAACAAGGACCACTTCACCACACCGAACAACCAACTGGAGCCCAGGTTCCTCCAGAATACCATTAACCCCATGACTTCAGACGACAAAACCCTCGGCTTCTATAGTAACCACTCCATAGGATGTTAGTTTTGTGAGCTCTCACCAACAGGATTCCTCTTTGGCTCCCCCCTTTTCACCTCGCTTTTTTACCTCACACAAACGCACAGCCGTCATTCAAAACCCATCTTGTTCCAGTGGCCGACCCACAAAGGCTGAGAATTTGCCATTGAGTGAGAAAAACAGTGCAAAGAGGGAGCGTTTTCATGTGTCTAAGTCCATGGTCAACCTTTGAGCATCAGACTGTGAATGAGCCTTTGGTGATGTTCAGGCTTTTGATGGATGTCATTAGGAATGTCTTGAGTTGCTCTAATGTCCAAAGGCCAGGAAAAGGTCACCTCTATTCAGACTTTAATGATAAAACTTTTTTTGGTTGCCCTCCCATTGTTTCTAGATCACCAGATTCTCCATGTTGCACCTTGGAAATGCCAATTGGAATCAAAGTAGCTCACTCGCACAGTTTGTCCATCTGCCAAACGTGCTTTGGCTTTGGAGTAACACTCCAACAATGTTGTCTTCCACTCACAGATGTCATTTTGTGACCGTTTTCCCGTAAAATGTAAACATGAAAGATTACCGTCGACTTTGTGCCGTAGTAAAGATCCACAGAGTGTGGATTCTGTTAAGGAAAAGAGCTCTGCAGCACATCTGCTGCAGCGTTTTAGGATAGGCTCTGTCATACCTCTGGATCTGGGCAACAAAGGCAAAGAGCATCTCAGTAAAAAAAAAAACACCTTTAAGCAGCATGAGACTGAGAATATTGCTCCGTCTAGTCTTTCGCTTACCACTAGTGCTGGTTCACACAGAACCAGAGAGCTGATGCTTTTTGCTCCAGGCAGATTTTACATTTATGTCATGCAAACCTGTTTTGTCCCAGTTTAAAAAATCCCCACAATGTTCAGCTTGTTTCCAGTGAAAGCCAGTGAAGAGTATTTTTGGTCTGTTGTCAAGGGCAAAATAGATCTTTTTTTCAAATACAGACTGTATTTGTGTTGATTAATACATAGATATAATAATCATCATCGCAAATAAATAATGTGTTGATCATCAGATCAGTTTTTCCATTAACATCTGCAACATCAGCATCTGTAATCACTGACTGATCAGCGTCTGTATGGGTTGACTTATGTATAACACAGATACTAAAGAATCGTCTCAATCGTTCTACATTGACCTCTGACTATGAGACTAGACTGTCTATATCTTAGATTGGACTTGATTGCTCTGGTTTGGTCCTTGACTTCTGCATCTGCTGTGAAGCCCAACACCATTGATGAAATCCAATTCCTTCTCCTGAGAGAGATTTATAGACAGTTAAAAGAAACCGCTGTCTCAACTCGTCACCTCGTGGTCTTAATGGTCCTCCACAGCTTCTCAGCTCTTCTGTCTGTGTCACTCCTTCCTTCCCACTCTGTCTTTCAGTACCTTTTCCTTTTCTCTTCCTCAACATGTATGTTATCTCTCTCCATCAGCTCTTCATCATGTACATGGATCAGTCTCACTCTCCAGTCAACAGCTCTGTCTTATCCTCTCAGCGAGTTCGTCTGAGTGCCGCCTCAGATCACTGTTTCATTGTTGACAGACCAGGGTCCCTGCTAAAGGGCAACATTTGCCCGGATGTTCTTTCATGTTCATTGTACGTAAAATGGAAGATGATTCTTATTTTTGATATCTGATATGTAATAGACACCTTTTTGGCATCTAAGCTTAATTGTTGTCAATTAAATGTCACATTTCTTCCATTGTTTTCTCCTCATCTTTCTCCGTCTTGTCCGATCAATTTTTTGTCATGACTTGCGATGTCTCTCACTTTGTGTCTTGTCTCGTCTTATCTCTAATTTACATATCTGATGAGCGTTACAGAGCAGCTCTGCCTGGTGGAGATAGAGGCAGAGTTAACAGTGCTCCATCTCCTGACCCCCTGTACGGGCTGTAAAACACACCAGATGACTTTTGGACGAGAGTTATCGTCCACTTACAGGGAGCAAGGGGTCAGGCTCTGGTACACACACAAGCATTTAGGAAAGTGTTATTAGGGGTCTGGCATGTGTTTATCATGGATTTAGTTAATGGATGACTGGATTATGATCTGACAGCTGAGGTGCTGTGGTACCAGAGGCAGCTGTGTTTCCAAGTTTCAGCATGTAGCATAAAAAGTGGTATTTCATCAGCAGCACAGTACATGTGTTATTTTAAAAATACATCATCTTGAAAAACAGCTTAAAATCCACAAGTAGATTTGTGGAAACTAACGTATTCTTTTGAAACATGGCCTCAGGCATTTTAGACCACCACAGATTTTTCTTGTTCAACATCTCAGTGATATAAAGTTTGAGACAGTTATTTGTTGAACTTTAGTCTAATATGAGGGTTAAGTATTAATTTTCCTCCTGGGAAGTAAAATCTCACACTATTGGATATAAATTTCCCAATGAAATCTCCACTGCATTGACATATTGATGGAGTGTGCATATTCATATTCAGTTACAGTCCTTAGTACACGAGTTTCTAAATACTTTGAGAAAAAATGTATTTTATTCATGGCTGTTGGCAGTCTTTTTGTCATTAATCTCAAATTTTACCCAACAGGGCTCATTTTGCGCTCGCTGTGTGATTCGACATGAAAGTGAGCAAAATAAAAATAATTTTTAAACTTAATAAATTAACTGAAATATTCCAAACTAGTAGAGCAATAGATTAGGGCTTGTGGTTTGGGATAGTAACTGTAATAACTGGCTTACACATAATAATATAGTATATGATAGAGCTAGGGGTTTTTTTAATGTGGCATTATTTAAATGTGAATTAGAATTGGGTCATTGAATTCAAAGTCTTCCCACTTCATGGCATTACAATGTAAAACAAACATTTTGACTGCACAGTAGGTTTGTCACATACTTCAGTCACTGGCAGAGGTGGTGGTGGTCATGGTGCTGCTCATTTAATACACATACAGTAAACATGAAGAAGTACAAATGTTTACTTCCAGGCAGCATCTGGAGGACGAGCCTCAGCAGAGGACTTTACATCATTCACTCCATTTAACTTTATCACCCACGCAGGGACTGAGAAGAGGAACAGTCATGTAGTCCCAAAGCATAAACCACAACATGTGTGCTTCATATCAACACACAGCACTGCATCGCTCCACGCCATGTTCTCACCTCTGTTTCTAAGGGAGAGTGAATATCCAGCGCCGCAGTCGAAGCCTATGCTTTGTTTTCACAGCTGCACAGAAATTAGGGAACATGCTCAAGTCAAACAGCTTCATTAAAACATTTCTCCTCGGACTGAGGAGAAATACCCCGATGCTCTGTAGCACCAAGAAAAACATGTGCGATGACTTCTGTTTTAGATCTCATGCAAAACCATGTACATTTTGTCATCCTTGTATTCCAAAGGTTTGAATAGTGTTTCACGATGCTAGTGGCCAGTTCATGTATCTCACACAGTAATTTCAATTATTTAATTTTGAAAATTCATTCAGTTCAGAATTAACAGTCTTAGTTGTTGAATTTTTTTGTTGTTGTTGAATTTTATTTATTTATTTATTTATTTATTTTTAAATCATTAGAAACTTTCACTTCATTCACATCAAACCATCAAATGAAAATTTAAAAACAGAATAGAAACAATAGTACCGTAAAACAAAAATATATGCACTGTCACAGACACAAAACATTTTCAAACAACCTTCTCCAAGACAAATACACAAGTCAACACAGATATGTACGAGATGCCAGCTCCCCCCTGACATGTGGGGAGACATGTTGATTTAGTTGAAACTCCACAATCAATCACGTGAACCACATAACCAGAGATGTAAACCTACAGCACTGACCCCAGCAGCTTGTTTTTTCAGATGCCTCCGACCATGTCTGAACTGTCCCGCCTACAACAGTCACAAGAGGCTGTGAAGTTAGACCACCGAAAATTCAAAAAATACCATGTTGCCATGTGGAAAACTTAGTTAGTGAGTTAGTGAGTGTTTATGTGTTGTTAATGTGAAAAGACGGGGGAAAAAAGGTGATTGTCCTGGTTTCAAGCTCAGTGTCCCAAATCTTGACTCATACCAGGAAAATACTAAAAGATTCAATTTTTTATGCCAATTTATTAATTTTTTTTTTACATGCTGTATTAATCCCACAAGGGGAAATTCGATCGTTGCATTAAAAAAGTGGAGCTGTTACTAAATAAATTCAAAATAAGGTAGAGATTGTTCACCTCTTTGTCTCTGTTGGTGTTCGAGGTATGTGAAGTGTGACATTCGGTGTTAGCGCCAGGTGTTTAGTTCTATAAGGTGCAATGTGTAGTGTATTGGAGCCACGGGTGTAGCTCCAGTTTGTGCAGGGTGGGGTGCTGCTCTGGGTCCCAGTGCAAACACTTTTACATTAAAAAAAAAGGAGAAATAAAAAAGTGGAGAAGGAATGACAAATGGGCGTAATGCAACATGTTGTAATGTGTGTAATGTGTCAAGCAACATCAGACATCGATGAAAGTAGAATTTTATACATCAAAGGAAAAAATAATGATGTCATGTTGTCAATTGTGTTATTGCATACGCGACATTGTCTGCTGATCGCCATCAAATACAAAACTGAACTCGACATTAGAATCCTGTTTGTCACTTACGGATTGTAACTATTCTGCTGAAAACTCTCATTTAAAGAAACAGTTTCTGTGAAATATCAAAATATCAAAAATGGAAGATCAGCAAACAGAAGAAACAACTTTAGAAATGTATGACGATACAGAAAGTGAAGAGGCAGAATGCCAAGAAAACAAGTTTGCGCATCTCTTGAACCCTTCAGAGTTCATGTTAGGTAATTCGTGTCACTGTGGGAATACCCACGAGGAAAAATTCTTTTTTGTTCTGAGGGAACTGCATGATCTGAGGAAAATGTTATTGGAAGCACGGGAAATGGTTAATAACTGGAAGAAACAGAGAAAACTTCTGTATTATGCCGAGCAGCAACTGCGGCATGTGTCTGCAAAACACAATGCCACGGGCAACTTGATGTACTCCAAATACAACCTGCCGAAATGTGAATATAAACGCTCAGTGTTCCATGAGCAGGCCATGGACACGGAGGAGGCCCTACACAGGCAGTTTAATCACCTGAGAGGTAAACTCAATGACATCGAGCTGTCACTCGCAAAACGTGTGCCGGATAAAAAAACGCATACCGAGCAATACAGGAAGGATGAGGAGTTGGAGAAGTTGCAGATAAGGACAAAACTGATAGTGTCCGACAGGAACCGGCTACTGAAGCAAATTAATGAGTTGCAAGCTGAAAGGGAGAAACACTCGGAGGAGATGAATCGCATTATGACAAAGAAGCCACAGTCGGAGAAAACAATGAAGGACAGGCAGACCATCAGAATGCAGAGCAAAAAGATTGCGGCTTTGAAGGGTCTCGTTCAGGCGTACGAAAAAATCGCTGCAAACTTAACGGCTGAGAATGAGAAATTAATCGAGGAGGAAGAAGCCGTGGAAAAGTTGTACTTAGAAGAGAAACAGAAGAACAGTGATTTGATGGTCACCTTGAAGAAGAGAATAGTCAAGAAAGACTTGGAACCCAACATGACGAAATCAGATCTCACTGACCTCCCAACAGATCCATCATAATACTAAAGGCCAAGATCATATGTACAAATTATAAAAGAAAGACTTTGCGAATGAGTCACATGAGGACATGTTGACAGGGAAAAGAGTTTCTGACTTCTGACGTCATAGAATAGCTTTCGAAATCGGTGTCTGAATACACAATGGTTTACATGTTCGTCTCACATAAAAACAAGGTGAGTACAGGGTGGAGAGATTTGGAAGTTTTATTCGTGGGTTGCCCCCAGTTGCTCTGGTTTCTTTCCACTGCCCGAAGACACAAACTTTGAATTATTGGGAAAGAATTCAAATGTGAGTTAAGAAAAAAATAGGATCTGGATCCGCACTCTGTTCCAGAGAGTTTGCAAAGACACATTTTATGCCTGATTATGTAAAGAAATGTTGCAGAGAACATGATGTAGTTTGATTTGGTGGTAATGCACCTTAAGTTGTTGTCCTCACCGACAAAAGGTCAGAAAGGATCTCTGTTTATGTTCACATCTTTTTTTCTTTTTTGCATGAAGTATGCAATCTACTTCCTTTTCCATTTCCTCCTAATATGGAAAATTATGTTTGTTGTTATTTGTTATTAGAGATGGACTAGAAGCACATTTATAATAGACTAGTCCAAGATGTCTTACACTTTTGTATCTTGTTCAAAATAAATTGAGATACTAGTTATTTAAATTCTTTCTTTCTTTCTTTCTTTCTTTCTTTCTTTCTTTAGGTGCCTAATCACACTGCATCAGACCGCATTACATTTTTGCACACACACATACGGTACGTACACATTAAGCCCCCCGTCACCATCAGTCCAGTTACTTACTCACTCGCATTGTGCGTCTCAGTCTTAGTTATGGTGGGATGTGGTTAATAACAGTAGTAGTCATAACAGGGTGTGTTAGATGTTGGGGTAAGTGTTGAGTCTTAAATGGCACAATGTGTGGTGTCTATTGGAGCCATGCGTGTAGCTTCAGCTCCGTCAGGGTGAGGCGCTGCTCTGGGTCCCTGTGCAAACACCCCTGTAGGAAATCTTTGCAGTCTGGAGAGAAAGAGGACAGTGACAGTTACAGGGATCCACCACACTGTGAGGCCAAATGAACCAGGTTTGTGTATAGTGTGAGTTTCCTACTTGTGGACAGTTCACTGCTGATTTCCTGTTGCCTCCTGAGGAATCTTTTGGTATTGAACCTTGTGCTGTGCAACATTTCAAAGAGGACTATTCCCAGCTGCCACACTGTGGTTGGACCGGGCCTGTAAACAGAGGACCTGCACCACTCTGGCGTGACGTACTCAGCGGTACCTACAATGTGCGGACATGATCATGAGACAGTGAGGACGATGAGATATGATGTCAAAGTAACAGATTGACCAATCAGAGGAGGAACCAGGTGTGCTACCGTAGAAGGTGCTGAAAAACGAGTTCTTCTTCACAAAGCAGCTCAGTCCAAAATCAATCAGCCGAACTCGTGGGACGCTTGAGCCTGTCTCGATGAGGATGTTTTCAGCTTTGATGTCCCGGTGAAAGACGCAACTTTCAGAAAGATCTATAGCCGCGTCAACCAGCTGCTTCAGTAAGATCTGGGTGTCAAGGCAGAAAGATTTTTGTTCCTGTTCAAGGTGACTGTTATCGTTTCCCCATAAAGGATTTTCTTCTTCTCCTCTAACAGCATTTTCACAAAAATTCTAGCAAATGTTAGCAATTTTAGCAAACGATGGGTCATATAGAGACTGATTATTACTTAACCTGTATTGTTATATATTACATTAATGTAGCGGAAGAGTTCAAGAGTCAAAGAAATTGTAAACGTTTTTAAAAAAAGACTGTTTTTAAGTTTCAGGTCAGTCCTATAGAGGAAAAAGCTTTAAATGTGCAGATGCACATTGAAAAGGATCTGACAGCTCACCTTGGCCTCCTCCTCCATTAGAGGGCTGCCTTTGGTTTTTACATGGTCCAATAGGTTTTGAGCAGGAACAGGTCTCTCAAACACCAGAATTAGCTCCTGGCTCCGCTCGTACCAGTCGAGTAAGGAAACAGCCACTGACGTCCCGACACGTCCCTCTGTTTCAGCTGTGAGTCTCTGGGTCACTGCCACCTCTAGAGGAAGCAGTTTACCATTCACAATCTGAAAGAGTATAAAGACGTGTAAGAGGATGGAAAAGGCTCTAGTCTGAATAGTGCATCCATTTAACATTCAGTAAGTGAGGGCAGGATTACAGTACGCACGTGTGTGTGTGTGTGTGTGTGTGTGTTTGTGTTTGTGTTTGCGCTTCTTACCACTGGTTTGCAGAACAGTTTTCTCTTTGAGATGTGTTTGATGGCCACCTAGAAGACATCAAGTTTGGTTAGGACTGTGCGTGTGTATGTGTGTGTGTGTGTTTGTGTGCATGCTGGTTTTGTGTATGTGTTCTGTGCGTGTGTAAAAATATTACTGGTAAATCGTCTTCTTTGCGGTAGCCAGCAAACACTGAAGCGCAGCCTCCTCGGCCGAGCAGATTCTGTTGTTCGTATTTTTCCTCGAATGCAGCTGCACGGACACACATGTTTTGTTTTACCACACGTTGCGGGGAACATGGATGACTTGAGTCCTGAACCTAAACAATAATGAATAATCTCTATAGGTTGCTGCCCACTGACCTATTTGGTCCTCCACTGACGAACTGTCGCTACTTTCCTCCTCATCTCTTCCGTCTCCACCAGGAAAGATCTCTCTCCTCCTCTTCCTGCTCCTCACATCCACAGACTCCTGCATCGCCACTGATCTGTAGACATCTAGATGCAGGCAAAACAAACAAACACAGGAACCTTAGATTTTGCACCAAAAAGCACAGCTATAGTCAATGACGGATCAGATGTCAATGAAAAACAGGCGACAAAGGTGGCACATCTGTTCTAATCTCCCTGCTCCATGAATCTATTTCATTCAAATCCTCAGTCTGTGTAGTGAAAACCACCCAATCAATATTTAAGTGTAAGTGTTATTATGCGAATGAGATTATTTCTAATATTTGATTAATAATGTGTTCAGTGTATGTCCATACTTCTATCAGTGTGTCTGTTCACTGAGTGAACCCTGGTTGGTCTGTTGTCATTCTGGTTAACGTAACGTTCTCTCCTTTTCCTTTTAGGCCTTTTTGATTGTCCCGCTTGTTCTTCTTCTCTCGCTTTCCTCTTTCCTCTTTTATATCTGCGGTCCTCCCTAGAGCGTCTAGACATCTCAGAAACCCTTCTCCTTTGTCTTTTGGTTGCTTGTTCAGGAGGGGCCATGCTCCAACTATGAATGAGATCAAATCAGATGTCTGTCTCAGTGGTTAAACAAAAACTGCCACTACCTTCTCAGGTCACCAAAATTTGGGTTTTTTTCTGGCCCTTTTCTGCTTCTGGGTCCTAATGGATCAGTTGCTATGTCGAAAAAAACATTTCAGCCCTGATAGTAATGTGTGAATGTAAATCCAAACACATCCAATCACATCCAGGGTTATGCGATATTATCACGTGATTATTATCACGTGACAATAAGCTCTAACATGACGTGGTGGTGGGTTGTTGTTGTTTTTTTTTACTGTTCTCATTAAAGACAGAATTATTGACTTTCATGTGTAGTTTGAGTTCAGATTATATTTAATGGTGAGATGTGTGAGTTACATGAATTGAGTCTTTGATGTTTCCAAACCTGCTTTTACCAAATGTAATGTTATTGTTTAAATATCAGGGCGGTAATGCAACTAGTAATCTGTTATTATGTTGTTGTTTGAATATAATGGCAGTAATGCACGTATGGATCTGTTATTCTGTCATTGTTAGCATATTTACGCCAATTGTTGAAATGTTTCTTAATAGAAACAATACACAGTGTGATAAAACGGGGACTGTTGTTTTCTGGTTAACTCCTTATCTGCTTGACAGCTTTGTGATGACAGAAAACAGCTGGGTTTCCCCCCACTGTAAATCCAAAGTGGTCCCACTGTAAATTCTACCCCCAGATAACGAAGCAGATGAACGCAGGAGACAAATTGAGGCGAGGTGGGAAAGGCTGATGGGTTTATTAGGGTCTCCTCTAATGTTCAGAGGAGTGAGAGTGAACCGGGGGTTGGGTTTGAAGATGTGAGATGATTTAGGGAGCTTCCGAATCGCCGCAGCGGTTTTACTGCCGCTCGTAAACCTCTGATGATCCTGGGGCGCATAGGTTACCCATAAACCTCCATTTAAGAGTGTCCGGGAATGTGCCCAACCAAGACTGGGCAGGTAAAGGGACACCGCTGGGTCCACCGGGTTTATGAGACCTGCCTAGTCTCTTTACAGGCTTTTAGCTGTCTCTGAGGACAGAGAGGATCCCCTTCCTGTTGATCTGAATGGGGAATTCCAGACATTAGTGAACCAGAACAAGAGGGATCAGCGCTTTTGAGCATGCACCTTATTGGTTGGAGACAAGGAGTTGAGGAGTGTGTGTATTTGTGTGTGTGTTAGGGGTGGAGGTGGGGTGGAGTCAGGAAGCAAGAGAGGAAGAGTGTGTTTACCTCCACACATGGCTGCACAACACTGTCGACTTGTCAGCTAGTTGAGAGTGGACAATACAAAATGTCCTGCCAGTTACACACAGTCTAGCTTTCCCATAGTCTGCTGTTCATTTGTGTCAATGAATATGACTGTGAGGAATGTAAGACATTTGACTTGATAAAGCAAAATTAATTAATTAAAAAAGTTTATTTTGTCATTGTATTGTTACAATGAAATGTTGGTGGCACTGTTAAGGCAACAACAGATCGTCACGCACAAATGACAGTCGCACAAGGAGCATAACATAGAGGCATAAAGTGGAGATTGCAATGGGATAAGAATAAAGAATTATTCTTAAATCATTTTTATGGTAAATGTAGACACACTGATCTGATTCAGACAGAAATCATCTGCATCAGTCTGCATCTTATGAAAAAAAACTCACCCTGTGTGTAAATTATTCTGAAAACACCACACAACTTTTAGCACCCAAAAGTCATGTCAACGCTGGTTTTTGCTCTGTTGCACTTGGACAAGTCGCACACGGAGGAAATAATGTCATATCGAAGTGGTCTTAATGGATTTGTTATCTAGATGATCCATGTGTGATAGTGTGTGCAGGCAGTGGGCCTGGATGAATGGTTTTTAAACAGTCGGCAGCAGGCCTGTCCACACAGTGCTCATTAATCAATCTCTCACTTGGTCCAAGGCTGAAATCAAATATCAGTTTGCCATTAGAGAGAAACGTGAAATCAGCAGAGCTCAATCAACACCAAAAGGTTTAGTGTTTTAAACATATGTCTCCATCCTTCTCTGACTGAAGTCTCACTGCACTGACGCTCTGATAGACCTTGTCTGACAGTCTGTTATAGTTTAGCTGTATTTTAGCTGTTCAGTGGGTTTTTTTTTGTGTGAAAATTTCCCCCTGCAAAAACACAGCTTTAGTGGAGTTAGTGCTGGAGTCGGCAGCGAGACGGGTTTGTTTTTCTCTGCAGAAACCTGATACACAAAATGAAACGCGCTCTTTGGCCACGACGTCGGCTGCTATTCCGAAGCAGCATTTTGTGCCATTACATTCCTGCCTCATCGATAGGAATCAGAGGTCACTCTTCAAAGTACCTGATTGCAGATAATTACGGGAAAAATGGAAAGAGAAATCTGGAAGCTTTTCGAAAGTGCACTGCTTCCACGCCCTCCATCAATGTATCTAAACAGAAGATCTCAGCTTTTGTCCCTCAGGGTTCGGAAGATGATTTGGAGACATGGTGAACAAAGACATTTTTAAAAAATGATACCAACATTTATTTTTAAAAAAAGAGCGCAGGGAAAGTATCCTCATCACCATAACAATTTTTTCCGATGTCAGGAGAGTCATGCTTATGTTGCTTATACGATGTGGTGAGTGATGGAGCTTGACCAGGGAGGGTGACATATGTACCAGACATATAGATATATATATATTCTCATGTCAGCAAATGAGCGTGTTCATATGTGTGTTTGCACGCAGCCATATGTTTATGGTTTTAGGGAGTACCGGATAAGATAAGGGCATATCAGCTTTCTCATCAGTAGGAAAGGCAAATACAGGCTGCTACTTTAACCCCTTCTTATTTTCAGTCACCTTTAACATTGTTCTGTACCTACAGTACCCATTCTGTTTCACATCCATCCATGCCTCCATTATTTACTGCTTATCGTTGGAGGGTTGTGGGGGCGGGGGGTGGTGGGGAGAGAGGCATGGTGAACCCTGCATAAGTTGTCAGCGTAAGGGACAAACAACCAGTCACATTCTCATTCACACCTATGGTCAATGTCGGGTCTCCAGTTAGCCCAAGTCCAACATCTCTGGACAGTGGGAGGAAGCCGGAGTATCTGGAAAACCCACACAATCACGGGAAGAACATGAAAACTCTAGACACTGGAAAGTTTCCTGGCTGAAATTCTGTTCCACATTATAAAAAAATCATCTATCCAAAGGTATCTTCCAAATTCAGACGGCTGAATTCTTTTATGGGTATGATTTTTATCGGAGCCGCAATTAAATTAGAGCAGTGTTTTTCAACCTTTTTTGAGCCACAGCACATTTTTTACATTAAAAAAAAACTTTGGCACACCAGCAATCAAAAAAGTTAGAAAATGTTACAAAAAGTTTCCAAAACAACACTTTCGATGTCTGCAGACATGTCATCAATGCGTCTGGCAGCATACAGCCCTGGCCCTCGGGCCATAACACAGGCACAAACAATCATTTGCAGTGACTAAATATTTTTTTGACCAATTAAGTGAAATTGGACAATTTCCCACGGCACACCTGATGATCTCTCACGGCACACTGGTGTGCCACGGCACAGTGGTTGAAAATCACTGAATTAGAGCACTTAACCCCTTCTTATTTTCAGTCACCTTTAACATTGTTCTGTACCTACAGTACCCATTCTGTTTCACATCCATCCATGCCTCCATTATTTACTGCTTATCGTTGGAGGGTTGTGGGGGCGGGGGGTGGTGGGGAGAGAGGCATGGTGAACCCTGCATAAGTTGTCAGCGTAAGGGACAAACAACCAGTCACATTCTCATTCACACCTATGGTCAATGTCGGGTCTCCAGTTAGCCCAAGTCCAACATCTCTGGACAGTGGGAGGAAGCCGGAGTATCTGGAAAACCCACACAATCACGGGAAGAACATGAAAACTGTAGACACTGGAAAGTTTCCTGGCTGAAATTCTGTTCCACATTATAAAAAAATCCTCTATCCAAAGGTATCTTCCAAATTCAGACGGCAGAATTCTTTTATGGGTATGATTTTTATCAGATCCGCAATTAAATTAGAGCAGTGTTTTTCAACCTTTTTTGAGCCACAGAACATTTTTTACATTAAAAAAAACTTTTGGCACACCAGCAATCAAAAAAGTTAGAAAATGTTACAAAAAGTTTCCAAAACAACACTTTCGATGTCTGCAGACATGTCATCAATGCGTCTGGCAACATACAGCCCTGGCCCTCGGGCCATAACACAGGCACAAACAATCATTTGCAGTGACTAAATATTTTTTTGACCAATTAAGTGAAATTGGACAATTTCCCACAGCACACCTGATGATCTCTCACGGCACACTGTTGCTGGTGTGCCACGGCACAGTGGTTGAAAATCACTGAATTAGAGGACTGACATTGTATCAACCCAAATGTTAATTCATATCAGCAGGGACATTTTTGTATATAAAATAATGACGCAATTATTTTAGAAACAAAGTAGGCAAACTTCCAGCATTAAACAACGTGGAGCTGTAAGAGCTTCAGTGTCAGTCATGATGCAGAGTCCCTCTGCAGGACCGTGTCTCTGACCGCAAAGCTGCCACCACAGGTTGCAAACTTGTAATAGGTTACAGTGCAATAGTGGGCCGTTTTTATCACAGTTCATGTAGCGTTGACGAGAGATCACAGAGCGCTCCTCAGTGGAAACAGAGCCGCAGGCTGTTTATTGTCCTGTTAAATCCACACGAGCGAGTCAGCAGACAGCAGACGGACAACTGCTCAAGGTGACGTTATCCAGTGCGAACATATAGATGTCGATTAGACAGCTCAGTCAAAAGTGATAAAATGCTCCAAAAATAAAAAACCCCCAGCATAATATGAAAAAAAGGTCAGAAATGCTTCATCTGACAGAAATTAGACGTGTTTGTGTGAGAAGACAAGTATGACACATAAACAATGATTTAATCTCTCCGCCATGTTTATCATTCTACATGTTTTACAATGTGTCTCAGGACTAAATTACAAACATCCACAAGTTGAAAACCTCAGGCTTCATTTCTTTCCAAGGCAAATCGCCACGGTAACCAACGCTGACCACCTGAGCAACAGATCAGCGCTTATAAATGTTTTTGTTTGTGTCCTGTTGATGCAGCGGTGATATTATAAACCTATTGACTTTGGCATTTTTGTGTATGTGTGACGAAACTGTTTCAGATCGAGGAAATAAAAGGAACTTTATTTTTCTGTTAGATTTGGCATGTGGATATATTTTCTGCTCTGTGAGAAGTTGTTGTTGCTCTTCAGGATTTTGAGTATTACATTCATGCTCTTTCTTGTTTGTGATAAAAACCCATGATACGATCATTATGATAATGAAAGAGGCAGCTCAGATCTCTAACACCACAGTGTTGGTCACTTAGACCAGACACAGAAGAAACACCATGTAAGGTCCTTCAGGTCTTGGTCAATACCTCATTTCCCTTTCCCTCTGACCCCGTGACCCCTGAGGTGTGGTCATCATGAGTATTTACTGACTGAGCTTTTAGCCTTAGGCCAACTGGGATATTTGCAGTTCCTATGAGGTCAGAGGTCAAGTTTAGCTCCCTTAATGGAAAATCAATCACAGCTCCCTATATCTTAGCCAATCACAATGCCTCCTTTTCCCCACTGGAACTCAGGTTACCTTCCACATTAAGCACATTACGTGTGTTTGGGAGCAGTGAGGGAAAGAAAGCTGCAGTGGGTAATAATATAACGACCGCAGTGCTATCGCAGTGGAGCGCACACATGGGAATGTGAAGGCTGTATTAGTGAGTTATTGTTGTAATGAAGACAAACCAGACATAGCACTTTAAGGGACATATTTGGTACGCTAGATCATAAGATGTGATCAAGGTGTGTTATGCTGTTGTATAAATTGTTTCTTTTATAGCATTTAACATACGTTATATACATATATACTGTATATAACATACTATAGGCCAATCTGCATGTGTTGCCTACATTTAAGCTTCCTATACAGAGAACAATAAACAGCTTATTGAAGCAATATTATTGTTTTGTGGACACTCCAAGGGGGGTCTTCCTGAAAAAGATTAGCCAGCATGCATTCAGTGCCAGGCTAAAGCGCAGGATTAGGTTTCAATATAGGTAGAGGCCACAGCAGCAAAATACCTGACACACTTCACAATATGAACATGTGTGTCTGTGTTTCATAGTACAACAAATCCATCAGTTCACTTCAGCGCGGAAAACTCTCTATTATTCTCTGAGGAGCAGAATGCATTAATTTCTTAGCTGATAAAGAAGCCTGCCAGAATATAATTTAATAACACTCTCAGCCAAATGTTTTCCCCAAGCTACAAACTGTAATGTTGACTTTAATCTGTGCATTGTTTCAACATCAGAGGAGGGGGTCCAGGCATATTCCGAGGGTCTAGGACATATTTCACATTGAAGTAAATTAATATAAACTCCAGCAGATAGATGTTTTGACAGATTTTTAATAAAGTAGTAAGTTCAATGTCAGAAAATCGGCAGCTTCCAATCAGATCTTGACAGTTTGATGAGGCATTGTTGCACACAGTCAAACAACAACAACTGAGTACCTCAGTCTGCTCTGTGTGTGTGTGTGTGTGTGAACCAGTGGTTTACTTTGGACTGATGCAATGTTTACTACATAGAACACCTAATCACACACACATAAACACACACACCCAAGATGTGTGTGTGTCCATGCATTGGTGCACGTTGTATATGGCATGTGGAAGTGATTGAGCCTGAGAACCTGTTTTTCTTTAGAAGGCAACAGTTGCATTTATATATGTATTTGATATATGGCCCCTGATGGATGACAGATAACGTTTGTCTTTTCAAAGTGTCCAGGATGGAAAGAAAAAATACAGATATTTGTAGCCGATCCAAACAGTAGAAATGAGAACAAAGTGCTCGGATTGTTTCTTAAACCAACAAAACTCTCAAAAAAATCATTTACATTTTTTTACATTTTTGCCTTTGACTTGAAAAGAGAATATAAAGTTTTTAAATCAAGCCCTCATGTTGTAATATCAGCATTTGTACACGTATTAGTGTCACAGTCTGTCAGTCATTGTCACCATTTCCTGTTTTATTTTGAACTCACTGTCTCGTCTCTGTTTCAGGTCCCTTTACTTCCTGTCCTCCTTGTGTTTCCTGCCAGTGTGATTACCTGACTTCCCTAATGTGTCTCACCTGTGTCCAATCAGCTCCGCCCCCTCCCCTGTGTATATAAGTCTCTGTGTTCAGTTCATCTCTGTTGTGTTTTCCTTCTGTTTGTAGCTCTGTATTGTTTTTGACCTTGTCGTGAACTTTTGCGTTGATCTGCCATTACTGTTACTGACCCTTTACCTGTTTGACCACCTGGGTCTTTCTTTTGTGTACACGTCATAATTACACTTGACTTGTGCTGTTTTGTTACTGTTTATTTCTCTGTGTGTATGTATTACTTCATCTGTTCTACATTTATGCTTGTTGTTTTTATTGGTTGAGAACTGACACCTGGCTCTTTTTGTCGTTTCTGCAGCACAATGACAATAACTACTGTATTTATATCTTCAGTCTTAAAGAATGTGTTCTTTTGGATTAATCTGAATTAATCTTCATGATCATCAGAATTAGGAAGTGAGACCCGTTTAATAATTACTTCTCCAGGTTATGAAAACTCATAACAAAGATATGTCATGATCGCCTCCAGCACAAAAACGCACTTCCCATGTGCAGTGCACGCACAATCGTCTGCTCTGTAAAGGAGAGCGACAACTGACGAATGATCTGCGAGATGGAAACACATGAACCATGTACCGACATAAGATTACAATCTGTACTTGAGCACTGACTGTAAACCAAATCATTCAGAGCATTAAAACCCACTCTGAAGTTCACGTTTGTGTATTTACGTTGGAGTAGATGGAGAGCTCCACCTCGGCTGGCCTTCGTCTGTTTGTCTGATTAATGATTTCGATCTGATCTTGTCTGCCTCAGAGGTCTGTGTTGTGCTGAGAGCTGCCCCTCTCTGTTTCTGTTTATGGGTTTTGGCGCTGAACTCTCTTTCGCTGTATTACAAATATCACTTTGTTTGGTTGGTCACAGCCAAGATGATTATTTTTTGGTAGAAAGCAGGTGCATTTGCCATCAGTGGTGCTAAATCAAACTGCATAACGATTGCACAACTGTGACTTTTATCACTGTAGCACGTGTGCGATCAAATTGACGCTTTCTACATTTGTTATAAATTTAAACATACAGATGTTTGTGTTCTTATTATTCCGCATCCCTTCCTTCTGTTAATCCAGGACAACATGGATTTAGTGCAGTGTCCTGTCACGGTAGCCGAAACTGTCAGACTCAGCGTTTTCTGACGTTTTGTCCGCTGTCTCTGCTTCTTGTCTAAATGTTTCTTGAGACACATTATTATACATTATGAATATTTTGTGCACAAAGATTTCTGCCAAATCTCCCCATTAGGAGTAACGAGGGGTCATGCTGTTGAGATGAAAGTACGCGTGTTGGCAACAGTCGACCAGAAGAGCACTGCGTCCAGTAAAGTGTAGAAGAGTTTGTTGATAGCCAGCAGCTGAGCATATTTGGGAGGTAATCAGGAGGACAGACTGCAGAGGGAGAACCTGCCTCAGACAGTCGTTTATCAAAAGGGCAGAAACATCATGACACCACATCCCAAGGTTGAAGAGGAGGTCTCTGGGATATGTAGCATTAACAGGACTGGTATTTGAAAGGAGCAACAGGCGAAAGCTAAGCCGCCCCCAGGTTTCAGCTTCACTTGAAACGTAGTGTGGTACGTTTGCGTTGCACCCAGCAAGAGACTGAGAGTGAGATGGAAACCAACTGGCCCTAAAAGCAGAACCGTCCTCTGAAGAGGGGTCCGCTGGGTCCTTATTCACAAACGCAAAATGTTTATACTGACTCAATCACATTAATGCTTCTGGAGCGCAGTGATTTGCTGGACGTTGTATTTCATTGCTGCAGTCACGCAGCAGCCTCTTCTGGCTGGGTTTGCCTTTGAATGCATGAGGCTGGACGTTAGGATATATGTGCATATGTTGATATAAGAGTATGTTTGCGTGTGAGCATGATTGGATTTGTGTGTGTGCGTGTGTGTGGATTAATGTTGGTCCTTGTGTGTGGCGTGTTTTCAGCAGAATGAGGTAGGCAGGACAAACATGGGCTCCAGTTTATCTAGTGTCGTTAACGCTGTGTGGAATTCAGCCAGGGCAACAGGAGACGCCCGGTGGTTTATCTCAATGTCGCAACCAATTATCTGACTTTAATATCAGCATTGTTTCCAGAAAGTGGAATTCTGCGACACAAATGAAGAAAAACATGGAAATATGCCACTGCAACTTTATATGTGTGAGTTCAATTTCAAAGAATTTCATCGGCTTAATTTAGAGAAATAAAATAAATCAAATATGGAGCATGGAAAAGGATTTGATGTCTCATGCTCCACCGTGAGTGAATTACAGACTCGGTCCACCTCCATTTTCCCATATGATCCTTTTTCACTTCAGTCTGTTGTTATGTGTCTGAACTTGTCTGTTTTGTCGCTCTCATGATCAACAGACTGATATTAACTTAATTCCCCCAGGTTCACCCTCAACACCCTCATCCTGCAGGCTCCATATCCAACCAGCCTGACGCTCAGTGCCTGGAACTGTCTACACAACTCCCTCTGCTTAGGTTACAGTCACTTTTAATGAATTACAATTTCTTGTGCGAGTGTTACACACGCACAGTCGATCATGTTCAGTCAGTTCACTCAAATATGTGTTTTTATCTATTTCAAACAACACTTTTCTGTGTTGCCTGGAAAAAAAACTTCCATTGTGTGGTGAGTGCTTGTGTTGTGGGATTTGGCTGTGTTCACAGGCAACCTGTTTCCTATATGCCACATGTGTAGTCATATTTATGATGTGTTTTCCATTTGCATGTGTTTTGTCTATTGTTTTTTCGTAAGTTGCAGTGTGTTGCGATATCAGTGTATATATATATATATATATATATATATATATATATATAAACAGAAACAGCTGTGATTGACTGGTATCAATGACCATCAAGTTCAATACATTTAACGCTCTTTCAGTTTACTGAGTCTCGTCCAGGATCCAAGGTTCAAACTAGTTCTGGAGCTGGCTGCTTGGTGACTTGTGTCCAAGTGCTCATTAAGCATCACCAGTCAGGATGAGTTGCATTTTAATTAGCCACAGTATTTAAAAATACCCTGTGGTGTCGCCATTGTGATTCCAGCCTATGTTCCTTTTAATTATTTTCTGTGAAAACCCACAGATCACACTTCCACCTCTGCAATAATCACCGCTGCTCAGTTTATTAGCTGCATGAAAAGTTTAGATATGCTTTAAAGTGCCAACAGCGCGGGCCGCTCAGCTGGTTTCCATTAATCTGTCATCATCGCTTTATGTTGAAAACTCAAAGTGCTGCAGAGCGATGCAAATCAATACTTTATGACCAAAAACCATCGAATTTACTGGCCTTTTTTTTTTTTGCTCCCCCCGCCCCCCCCCGGTGGTGAAAACACGATGTTAAACTGAGACTTTGCACTTCTGGAAAGGTTCAAAACAGTCTCCACTTTCCTCAAAACATGCTGGAGATGAATTTTGATATCGTTGTCGAGGTTTATTGATGTGAATGTTGCCATGGAGAAAAACGTGTTTCCGAAGTTAACAAGTCCAGTGTCCTTCAGGCGTCGCCCTCGATTACTCTGATAAGGAAGTAATTAATAAGAATCTGTGACTTCCCCTGAATTAAAGACGTTTTCATATTTCGGCGAGGAGCTAAGAGCGGACCCTCTGGAGGATCAGGTTATGCTCTAATTGAGTAGAAATAATAAACGCTCGGCAGGTTCGTGACTTCGGCTGAGGGCGGAGGTGTGGTGAAGATGTTTGTGGTAAGACGTCGGACTTGTGAGGAGGCCCGTGAGCGGACTGAGAGTCCTTGTTTTGCCAGTGGGAGTGGGCCTGTCTCTGAAAGATGTGGTGGGAGTGAGACCCTCGAACGCAGAGGGTCACTCCTGTTTTATGTTCAGCCACATCTGCCTGTGTAGGCCTCATTGTGTTCGGGATCCATGCGTTTGCATACTTGTCCAGAGTCAATCATGTTTCACGCCACCCCTTTCCCTCGTACGGACATATATGTGTGTATGTGGCAGAGGCGCTCGCCTCATCTCCTCCGACAACACAGTGACATGAATTCATGCCCCGATCTTCTTCTTCCTGATATGACGTTTGGCCGCTCAGCTACGGAATCATGGTGGAATTTAGCCTTTAAGACTTGATGTTTGACCTTAGCTTTTCAAAACAAACCCTCTAAGTGGAGTTAGTCATCATGTGGCAGCTCTGTGTGTGTGTGTGTGTGTGTGTGTGTGTGTGTGTGTGTGTGTGTGTGTGTGTGTGTGTGTGTGTGTGTGTGTGTGTGTGTTGGTTTTGTGCGTGGCAGCTCTGCACTTGCTCCAGTTAAGTGTATGAGGAGGGCAGATATAGTTTTGTATAGTTAAACCAAACCACCTCAATTGAGGCTGCAAATGTATATTTCCATCAAACACTGATACTGATCAGTTTAATGAGCAGAAACCTTTTAGTAACAACTAAAATACTTCTCCCTTTGTAACAATTACAGCCATAAAACATTTAAGCAGCCACATTGTTCAACATCCTGCAACACAAACCTGCTATAGTCTTTGGCAGTTTCCTCTCTGTGTATCCAGTGATAAAC
>JAFBJQ010000288.1:416847-523170 GCA_016785345.1 Trinectes maculatus
GTGTGTGTGTGTGTGTGTGTGTGTGTGTGTGTGTGTGTTGGTTTTGTGCGTGGCAGCTCTGCACTTGCTCCAGTTAAGTGTGTGAGGAGGGCAGATATAGTTTTGTATAGTTAAACCAAACCACCTCAATTGAGGCAGCAAATGCATATTTCCATCAAACACTGATACTGATCAGTTTAATGAGCAGAAACCTTTTAGTAACAACTAAAATACTTCTCCCTTTGTAACAATTACAGCCATAAAACATTTAAGCAGCCACATTGTTCAACATCCTGCAACACAAACCTGCTATAGTCTGTTATAATCTGCAGTTTCCTCTCTGTGTATCCAGTGATAAACCCACTGTATATATATATGTGTGTGTGTGTGTGTGTGTGTGTGTATATATATATACAGTATATATATATATATATATATAATGTCCTATCAGTGCAGTGCGTGATGAATACATCTGTTTGGAAATCTAAATTCTCAAACACGCACAAAAATAGAAAGGTTAAATGCCCAGTAGACGTTGTTATAGTGGAGTATGAAAGCAATTATAATTCCCGTATTCCGCAAACACCAATTCATGTTTCAGCAGCAGCATTGCGGTGATGATTCCGACTGGTGCTAAATCCTCCATGACGACAAATATGTTCTCAAGCCGCAGTAATTCATCACGGCTGATTGTGATCAGATGACTTTGAAAGCAGCATGATAACACTGACACTGTTTTGTAGTGGTGGGGGTTTACGATGTCTCCGTTTTAGTGCCTTGTTGGAAATAACAGCTGAATAACAGCTGAATGAGTGAATGTGTGTGCATGAATGTGACAGCACAGCTGCAGAGGTGATCACCAGGTCCGAAGAGATTTAATTATCTTGGAGAAAAATATCCATAAATTATAAGGAAATGATATGACATCTACGTTTATATGTTGACAACATAATTTATCACCAGTGGCCAAATGTCTGTGAAAATCTGCACCTGGGTAATATTTATGCATTGTATTAAATATGAGTGTATTAGTGAAGCTTATATGGCTTCCACCTCAGATATATACATAGTGTATACAGTAAATCTATAATAAGGATTTATTTATAATAAGAATCCAGTTTGAGGATTTGCCTTTATGCAGCAAATGCCTGTTCCTGGTTTGTAGAAGCATTTTTGTTTTTTTGTGCGTCTGAAAGCATGAAACAGGAAACGCTGAAAAGGGATATTTATAAGCACCGAGTCGTTTAAATACTTTTAATAGCAACTTTAATAAGCTGTGTGTTAAAACACGACATCCGAGATGTGGTGCCACTGCTCTTTTCAACACAGACATCAAAAACACATGGTCAATATGTACACAAACCATACACTGTTAGCATATTTATTGTTAGAATTCAAATTTGTTGTGAATATGCTGATAATGCTGTTTTGAAATGGGACGAATTTAATTAATAGATGAACGTATTTACTCCTATTGACCCCTGCCTCACACACACACACACACAGTGGCAGAGGCCTTACAAGCGTAGCGCCTCCAGTCTGTCTGGTCTCTGGGGAAGAGAACCGAATATCTCCCTCCCTCCGTTACTCTGGCCACGCTTGGGCGAGTGCGCTCACTGTACCATGAGCAGCGGCGTATGTGATTTCACTGTTTGGGTTGGCAGCCCTCAGCAAGACTGTCTGTGTCTTCATGAGCAGCCTGCTGGTCTGCAAGGGGAAGATGAGGCATCTTAGGAGCTACTTAAAAAAACAAACAAAAAAAACCCTTGTTTAGCTAAACAGGGCTGTGCGATGTGTAGTGTTGTGTACATGATGTGTAATTTCATGACATGATGGCTTTTCTACTGAAGCGTTTCAGTTGTTTTCAGTAGCTGTTGGTCGCGTTGCTACATTTTTCTTTCTTTCTTTCTTTTTTAAATGTAACCATAAATTAAGATGTTCATGAATTATTTAATTCAAGTTTGGATTTTTGAAAGTTGATTTCTGTTTGTTACTAACGAGGAATAAATTAAACAGCTGGTGTCTGACTTTCGACAGTGGTTGATCACAGTGTAATATAAATGAAAAATTAAAATAATAACTCTTAATCTCATCATGTTTTCTCATAGACATTGTGAAAATAGAGCAAATAGCTTCCCATCGCTGAAGCGTTTTATTCAACATGTTACACTGAAGCATGTTTGTTAAGTGGTTATAATAATAATAATAATCCCTTCTCTTGATCGGCCTGTTTGTTTTGGGAAACACAGTGTTTTCTGTTTCTGCTGTACCCAGAAGCAAAGCTACTTTCACTCTCCAGGGATGACGGTAGAAGAAAATATGATATTATTATATTGAATGTGAATTTTCCCGTGTCCATCCTGTGAAAACAGAGGTTGCAGTGGGGTATGTGTGTGTGTGTGTGTGTGTGTGGGGGGGTGCATTCCACAATACATCTCCAACCAAGAGGTCTGAATTTATTTTGGGGCACAACTCCTGTGTCCCACACATTCATGATTCCCCCGGAGCGTCTGGTGACATCTTTTTCCCAGAGATCTATGTATATACACGTGTCCCGGGTCATCTTTATTTGTCATGAAGGCACTTCCACATCAAGTGTGTGTTTCCCAGAGAATGAGGGCAACATGAGAAACAAAAACATACTGCAGTAATGTAACTCTATAGGATTCAGCATGTGGCATTAAGAAATGGTCAGTGTCCTTATACTCACAGATTATATTATATCTCTGAGCCACAAATGTGGAGTAGTTTTACTTATTAATTGAAAACAGAACCAATGTCTTTTATCTTATTTGTTTCCACTGAGGCTCAAAATAAACATGTCATGTTGAATCAATTTGTTTTGACATTCATCTGATGGCTGGTCACTGTGCATCGTCCCCAGAGGATCAGGGGGGAGTGGGGAGGGGGGGATCTGGATCATCTCTACCAAACTGTTGGGTTGTTTTCCAAACACAGTCGCTCCATGTTCTCTGCTGCAAATACACAATTACACAAGTGGCCCCAAATCTTTGTTCTGCATTAATTAATTAAATTACATTAAAGGGACAGATCATTCATATAGGAATAAAACCTAAATAATTCATGCAGGTTGTATGTTTTCATTTATACTGTCACTGAAAAATGACATCTGCATCAACAGCAGGTTAAAGATCCAAATGCAAATGTAAGTATTTATGTGATTGGTATTGGTATTTTGAATCGTACGAGCTGTGACCCTATGTCCACACTCAACCTAATCAGCCATTTTTCTTTTATTGATGATTAGCAAATAGTAGCACACAGCATGTTAAACTCCGATTATAAACGAATACATGATTTATCAGCATGCTGTTGTTACCACCTTGCTGAAAGCCTGCTGTGCTGGAACTAACATGACTCCGACACTAACATGACTCCGACACTAACATGACTCCGACACTAACATGACTCCGACACTAACATGACTGTAGCCTTGTTGGAAGCCCAGAGGTCACATTGAGCTGAACCTGACAAGTTGTTTTATGAGCGTTGCACACAGTTACAGACGCAGAATCTGATAAAACACACAATGCTTACATTTAGTTTGGGCTTGGAGCCACCTATGGCTTCAGATACAAGATGAGGTGGAGCTCCCTGCAGCGCTGAGAAAAACCATCTGACCTGCTCTGCTCTGCTCTGCTCTGCTCTGCTCTGCGTTCATCGGCCTTGGCGCTGCAGCCAGCATCTGTTGTCTTGGCCAAGTAGGAGAAGCCGCACATTCTTTTTCAGAGCACTTAAAAATAGACCTGCACTGTGAGCTTCTGCACATGTGCAGATAACAAAACAGAATAAGACCGACCTAACGGACCATCTCCTTATTCCCATTAAAATATAGTGTTTCAGGTTAATGGTCACAAGTGAGTCTGCATTTTCTCTGACGCTTGGTTGGCTGACCTGTGCATCATTTTCAAACACGTTCCAGCAAGAAAGCAATTTTCTTTAATGGTCAGTACAAAAAAAAATCCTGATCGGGTAAGCGTTTGTTTACTAAAAGAAACGATCTGGTTGCGAGGTTCGATCATATTCTGGCAGGGTTTCCTCTGCGGGAATGATTAATTGGGAATGTGAAAAAAAAAGGTTTCAGATGCAACAGGATGAAAAATGAGCCCATCAGCATCTCCGCAGATACAGTGGGTTTCAGTGGAACCAGGAAGAAATATGGTTTCAGCTTGTCTGCTCATTACTCATGGTCATTTATCAGTGGGAGGCCGAAGAGGAAAACCATTCTCTGATCCAAAAAACAATCACTTTGACAATTTACTGTGAAGATATGAGAGTTTATGTGAATTTGAATTCAAGCTTAAGTGGCTGATTGGAAAAAAAATTAACATAATAAAAAAAACACCTTTCTCATCCTCTGAGTAGCACCTGCTTCCCTCTCTGATACAATACATCACCCACAAACCATCTAATCCCTCCCTTCCATTAAATCTGATTATAATAGCTTCTTCAGACATGTTGAGTCTGTAGAGGTCAAACCAGGCTGGAGGTCCTGATCAGGAACTGTTGGACGAGGCATGAACAGAGGCAACACGGAAACAATTTCATTTGAGCGAATGATCTTGTTTACCTTCACTTGTCACTTTTTTTATAATGACTTTTATAATGACTAATAGTAATTGTATGAAACTGGGTGGAAGGTTGAAACTATTGCCACTTTAATGTAATATATTTTGTATGTATTGGTTTATAATGGTAATAATGTGTGTTATGTATAACGTGGGTCTGTTCAGTACTGTAGACGTAGCCTCTCTGGGCTGAAATGCGTTGCCATTGCTTTAATCTATGAGGCTAAATTGACTTGGTTAACTTTGCTCCCTTTTTTTAAACCTTCGACACGAAACAGGTTGCTAAAAGTTCAAGAGTAAAACTCCGCTAATGACAAATTCCCTCACAAAGTGCACCGCCCATTTATCTTTCTTCAGATCCATGATAAATGATGCATTAATCTAAAAACAATCCACGCTAATGTTATTTAGATGGTTCCTTCACCTTCGCTGTACATTTTCCAGTGCAGCTTTTTCAGAGGTTCATTATCTCATGTGGGAGTCGTTCAGAACGGACTGCAGATAGCGTTAGCGTGCCCACAGGCAAACACAGCAGAATTTCCAAATGCAGAATGTTGTCTTTGACTACTCGGCACCAGAACGTGGCCTCAGTTGCAGTCGCTGCAGTTCAGACGTCCTCTGGCCAACAGCAGCTTTGGCAGGAGGAGTTGGTTTGGAACTGAAACTGCTGAACTATGGCTCCACTGTCCACTGTGACGCATACACACCAAGATCAATACACGTCTGATGGGCCTTTGTTCAGATAACTCGAGTGTTTTCTTTTTCCATAGGTTTTTGTTCTGGTATGTTCTGCTGGTGTTTTCCACCGTTCCTGACCTTCTAACCAGATCACCATTTTCCATAAACCTATTAAATTAATGTCATTTTAATCATACATGTATTTCCCCCTTTTATAAAACTTTTTTTTATGTAATCTGTACACATACGTTTCATTAAGAAACATAACATCCCATACATATTTAACATATACAATTTTGCAAGTGACCCCTGCTCAGCAATTATAATCATCAGGCAGCTCATCACCTTTAACCTCAGTCTATTAAACTGACAGGTTATTTATATTGTGATGTTGTTTTTGAGACTGAAGTGAAGTGATGTTGCAACCATCTCCTGTCCTCCCACAGTGTGTGCAGAGGAAAGGCAGTAGGTGGTCTGACTGTATGGGAACTGTACTCTATGCGGTTTCTGCTTGTTTTAAATGCGAGCAGGTTCATGCATTAGAGCCTATAGTTTATGGCAGTATGACTTGCATGCACAGTAGTGAGCACCTTCCAAAAGCTCCAACTCTGGTGACTTTGTTTCCCAGGAGTCCACCATGCTTCCTTGTGTTTTCAATAGTGTCTTAAAAACTACACAATTGAGGATCCATGCACATCTGCAGTACGAAACATTTTGCGCCAACAACTTTTGATTCCCATTTTCCACTCATTTCACTGAACATTCGTGTTCAGTTGCTTCATTCCTGCCGCTCTTCCGGCTTTAGCTCCCAGCAACAGTGCTTTTCTTTCCATTACTGACAAATAATCGAATTCATTCGCTACAAAAACAACTAATTGGGGCACATTTCCTCTCATGGTTAGATACTGGATTTCCTCCTCCTCCAAATATGCAGTCTCCCTCACAAACCCCGTGCAGGATGACCGCCATGAAACTGATCCAGAGTCTGTGTGGAGATGTTAAAAACCAACAGCAACCGAGCTGCAGTTCCCACACACAACCTCTGTGGCCCATTTGCCACATTCTATTTACTGCTGGCAAACAGAAGATGAGGCCTGGATCTCCTCAGGAGCGCAGCAGCTTCTTGATGTCCAGCCAGTGGTGCACGGAGCCCAGCTGAAAATATGCATTGAGGTGGGGGGGGGACAGTGGACAGTCCATCTCTGTAATGTTGGATAATAGTTGGTGATTGTTTAATAATTGAGTAATTGAGTAAACTGGACCACGTTTATACAGTGTTAACTATCAATTAACAATTAAATTGATTTCCGCTATATTTCTTCATCAAATCGAGGGAACAAGGGGAAACATCGTTGTTTGCTTGACAAATATTCTTCTCTGTGTTTGTAGCATGGAGGAGGCAGCTAAGCTGCTCCATAACAGAAACACAGAAACAAGACAACTTTAATAGTTTCCACATGTTTACGCTGTTTCCAACGTCTAATAGCTGAGCACCGTGGCTGTTATTGATTATGACAAATATGTTGTTCCTGTATGAATAAAAACCAGGTGGCAGCTGCTTAATCGGAGGCTACTGTGGAACTATGAAGATACAATGAGTAAATAGCTGCTCGGATCATTTTATTTTATAACAGCGAGTTGTTTTCCATGTGTTGTTTGTGGTAAAGCTGACGCTCTGTTGTTCGACCGTTTACCAAATGTGACGTTTTGTTGCTGCACTTATTTGACTTTGGGTGAAACGGCAAACGAATGTTTCTCAGAGTGGAGAAGCGTGTCTGATGGGGTTTGGACTCTGAACTAGAAACTCGTATTCTTTCTGTTATTTCCCCTCTGGTCCCTGGGCGCCATTTCCCACGATTCATGCAGATGTTGCTCAAGTAGTAATTGTCAAGAGTATAAAGTTTAATACAATCTAAACCCTACTTGGAAAGAAGATCATATAAACTTCATTTTCTTGACTTTTTTGGCTTTTTATTTTACAAATACAACAGATCTTGCTTCTATTTATACTGACAGAGGCTGAGGCCTGAGGACATGATACATCCAGACTCAGGAGCTGTAAACGAGATGTTCATATCCCCCTGAATGATGCTTTTATTAATAGATTACAGTTTGTGTGTGTGGTCAAAGTTGGTTGTTGCACTTACACATGGACACACAGGCACAAACACTGATTCCGTCCAGTTTCTGTTTCTTTGTTTCTTCTGCTTGTTACTTGTTGCACGGAATTGTGTTCGTTAGCAGCGTTGTGTAAATGCACTTAAGTTACACTGGGTTAGCATATTTCCTGTGAAGCACAGTATATATGGGGTTGGGTGGGGGGGGGGGGGGGGGTTCAGGGGGGGGGGGGGGGGGGGGGGGTGTTCAGGGTTAGATAGATGATTTATGGGTCATGCACCATGCACAAGCCTCTCACAGATACTTTGTGGTTGTGTTTCACAGCTGACTGCCGAGGGCCACGCCGTCCCGTGTTGGAGTCTGAATGAGCAGAGGAGTGATGACAGCAGGAATCCTGAAATCCCACATGTAAACATGACATCTGACTCTTCACAGCTCCTTGATGTCTCCTGCCTCCTGACACTGTAAGTCCATCCTCCTCACTGCGCAAATATGTCTTACCTTCACGCTGCCAAGAGAACGGATCATTCCATCATCCATCTTTTCCACCAAACCAGAATCACTGCCACCAGTGTTAATGTCATTTCTTTTGTTTTTACGAATATACAAGAATGTCAGTACCTTGTTACTTAGACACCTAATACTCACTTTATTCTCATGTGTGATACTAACACCCAATAAATAAGTGAGAACAGTTTGCAGTGATAACATTTAAAGTCAGAGTCAGACATGCATTAGTCATTGTTTTTTACCCAATATATACATACATACATACAATCATACATACATACAATCATACATACATACATGTCTGTCAGATCTTAGTGACTAATTCTATTTTCTTCTGTGACTCCATAAACTACTTCTCTTTGTGACATTGTATTTAAAGAAAGCATCACACAAACTAAACATGAACAAGATCAGTTCATTTATCTCTTCCGTCCTCCGTCCTGTGCAGACATCAATCACACGCTCAGCGGTTTGATCACTTTATGTATCACTGATCAAACCACTGATCACACACTCTCAGCAGTTTGATCAGTGATATATAAAGTGATCTGATCAGAGGGAGACAAAGAGGACAAATGACCAGCAGTGACCAGCTTTGGTGACTTAAACTTTTCCTCCAGAAGTTGAAATGACATGTGCAATAAATCAAGGCAGGACCTTCCCGCTGAACCACATCAGAACCAATGGATCATGCCAGAGCGCTAATTCCCCACCAGCCTCAGTGTAAACACAGAGGGGGGGTGGGGGGGGGTTACAGAGGAGCAGAGTGTACCACAGGGTGAGGACGGGCGATGAGGGATGGGCAGGAATTCACTGGCCGCTCAGAGGGAGTGGGGGGGGGGGGGGGGGCCTTTGGGGGGGGGGGGGGGGGGGGGCCTTTGGCAGAAATGACTGATAGAGTTCACTGCATTTTTAAATGTCAGGAAAAAAATTAAAGGAAGGATCCCACTAAAAAGTTCACACCGGAAAAATAAAACGGTCCCCTCTCTGTCAAAGTGCTCATATGGTCAATGGAATCCTTATAGCGCCATCACAAGAAGCCACAATCTAATTTAATTGTGGGCTGTTAATGTTTCTGTCGCACTGTTGCCAACTGTTCGGACAGAAATCCCATTTGAGAGCCAAACAAGGAGAGAGGAAAGAGAAGGAGTGTGAGGAAATGAGGGAAGGAAGCAGTGGCTGCATGTTGGGACCAAGCCAGTGTGTCTAATAACTGTGAGTCAGTGAGACACGAGGCCACAGTCTCACCTGCTCACTCACTGTAACGTCATACACACACATTCAGCCCCAATGTAAAAACACAAAATAGCGACTGTGCCTGATAAGAGACCATATGTGTGTTATGAGAGCATGATAACAGTGTGTTACACTGATGCATGAGGTGCTGGCTGTGGATGGGCTGTGATAATGAGACCATACATTAACACTAAACGGAATATTTTATTCACCGAGCTTCCTCGAGCTGTCACACACTCAGATAGACTCCTGATTTAACGTAGCCTCGCACCAACACGTTGTGTGTACATTTACAAACTGCTCCATACTTGATTTCTGTCTGTCACGCAAATGCCAGCAGCTTATAATATATAATACACAACTTATAATATAATATATAATATATATTATATATAATATATACACACATATCATATATATATTATATAATATAGATTATATATATTATCTATATTATACAATATATTATGTATACATTTTATTTTCTGTTTCTTATCTCTGTGGAGCACTTAGAAACATGTTGTTGAAAAGTGCCATTTAAACATCGTTTCTAATTCTTATTAATTATCATGTAAAATTGTCTTACATATATGTAATTAACTTTTGGATCATTTTTTGTACGTGAACTTGTCTATAAAAAAGATTTCCTTGTATGATGTGATGCAGGATATTTAGGACACACAGCTGTTTATGTCCGTTCCTATTTGAATCTAGATTTATGTGCACTCTTATGTGCGCCGACTTTTTTTTATTTTTACATAAAAACCACATGGCTCTCACCTCTTGTGCTAACAGAGCATTGCCAGTATAGAGGTGTTTTCCATAGTGGTGCTCAGGATCACATGAAATTCTGACTAAGGCTATTGAGTTTCCCAAACTTTTATTCAGTCCACATCATTTGCTACTGCAAATGACTTAATCAGTTTGCTTTAAAAATATGGTTTAATTTTATTATTATTATTATCATCACTATTGTTGTTGTTGTTAATAATAACAATAACAATAACAATAACAATAACAATAACAATAACAATAACAATAATAATAATAATTTCTTGAAAGGGTTAACATTTTAGTTCTGGGTGAAAGTAAAAGACTGGGGATATTTCAGTCTTGTTCCCATGATGATGTGGGAGCCCACAGACAGAGTTGGTTTATGCACACTGGTCTGCTCAAATAAACCATACCATCCTAATGCCACCCACACGCCCCACTCAATCCAAACAGCTGAGGTCGCCAGAGGAGAGGGATGGATGTGAACATTAAACAGAAGGCATGAAGACATTGAGGAGGCTCATAAACAGACACGCCGTCTGTGTGTTACAGCTCGTTTCCTCTTCACTCAGTCTCTCTGTCTGGGTTTTGATAAATACCATCAGTTAAGGAATTTGATATGACTGTACACTGAGGTGCAGTAACACAGGCGAGGTCTGACACCTAGTGGAGGTTTTGTTAAAAACATTCTACTTGCATGATACAGTTATTGTTAAGGTTATGTGTTGACTGAAATAGATTTTTTTTTAAAAAAAAAGACTGTTTCACACACACAGAATTCAGAAATCCAGGATTAAACATCTATCTAGATGTTTGCCCAAGTGCTGGTGTCACTCTTTAGAGCAAAAAACAAAACAAATCAAAACAAAACATGATGAAGTCTCAACTAATTGCTTTATATTTCCCATGATGCTCTGGGGCGAAACGAGGCATACGGTGAAAGCAGAATGATGTCTTTGTTGCCAATTCTGGAATTCTCAGCTGGTGGAGTGGATCCCAGCAAAACTAACTGATGTGAATCCTTGTTTTGGTTTAATTAATTGACTTTTTTTTTCCATTCTTTGCTATTTCGCAGGCTATTCTGGATAGCTTTTTGTCCAGACTTTGATTTGTTTGGCCTGTTTGTATTTCATAAACATATGCACCAGGAGGTCCCAAGTAGAAATCCACTATGATTAGACCAGTGACTCCGAGAGAGTAAAGTCTCACTGAGTTGTATGGTTTTATTTTACAGCATCAGCCCTTGTGCATGTGCAAGCAAGCTGGAAGCCTGCAGACCCTCTGGTTTTGGGTCACCACTAAGTGCTTATTGCAAACAGTATGAAAAGCTTGACTGCCCCTCTCCCTCCCAAAAACGCTGCACAGAATAATGAGCAGTAAACAAGGGGTACTAGTTGCAGGGGTGGAGGGGGTTGGGGTGTCCCACACTGAGGGAGCAGAACAGGGGGACAAAAGAGGGGATGTCTCCACAGCGACTGTGTGGAGCTGCTTGAGTCACGTGGGCCCCGGTTTCTATTGAGACCTGTGAGAAGAGGCTCGAGGCTCTCAGCCTTTAGTCCATGTTGTCGGACGCCAATGGCAGCAACATGAGCGGAGGCCTCCACCTGAACACCACCGGGACTTTGGGTCTGCACGATGAGGAGATGAACACAGCTGTGTACGGTGTGTTACCATTCTTTCATTTCATCTTGACCTTTGCAGACACCGTGAGCCAAGGAGACGATGATGTTTGCAAACACAACTTAGTTGTCAGTCACCTGACCTGTTGTTCTCTACTTGGATTAATTGTTTAGTTTATTTATCATGCAATGCATCTGAATGACTGTTTTATTTGTGTTTCTGTTTTATTCCACCCTAGAGTCCAGAGTGTTTAATATTGTCATCATAGCTCTGGCATTGTGTATCCTCACTGTCACCGGCCTGTACTGCATCACTGTCTGCTACAACCGCACCAGGTGAGGATCAGATGCTACTGTTTTCTCCCTTTGATACCTAATGGAATTAGCAATGCAGATACAGATACACACACACACACACACACACATACATATACAGTATATACACACAGATATGCTGTATATAAGTGAATGAAGAGATGCTTTTAAATGAGTAACCAAGCTGCTGAGTCTTTACAACTACGACTAAATCAGTATAAAGCAATGTGACATTCTGCTGCAATGACGAGTGTCATTGGCACCATCCTCTTCCTCAGGCAGTCGAAGCGAGCCCAGGTGTATGAGAGCGCAGTGAGCCGAGCTGAGCTGGTGGATCCAGTGGCAGTGAAAGGGGTGAAGAGGTCGACCAGCTTCATCAACCCTCTCGCCTACTTCAGGAAACCAGAGGCAGCGAAGGACAACTCCAGGATCTACTACATCTACAGTAACCCGCTGCCTGTTGGCGAGGAGGAGGAGGAAGAGGAGGAAATGAACGCCCAGCACAGGCCGCAGGAGAACACCGTTCTGTCGCTGCCTCTGTCGGTACAAGAGTTCACCAGTGATCCAAACAGTGGCGTCATCCTGGACCCGCCGATATTTTACATGCAGCTTTAGAGACTGGTGATGAGCTGGGATATGTGGGGTGGGGGTGGGGGTGGGGCTGGGGGGTTAGTTTGCCTTTTCTTCACTCTACAGCCATCTAATTGACACCCCAGTGATTTAAACATTATTATTAGGTTTATCACTGCTTTATATTGGAAACCAGTGTAATAGGAAGTTATGATAAGATGTGGGGGTTTAGGCATAAAGGTAAAGATGCTGGAAAGTTGCATTATGGGAAACACAGAATCCAGTCTTTTAAAAGCATGGCCCACACTAAGGGCTAAAATCCACACTTCTAGCCACCTGTCTCATTCGATACAGAATAATGTTCAAATACTCATCTTAGTTCAATGCAGTCTTCTTAATTGCTATTTTTGTTGTTTTTTTTTTTTTACTTTGTGTATAAATAATATACTTTTTACTTCATAAACTTAAATAGCGCTTTAGTTTACAAAAGTTTAGCTCTTTTAAGCCTCACTGAATAACATCATACTTCTCTAAGAACAAAGATGCAATTCATTTTTGATTTTCACTGATCTTTAATAAAACTGCTGATACAATGTGCTTTACAAAAAGAAGCCAGTTCTGAGAGACAGAGAAAGATGAGAAAATAGTTGAGATTATCACTGCGGAGGAATCAATCACACTCCTCCTCGATGTGATCGGATCCGTCCTCAGACGATCGGCTGGGTCTCTCTGAGCAGCCACTCCAGTGCCTCCATCCTGCCCTGCCTCTCCAGCTCTGCTCCAACCATCTCGCGGCACTTCCTGTGGTACTCGTTCACCCAGTCCCTCTGCAGGTCAGTGAAGTGAACATCAAACCATGAGGAGACTGTGTTTAAGTAGCATAATGCACAAGGAATAGCTAGTACCAAGTATTGTAATACAGCGTTTATGAATTTAATCTAGGTCATCTGACTATATTATGTGTTACTGTATTAGGAGTGTTTATTTTATAACAATTAAAAACCCTATGAGATTAATTTTTAATTTGTAAGAGTTATATTTTTTAGGATGTCCTTTACCTCCTTCTGAGTGAGCTGGACTATGTCCATCATCTTTATTTGGATCGGGACCACAGTGAGGGGCTCAAATGTCAGACTCCCTCTGTTTCTGTAGTTGTACTGCACATACACATAGATGAGAGCAAAATGATGACATCAAAACATCGCAACTTAAAGATCAAACACAGGGAAAACTATTTTAAAGATTATTGCAGCGATTTGTTTTTGATTATTAGACCATAGATAGTATATTATTCAATCGAATCCCCTTTTGATAATATTAAAATGAAAAGATATACAATAATATTAAAAGTAAAAGAGCAATCATATGCTATAGCATGTGTGGAATATCTATTTTGTTTACATTATATTTCACTTTGTTTAAACACCTACTTTGGGCTTTGTTGGTACAACCAGGACCACGTTTTCCAGGCGAATGCCAAAAGCGCCATCTTCATAGTACCCAGGTTCTAGGTAAATAGACGAGAAAAGGGAATAAAATTTAGAACATAGTATAACATATTTGAAATCAGTTTTGGAGTGTGCATGTGTTGTGTGCGTTGAAGTTTGTTTCACTTCCTCTAGGACAACAGCTTCCTCTCTGAGATTTCCATCCACCACACATTAAAAAAAGTCTACTTCTCTGTTTCCAACAAAACAAGTTCTGAGTGGTTGTTTGTATTTGACTTGGACAAAGGAAGGACTGTGTTTTTATTTCCAAAATATTTAGTCTCTTTTATCTGCAGGTTTATGCCTGTAACATGCCAATGAAAATACAAAGATGCAACCTATTGTTCATTCATGCCCTGTAGCCAAAAGACAATTTTTGTAACTTAGATATTTGTGTTATGTCAATTATTTACAACTTTCTTGTGTGTTAATGTTGACACTGACTTTATTTTAAATTTCTTTGCTCAGGTGGTCCATACCATCACTGACGATCATGCCGGCCTCCAGAGGTTCATCAGCGAAGGTCTTGTAGCTGATGCCGCAGGGCCCCTCATGGACATTGAGGAAGCAGCCAACACCGTGGCCTGTCCCATGAAGGTAGTCCAACCCCGACTCCCACAGAGCAGCACGGGCAAACGAATCCAAAAGGTGGCCTGAGAAGAGCAGAGGTAATTAGTGTGGATATCACACTGCAATACACTATACTGATTTTACTTTCTCTCTTTTTATGGAACCAAATAAACCAATGCATATGATGCATTTGTCTATTTATCCAACAGGGCTGTTTCAGAACTCTAAAACAGATGTTGGATAAATGGGATAAAACTATTTATATTGACAAGTTAAAAAAAAAGAAGAATGTTTTGGCACCTTTTGTTCCATTGGGGAAAATAGCTGCACTGACAGCTATGTGTCCCTTCAGGACAGAAGTAAAGCATTCCTAAAGGGGAAAAAGAAAGTACACAAGATAAACACTAAACGAAATCCAGGTCCATCGAATCTACTGAATCGATGTGTAACCACATAACACTGGTTCTTAGATGAGACTTTACGCATTGTCAATGAACTAACCAGCTTCAGTCAGTTAAAGCGGAGACATACCTTCTCAAAAGCAGACGGTGTCCCAAAGTGCATTGTGCGTGTGACGTCTGTGGTTCCATCACTGTCAAAGAACAAAGATAGTGACGTGCGCGTGTCACGAGAAGAGAAAATACTATTATACTCCACTATTAATATCTATTCATTTGATGTGTTTGCACTTGGTATTAGTGTCTAAATTAAGAGAAAGCTAGTGAGACTAAATGTAGACTCGGTCTATATTATTTATTTACACATATTGAGCTCCAGAGTCAATCAGGTAAACTTCATTCATGGTGAGGGTTCTGTTGGTTTCAGGCAGTGGTCTAAATGAAAAGGAAAGAAAGAAATGGATTAAGGATTCATAAACTATTTATATTACTGTATATTTATTTTTTTTTAAATGCAGAATTCAACTAAGCTTCTTTTACAAACTGACCTGTAATGTATGATCGCTCCATTTGGACCAACGCTGGAGATTGTGGGGAAACTGAGGCCGACAAAATCTTTCTGCTGACTGAAAAACAAAACACAAATAATGACACTTTCACACAGGAAACTGGCCAAAAAACAGTTTAATTGTGCAATTTAAAATGAAATATTACAATTTTAGAGTGATAAAACATTTTCCTTTCTCTAAAGGCAATATACTAAAAAGGCACATTGTTTTTAAGCCATGATTGGACGTTTTGTTTCACTTGTCCAGCAGAGGGGGCTATCACACCAGAACAGTACCTATCCCTATCCCTTTACACGTAGAGAATATCCTATGAAGATGTTGAGTTGAACTTTTCAACTTTCATGACTAACATGCTGCATCAATAACCTTGTAAATTGCCCCTGAATAAAATCTCACCTGCGCAGCTCTTCAGCCTTGTCGGCAGCAGAGATTTCTGTCACTGTGCCCTTAGGTATCTGGAAAACAGTAACAGCAGCACAAAAAAATATACTATATTTCCAAAACTGTAGCTATATTAAAAGAATGTTAAAATTCATACGAACATCATCGAGAAGAATTTGTTCTTTTCTTTAATGAATCTAAAAAGATTTGGCTTGAGAAAAGAAAGACAATACCTCTTTTTCCAACCAGGCAAAGAGTTCACAAAGGGCAACGGCATCCTTGATCTGTTGGTAAAAGTGTAAAAGTTGAATAGTTAATGTTTTATTTGGTGCCATAAAGATAAAGATGAAGAGAAAGATAAATGAAAGATCTGCAGGGTCTTACATGGGCCATTTTCATGCCTTGTATCTCAGTGGCATTCTTCACAGCCTTGGCGAGGCAGAGTGGAGTGTAGGGAATTGGAGTCCTGTGGGCCTGAAACAAGATCAAGAGGAAACATGAGCTAAAAACATTCCTAAAAGTACTTTACGAGGAAACGTCTGGGGTTAAAGAATATGTCTGGTTTATCTTACAGGTGATTTTGTTTGAATAGAATTCAGGTAGGTCACCAAAGGTGCATTCATTAATATATGACAGCAAAACAATACATCACTAACGCATCTCAAACTTTATATCTCTGTCCTTTAAACAAGCATCACTGAAATACAGTCAGAGTATCCGTAATCGAAACAGCTACAGGAAACAATCCTAAAATGTGTCATTAATAAAAGTATGAGGATACAGACGAGATCTGATAGGTAGTCACTTTTAATACGCAAAGAGCACAGCCAAATAAAACACGTCCTCTGGGAAAATTAACTGTCTTGATAATGCTGCTGCTCCATGGGTCTGCTCTCTCACCTTGGGGATGACCTTTGTGAGTGCACAACTGGCCTTGTCACAGATCCACACTTTGTCCTTGGGGCCAAGCGCAGCGCAGATTGCCTGGAGCTCGGTGTAGACCGACTCATATGGGAACGTCTGGATGCTCAGCTCAGGCTTGCTGGGAGAGTCCAGCAGGAGATGGTCTCTCAAAGTGGGATCAGAAAGGCGGCTTAGGTCCACAAAAAACCTGCAGATAGGAATGAGCTGCTTAGTCAGGAGGTAAACTCAGGAAAACAAGGAAGACAGATTTGGAGCTCTAAATCTGCCAGAACACTTTCTTCCATATTAACTACTCTTTCTTTGAGTTTAGGAAAAGAAGCCATTAATAGCACTGTTTGCTATTGATAGCATTAAGTCTTCCAAAGAACACTTATAATTTGTGTTACATCTGTTACCTTAGCGTGTTCATTCCCACGATGGCGTATGCGAAAAAAACTGGGTTGTACTCGATGTCAGCACCACGGAGGTTAAAAAGCCCTGAGAAAAGAAAATTATCCAACATTTTATTTTAACTTCTTAATTCAGTTTTATTGTTATATAGACCCAACTCACAACATAAATAATCTCAAGGCCCTTTATATATTAAGATCGAGACCTTACAAACCTAACAGTTTTGTATATGCAGTCAGTCATATTCTGAGCCATTTCAGTTTAAGCATGATTTAAAATCCTTTTTTTAAATACTGTACGCATCATCTCAAACCTCCAAACACACAGTTTGGTGTTAAATATCAACGTTATTATTAGTCTGTCACTCCTCCTCTGGAGATGCCTGCGCAAATCCCCTTCAGTTTAACGCCCATGGAAACTCTCTTGTCCAAATGCTACTTGATGACAATCAAAATCAGCATTACTCTAATTAACATAAGCTCTCAGACCGAACAATCAGAAACAAGAGCTCATTAGGCACATGAACAAGGCTCTCAAACAGACATCTAGAGGGACACCCGTGCATCCCTGGGTCCTTGGATCGTGATCATGTATCAGAGCGGACTTATGTAACGGACGTGATGTGGCCACGGCTGCAGCTTGTTTTACACCAATAACCAAAACCGGCTAAACACTAATACGACAAACTCCACATGTGGGCTTTCTAAAAAGATTTTCAGCAGGGGTTCACATTGACTACTTTTTTTTGCCATGAATCTTTAGGTAGTTACAATTAGGTAGAATCTGAAAATCCAGAGGAGACTATACTAATATGAAGTGATTCAAATTTAACCATACATGCAATCTCGTCCAACGCCGTGGCGACAAACCAGCTGATTTTCCTCTCCGTCATCTTGGCGCGCAAAGTGGTGATCTTATCCTGCCAGGTCATGCCTACAGTTAGATGGTAATAATCCAAAGTGTTAAACACAATCCAGGTTAAGAGCAGTAATGTTGCTCACAAAAAGGTCATAATTCCATAAAAACAAAGTAATTGTGTTCTAGTGGGATTTCTAAAAATATATTTTATCATTTTAATGTCTCTTTATTTCTGGAACCAAGCCCTAGTAGGCAAATATAAAACAGCTGAGTAAGCAGTGGGGTACTGACCAGTGTACTGTAGTCCCAGGGTGCGGAGCTGTGTGCTGGGCCTTTTAGGTCGGTCGCTCCAAACTACATCAATCAGATTATCCTGCACTGCCACCAGAGAGTGGCCTGCACTCATCAGTGCCTTAGACATGTTCTTCCACTGGTCTGAAACAAGACATTGGAGGACACATTTCCTGCTGTTAACTAGGGAGAGCTTAGGAGTTCATACTACTGATCATAAAGTTTGTAATGCTGATCCTCTGCTGAGAGGGAAATGTTAACATGACCCACCAGCAGCGAAAATCCAAGGATCTACTCCCACTTTGGAGTTGTCTGGCAGGACGCTGATCAGCCAGTCCTCTTGAGAAGGTGTCTCTTTCAGGCCTATATGTCATTAGGAAAACGTGTAACTTATTATATCACACACTGAGGACAAAGATACATGCTGTGAGCACTGTGGAACACACATTACACATTTCTTTGTCTTCTCCCAATGCAGGTCAAGACAATCTTGACACACAGCTGGATGCAAACATTGCTGTTTTGTATAAAGACTGACTTTGATACAAAATCTGTGGTGTAAATCAGTGAAAATATTAGTATGTCCTCAAAAAAAAACCCCACCCATCATGACAAATGTCCATCTGCTTTTAAAATGGGGAATTCTACTTTTAAAATGGGGAAGCAGTTTATTATTTCCATCATATACAAAAGAGACACCAAGTAGGGACGTTACCCATCTTCATAAGGGTCCAGTGATTGTCCATCTGCTGACTTGCCTGCAGGAAATATCGTCCATCTGTCCACATAGCAGCATACTGCTCAGTGACGATGGCCGTACCTGTGCATCACAAAACAATGAGGATTGGCATGTCCAAAAAACAAATGCTTGTTGGATACAGTTTGTACAATAGAATGTGATACAGGGAAAGTGATACACTAATCCATTAGTCTGTTACTTGTCTGATGCTCCAAAGGTCATCTGCTCCCTTCCAAGAAACAGCTTAAGCAGTGCAAACTACTGAAATTTTTGCAGTGAACAGAGAATGGGTGTGCTATAGATACTCTCTTTGTGCTTCCATCAGATTCATAGCTTGAACGTTTTCCCACAGAGTCTTATTACAGAAGTTGGCAATCTCCACTAACATCACAAAGCTCACCTGCTTTACCTATTTAACTTAAATCTGAGATGAGTAAAATGAAAATACATCACATTTATGCCTGTATCACATGTTTGCCTAACAAATATGTGAACGCTGGATCACACTTTAAATCTGTGTGTACATTTCCATTATACATAGGTAAAAGATACCTGCGGAGCCATTAAATCCACTGATATATTCACGTCGGCAGTCACACGGTGCAATGTATTCACTCTGAGAGACACGTTGGACAGAGACGGAGAGAAAGGGAGAGATCAGCTTCATTAACAATCAGTGTGAAGTGGCCATCAACCAGCCATTTTAAATGCCTCCTTTCCTTCTCACATCGCATCTTGTGCATAGAGTGGCAAAGGGGAGTAGCAGTGGACAAAGGGCTACAATTAATTGCGAAGGTCAAGCAAATTAACACACACACACATCTTTTTTAGAATTGTAATGAAGTAATTGTATTGTGTACACATATGTGTACGGCCCAATTTACCTGATGGGCATCTCCAGAAGGGACGATGTAGGCCTGTATAGGCTCAGGAAAGTATTTGCAGTTCTTCATGGCCTGGCGAAGCTGCCTGAGCAGCTCTCCAGTGATCTTTGGAGACATGGCTGTGACTGCATAGACAAAGACAAGAGAAACAGTTAGAATCGACAGCTCAGTAAAAACAGGCTGATTTTATCCGATGCCACAATTTATCCATGATGAACTACAGCACCTGAGTAACCAATAAAACAAGATGCCGTGTTGTGTAATCTGTTTGATCAGACAGCACATGTGATTAGTTTTGTTATTAGCTTAACAAGAACTACCACAATTTTAAAAAAAACATGCTACACATACACATGTTACCTGACTTTTGGGAAGCCATGCTGACTCCAGGTGTTTGGATCTGGACAGAGACACTGACAGGAACCTGTCACTGACTTAACGTGGAGTTCAAAGTCACACACCACACCCACCTGGATCTTTAACCTGCTATAACTTAACGTGCTAATCAAGGCACCAGGGTTAAATATTAATAGAATAGATTAATTTCACCATCCACCGCCTACAACCTCTGCACAGCGATACCGCTGGGTGCTAAAATAAACAGCCACCATTCGACCAATCGCATTTAAGCGATTTTCATCGCAAAGCTCGCCCATTGGCTAAACGCACCGCATGCGATTGTTGTTTACAAGTTGGGTTTAGATGAATCAGATGTGGTCAATAACTAACTAGCAAGCTAAGTATCTGCATTGAGATGAAACAGTCGAGTCTCAGTGTTTTCAAAATTGACAACAAAACGACACATGATGTCGTTTGAGCGGACGGCCATTTTTATTCTCATATAACTGCTCTTATTAACAGGCCAATGGCAACACGGGACTATTTCATTCATCGTACGGCCATTGAATGAGTGGTGGGTGTGGTAGCGCAGCGGTGGGATATTTGTGACGTTGCTAGCTAGTTTTCTCACTTTTACAGCTCAATGTGGACGTTTTCTTTCAGTTTTAGTAAACGAACAATACGCTACGGACACAGGCGGAGACTGAGCAGCCGCTTCCCCTCGGCTAAAAACAGTCACCATTCGTTGGCGCTCGCTGAAAGCCGCCCGGAGATGTTAGTTCCCCAAACCCCACAAGTCCCAACACAGCAGCCGGAGAAAACATGTATACACACCCGATGTGTTTCTCCTCGGAAATGTGGTTCTCGGGTTTAACAAAGCGCTCCTTTCCCCGCTTGGACTTTGTGTTATTTTCCAAAACAGGAGGCTGCCATTTCGTTGTTGACGCGTCAGGTCACGTGACCGCGGGTTCTTCCAGTAAATGCAGCGTGCTCGAGACTCGCCTCTTTTTTCAATTTCCCACCGCACGTGAACGGCACATCTCTCTGTGTCTTAATGTTTTACATTTATCCAAAAAAAAAATGTATGCATACATACATGACGTACCAGTGCTTTAATGTTTTACTGTAAACAAAAACTGTCCATACACAAATCACACGTTACCCTTTTAATTTTTGCACTGTATAAAAGCACATAATTATACATAGACAACTACTCAAATATTTCACTGTGTGTGTGTGTGTGTGTGAGCAACATCACTGCTTCATTCATCACTACATTTACTGTACACAAAGAAAATAAAATATATAAACATAAGCCATATATAGTATGTCACTTCTTTAATGTTGCCCTGCATACAAAGAATATACCCATACTTATACTTGTTTGTTCAATATTCCAGGTGTAACCTCACAACACAGGAGGCTGACACTGGTTTTCCAAAGTATCGGGTAAGTCAAAAAAAATGCAACCAAATACACAATAAATCGAAATTATAATGAAGTCTCCTAGTTTATGTCCACTAATTCATGTTTATAATTATATACACGTTTAATCATTTTTCAGTGTAACATCCCAAGATTGCTATTGATGACAAAATGTGTACAAAGAGACACGGTTACTGATTGTTTGATAACAGGTCACTTGACCTTCCCTCCACCTGGTGAAATATATTCTATAAACATATTCACAGCTTTTACAATATAAGGACCCATGGCTGAATCTCGGAGCTATAAATAAGCTGTAGATGGTAGCAGGACGGCGGCAGCAATCATCAAGCCGTGAAGAAGCGTCCCCGGCGCCAGTGGCAAAACTCCACTTCCTGAGGACAATGTCACATTCTCAGAGTGGAATTACACTGCAGTTTAAGCTGTTGTATGGTTACAACATAGAGCAAACTTACTTGTGCATGAATCAGACTCTCTGTACATGCCCATCTGCTCACTGGTTTTGACAGACCTCAGGAGGTCTGTGCTGACATTTCCTTTAAGACACAGACAATGCTCCATTACACATAGGCTTGGGTAGTGAAGACAATGTTGCATAGAGCACATAATATATATATTTAAAAAAAAAAATCAAATAAAATTTTCTTCAAATATGCAATCATCTGTATTTCCCAAAAAATAATGGTGTTTTGAGCTGTTAATTTTTCCAGTCAGTAAAACTGTTCTATTTCCATCACCTCTCCCAGTTATTTGCTCTCGGAAAAAAAACTCTTGTGCGCGCCTCTTTCTGCTGCAACACATATTTAACATAACAACATACTCTCAGAAACGACTGCAGTAGTTAAAGCCTTCACCTTGTAAAAGGTTTCTGAGAGGGGATAAATGCCTGTCCCTGTGCTATACTGCGGGGAGCCTCCATACAGATACCTCTCTGTTCCCCCTCCTGGGATGAAGGGAGGGAGACAAAATGAGGCACACAGACTCCTGCATCAGGTTACGGAGCAATTTTTCAGGTTTTGCAGAGATTTTCAGTGACCATAACTGTTCATTGTCCTGGTGGACACAGCCAGCCTGGGCATATTGGCTTGACCACACAGTTTCTGGAGGCTTGAAGTATCCCAGGCGTTTATAGATTTACATGTTTTACATATAGAGTATGTAAATACAGAATCTACAAGTACTGTCCACAGTACAGTGCATAGTATCATTATCTGGTCGTTCACAAACTATAATTATGTGAACTGCTGCATGAGCTGAGCTGTGTAAAGCAAAAAATATCCATTTCTCCTTTTCTTGAAACTGAGACAGTTGTGTTTGTTTCTGGGAAAAATATTTTTAGGAAAGTTCCTGCCTTACCAGAAACCATGAAGTCAACTTGCTGGCACCTTCCTCCTGCCACAGAGAGGGGAGAGCTGGGCAGGATGGTGACCCTGGCTATTTCCAGCAGCAGGACATGTGCTACTCTCCTACGGAAGTCATATCTAGGTACAAAGAAATTAAGTCTTAACTTTATATTCATATAATGCGATAACTAATGATAACTAAAAAGTAAGGTGTTGGATGCATTTCACAGTTTTTCACGCATCACGATACAAAACACATTATTAAAGGATTTTTTTATGAATAATCAAGATTTTATGTTGTAACTGATAAAGGGGGATTCCTGTTCCTTGTTATTACTAAACACATCTCTCTTAATTTGGGAAAAGCAGATGAGTTAATAAATGGTAGCTCAGGTCGAGAAGTTAAGGAAAATCCAGTTACAAGGAAAAGGGTACTTCAGATGCATGTGTTCCATAAGCACATCAAAAAGCAGAACAGTGACTGCTCACGTAGCAATGAGAAGTAAATACTGCTGTTCCACATAAAATAAAACACGAATGAGGAACTGGGGCACAGTTTAATTCATGCTCATGGAAGTAAATGTGGGGTTTTTTGGACACAAACAAATTCATGAAGTTGAAAATTGTCCCATATTATTTACAGGAGCCTAAGTGTACATCTCAGGTAGACATGAAAAACCTGCCAGTAATTTCACATCAAAGTCTGATATATTTATTTCACTCACCTGCTGAAGTTTGGCACACTGGGAAAGGTCTGCGCTATTGCAGGGGATTCTGGGAGGATGTCGGCGCACGCAATGATGCTGTCACCGTTCTTCAGCACGAGAGATCTGTGAACCACTAAAAACAGGCAACTCATAAAGCAGAAGCTTTTACTGCTAAATACACACACATTGCTCATTGTTTCCCCAGAGACTGCTCTGTCGGTGTGGTACCTGTGTTGTCTCCACTGAGCTGGATGATGCTGTCAGTGACGAGCTGACCCTCTGTCACCTGGACTGGGCCTTGCCTTGCCGATATCTCCCCAACCACACAGCTCAGAGGGTTTGCTAATGAACATCTGGAGTCCTTGGGGGGGAGAAGAAAGAGAGAGGAATCTGTCATATGAAGCACGTAAGAGACATTCTGGGGTAATTATTAAAGCTGGTTCTAAATATAATCTGATGATCATATTTCTTAATATTTACTCCCTGACAAAGACTTATTTTCTAAAGCACGTCTTCATTTGACAACGCTTCTTATGCACAGTGATTGAGTTTTCTTCTAATAAATTAGACTGCTATTATCAGCCTGCAGCAACAGTACATTTCCAGGAGCAGGGCCACAAACAGTAGACAGCCGACTCACCATTGACGTCATGTTGAAGGGATTATATGTATCTCCCACATTGTCGCACCGGCCACCCGTACGTCTATCTGTGATAAACAATGATGCCTCATGTGTCTGCAGGTAGACAAGTTCATGTGTGAACGTACATGTATATTCTATTTTATATGATGACATTAAAAACACATGTAATGCAGTCTTAATGATGCTGTTGTCGACATCAAGGACATTAAATTGCTAAAAAATAAATATCTTGTTATTGTAATCAACCTGTTTCATATTATTTTCCACCCTCATCTACAACCTCTTGTTCTCAGATTGGAGGATTCATTGGACTCAGCTCGACACTGCAACTTATCTGAGTATACAAAATCCAACTCAACACCTTTCTTATGGCACCTTTAACCTTGGTAGAGTTATTCCTTTTGTGCTTCCTCTTTCTCTTTGTCTACTAGAGTCCCACCTGGCACGAGATACCATCGCCCTCTTCCTGATCACTTCACTATTCTACATGGTGTGGCTCACCTCTCCCATAACATTTCCCTGCAGTCTTCCTTTCCAAGTCATTGTGCTTTTTTTAAGTTCTTCTATATTAGAGTTTTATGAATGAAAAGGTCAGTTTAATAATTAAGTGTCCAAAACAGTAATCTGATGTGCACTTACATTTTCCTCATTTCACTTACATGTTGTCTTGATGACTGAAGTGATGCCTCCAGTGTGATATCACTGCTACTACCATCAGGAAAAGTCTGCTGGTGCTGAAAGTGACAAAACACATAAAAATGGTTTTATTAGTAGACATATAAGGACTCGCTTAATCTGACAAATTAACAAATTTTGACTGAGGAAACATGTTCATTTAAAATATTTTTCCCCCCTCAGTAATATGTCTTCTTTGGAGACATGATGAGATCTTATCCATTCACAGGGCTAAGCTCAGCATGGAGCCTCTGCAGAGCCGCTGACAGACACAGCTGTTACTTTGGTGGGCATTGTCGTTCAGGGGCGTGTAGGTTTTTCTGGCCATAGCAGACACGTGCTAGGCTAAAGTAACAATCTCGCTCCTGCTAACCATACCTCTCTGTTGCATGTCGCCACTGGCATAATGCATTCACAGTCTGTCCAGCACAGAGGAAAACCTCTGTCATGTTTTTGTGGCAGCTTGGCTCATAGTAAGTTGGCAAGACCCTGCAACTTAGTTTCTCGTGACAGACATATCCTGTTCATGTTTATTTCATTCAAATGATGATGATTTCATAGTCCTGGAGAAACATTTCAAATTCAAAATCCATTTTCAATCCATTTCATGATGTCATAAATAAACTGTCAGCAACTACATACAGATGAAGTATCACCTGGTGAAAGGTGATATTTGGCATGGTTGAATATAATTACATTACTATTTTATTGTGAGAACGAAAATACCCAATATCCTATTTCAATTCAGGTCGCACACAAATACACGCACACTAATAGGATTTGAACACCTGTTCACAAAATCTCCGAAAACAGCCGAGAGAAAAAGCACTTTGTACACGGAGACAGAGATGCTGCTTTCTTCTTTCTTGGATTGCTTATTACAGCACAGCGGCCGTGTTGTTTTCCTATCCTCTTTAAAGTATGTGGTGATTTTGTGCTGCGGCGAAGTTGAGCCTACCTTGTGAAATAAGAGTTGTGCAGCCGGGTTAAGATAACCATGATTATTGGTGGTAGTTACTCGCAAAAAAAATGCAGGAGATAAGAACTATCGCTCTTATATTATCAGTCAGATGATTTCATATGACCAGCTCTGTTTACAGATGGTAAATACTACTGGATATGTGAACAAACGTGCATTATTCCTCCATGGCTCCAGAGGCAGCCTCTAATTAATGTGCCTTGAGTGATCATGTGAGTCTGTGTTGTTTGGGACTTAAACATGTGGTCCAAAGGATCTAAGGATGTGGAGGTAGAAGTGATGTTAACAGATCTCTGTAACCCAGTACTTGTCTCTGATTGAGACAAGCGGCTCAAGGCTCAATACCCCTGACACTGCATGTCAGGTGTGAAGTTGTATTGTAGGACATGTTGTCAAACCATCACGAGTCTGAGACTGGTACAAATGCAAAGCTGGCATCAGTTCCATAAACCATTTGCACTTTATTAATTACACTTAAACATAATGTCTTGACAATATTAAGTGTTTGTCTTTAACTCTGTGATTATTTTGGTAGACAATCTTTATCAGTCACCAGAAAATGAAAAACTAAAACTTGTGTGTGCTGACAAAATAGAACGTTTATTTGAAAATACTGACGCAGCATATATTTTATACAGGCCACATCGGTATTTTGTTCTTACCAGTCGGACTGTCCCAGTCACTGCACCAGTAAATACGGCCTTGGCAACAGTCCACTGTCCCTCTGCATCTCTTTCAGCCACGATGTCAGCACACCTCATTCTGCAGAGATAATGTTGATGTATAAACACACGCAGGCACACACACAGACACACACAGACAAAAACATAAAGTTGGAAAACGTTTCCAAATCCGGCAAGATAAGCCTTGAGGATTTACTTACTACTTCTCAATATTTTGCTGAGTCACTGTTACTGAGTAGGAAGATTATCTGACATGAGGGGTATGTTACTCAATGTGTGTGACATCCTATACCTGTAATTGCTCTCAGGCTGGAAAAGTCAAGTCAGTGGCTACAGCAGAGTGGATAATGAGTTTACGTCTTAAGCTGTAGGAACCTGTGATCACTCTTTTTATGAAATGATTCCACTGCTACGTGTCCATCCTCTCTGTTACATTTTGACTAGTTTTGTTGTCTCTCTAAAAAGTAGAAACAAGTTCTCACCTTGATCCATTGGCGTAGTGAACCACCAGCGACCTTCCTGCTACGCTGTATGGGCCAGTTAATTGCATATCAGGGTCCATGTATAGACCCTCAGACTGGCTGAGTCCATTCAGCATTCCAAACTTTCCACTGATGTCTCCAAGCTCATACTGATCCACAGTACCAGCTGCTGGTGAGGGAGAGTTTGAAATGTTCCAGGATAGTGGGTTGAAGTGGCCCATGATGTTCTCATTAGAGCACGGCTGAACACTGCCATGTTTGATGGGCAGTATATGAACATGGTAGCCCCCTGCTAAGGAGTCCAGGTTTATCAGAGATACATTTATAGTCGTGGGCCCTAGTGGGACAGCTTGGGAGAACCGCACTTGGCCACTGGACATCCCAGGGCCAAACCAGTTTCCCAGTCTAGCTTTTTGGACCCGCACCATTGTTATGTTTGCACAAGCAATCCTTGTCCCTCCTCCATCCGCTTGATGGATGACCACAGAACGTCCAATGAAGCCTGAGCCTCGCAACCAGGAAGTGACATCGGTGAAAAAGTTTTTTGCTTCCACTCCACCCACTCTGGTGCTCAGGTTGATGGGCCTGTGTTTACTGGAGAGGTCTGCCACCTCACAGGACAAGGGACTGGATGGACCACAGTGTAGGTCATAGCTGCTATCTTCTGTTCTGATGTTGAAGGGGTTCCAGTGTCCACCTGTTGTGGTGCAGCGTTTCTCATCATTATCCCTCTCTGAGCTAATGGGGTATGTGTGAACATGCCACTTATGGTCTTTGGTTGGTGTCGCAGTGGGATCTCCGTATGACAGATCCATGAAGATGGATACGTCAGAGAGAGGGTTGTCCTCTAGTTGTGTGAACCAGATCTCACCAACCACAGGGCTCTGAAATCTGGCTCTGGCAACAATCACTTCACCAGGATAGTTGATGTTGGCGCAAACATACCTAGAACCATCTGTCTGGTGAATCACAACCGAACGACCTACAATACTGTTCTGTCCAAACAGAGGGAGGTTGAAATCTGTGAAGACCATATTTATCTCGTCTTTACCTGCGAGGGACATATGCTTGGCACTTAGGTCACCAATCTCATACTTATCATGTGTTGATCCTGGAACTTTGGGGTATGTTGGGTCTGTCGTTTTGACGTTAAATGGGTTCCAGTGTCCACCCACGTTATCATTTGAACATGGGGTTGGTGGTGGCGACTTGACTGAAGGGACAGGAAAAAGATGGACATGGTAAGGGCCAACTCTGCCCTGCAAGTTGGACAGGTTCACCCTTATCTGGGTCACATCAAAACAGGAAGCCTGGTGAAAACTGAAGTATCCTTTAATTCCTCTCATATTTACAATCGCCGTCACCTGTTTCTCTGGCACATTATAAACCTGAGCACAATTGTAAGTTGACTCCATCTGGAAAAGTAGAAACGTAGGGCTGTTGTTGCCGGTCTGGTGCAAACGAGACTTCACGGGGCGCAAAGGAGTTCCGACCTTCACCATACCCAAACTGGCCAAAGTGGAGGTGTCTAAGCTTCCAAGCAGAACATCACAGCTTGCAGCAGTACTTGTAGAACCAAGGAGAGTGATATTGGTTTGTGAGGCATTAACCTGACCAGTAGTGACTAAGTCTGTAAGAAACCTGGGATTGTTGCCTTCTCTGTTGAGGCGGATGTAAACATTGCCGGCTATAGGTCCGGTGAACCTTGCCTGTCGAGTCAAGAATGTTTGACCTTGACTTATAACTGTGCATACTTTAGTGCCGTTACATGTCTGCACAGTCAATGAGAGGTCGTCCAGGTTAGGACTCTCTGTAAATAGACGCGACACACTGACAGTAACGTTTGAGGCAGGATCAGCTGTGAAGTGAAATATGCTGGCACCGATGTTTGCTTCTGAACAAGGATGAGCAAAATGGCCAAACATGACTGGGAATTCACTAAGGGAAAATTGAACTGGACCACAGGATCCGGCACCTGACACCATGACAGTCGCTGTCTGGGAGACAGAGTCAAAATGCACCTGCCCTGTGACACCTCCCATGTTCAGAGGTGCCCGAAACTGAATGCAGAAAATGGATTCTGAAAAACACAACAAGGGAAAGTGATGATAGAAAAGCATTCACACACTTAACGCACAATCCATGCCAATTGTCATAGTTGCTGGATTATGTTTAGGCAGTCTGGTCAGAGGTATGTTGTTAGATGTATCAAGTGAAGACTGGTAAGTGGAACAAGTCAACCTGCCATGTGGAGTTAGTTTCATGGTGTAACTTGCCAAACAGACAGACATGCATTAATGTCTTTTCTGTTACATCTGCTTGTTCATTTACTTATCTTGCAATGTATTCCTGGGAATGACTGAAGCAGAAAACACAAATGAATAGTGAACAAGCTAATTGATGGGTTATTGTCTGTAATCATGTGCTACAGCATGCTGTGTATATTTGGAAATCACTGAAGTTTAACTTAGTAAGTACCATGAAATCACATGTATCTAATTATCTATTGAACACGGATCTGAGCCTTTTCACAACACAGTGGTATGGCAGAGTGAGGTATAACCCACAGATCCATCATCAGTAAAAACTACAACACAATGTGTCTCAAAACAAGTTGAACATTATAGAGAGACATAATCAATTCAGTTCAACCAAACCAGTTGGTCTTTGGCCACATTGAGTAACTGAGAGTCCACAGGTTTTCCGTCTGACGGAGTAACAGAGCAGCTGAGGTCATTAACAAACACAACGTTAAACAGAGCAAAAAGTAATTGCTGAAATGACCTGTGGCTAGAAGAAAACCTTGTTCACTCTCTGTCCTTCATGATTTAAAACTGTGGCATAGATGCAAACTATATCAGGAATGAAGGCCATGTGCACAAACAAGGTTGAAGTTAGCCAAAATACTCACCAAGTAAAGAAAACAGCAGGGCAGCTGTCAGAAGACACATGTTGCAGAAAAAGAGTAGTTAGGATTAAACCTTCACAGCATTCATTTAAGTCCTGACTGATGGTGCAGAGGAGGGGAAAAAACAGCTTAGATGCAGAAGACACTGCTTTCATTTAAAAAGTTTCGTGGCAGCAATGTGTATGTCTTTGTCAAAGTGTGTGTTCTCTAACAACAAGTCATGTGTGACTGGTTTTCATATGTATGGAGCCTCCCCTATGCTTCAGTCTTTCAGCTGCGCTCTGTCTGTGTCAGCCTGTGATTGGTCAACTGGGCAAGTCTGCCTCACGTAGGAAAGCAGGGGAGGTAGGATGAATATTTGGCAGCAAACTTGCCTCACCATTTGGTGGACTGTAAATAACACATTTATTTCATTAGATTATAAAATCTAATCCAGTGCTTTACAAGACGAAAATGAACCCAAACTTTGGAAAAATACATGCTAAGAGAAAACATTAGTAATATAATATAATATAATATAATATAATCTATCTATCTATCTATCTATCTATCTATCTATCTATCTATCTATCTATCTATCTATCTATCTATCTATCTATCTATCTATCTATCTATCTATCCATCCATCCATCCATCCATCCATCCATCGTACAAGCTGGGCAGTGATCAAATGATTAAGATCTTTTCTTCTCCCCCTTTTCACCCTATTTTTGCCTCTTCCTTTTCCTCAACTGTCCTTGTGACAGGGTCGATGGGAAAAAAATAGTTCCTTATTCCAAGAATAGCAGCCCAGTGGCCCATCATTGTGAGCTGTTTGGGGAGGAGAGGTAGGCCATGCAGCTATTTACACATATTAGAGGACTGGTGAAGTGGGTCAGGTCCTTTACGTGGCTTGTTAAGACCACTGATTGCAGCAGAAGCTGGAATCATGATGTGACCATTTCGCTGTACCCAGAACTTGACCATTTACTCACTGACACACACGTGCGCACGCGCACGCGCACGCGCACACACACACACACACACACACACCACAAAGCAAAGATTTTACACAGGTAGTAGACTGTTTTTTTATTGAGGAGATCCTTTTATCATGGCCTGAAAGGAAAATGAAACAAGACGTTTTCCAGGGGTGTTTAAAATATATACAGTAAAATAATAGAAATGAAAAATCCTAATTGACATCATACTGACTATTGTCATGGTCAGGAGCATCTCATTCCCAATGTTTCCTTTGTTTTCATCTCCCTTGTGTCATGTTTTCTTTCCCAGTCAATAATTGAACTGTGTGTGTGGGTGTGTGTGTGTCCGTCCTCAGTCTGCACCCTCAGGCTCTGTTTTTCAAAAGCACCTTATAGGCCACCAGATGGAGGCATATACATACATATACAGACATGCGCATACACAGCATATATGCACATGTCTGACATTTCTGATCATGCTACGCTTGAGGTGAACCTCAGCTGATTCTGCCTGTCTGCAAATGTATGTAATCCTATTACAACTGACATGAGAATATAAGATGATAGACAAAACTAAATAAACACCAGTATTTTTGAGCAGCAACATCAGCATATTAAGTTATGACCTGTTTGGACCCGCATGACATCTTCTCCATTTTTTTTTTTTTGGAGAATGCCAAAAAAGTGTGCAAAATATTTTATTTATCGTCTACATTTTGATTCAATATAAAGACTTCGTCATACATATAAAACGTCGTTATACATATATCTAACACAGTCTCGTGAAACCAGAGCTCCGGATGCTCGTATACACTCACACTGAGAGAAATGGGACAAACATAAATAATATAAATCAGCCACAGCCGGCGGGAATCACGTGTGCGCAGGTTGACGGCAAGGGATTTGCAAAATAGTGAGCCCCATCTTTCAGCGAATGGGATTTCAGTTCCTGCTACATAGTGAGCGGATGTTTCCGCGTTTGCCGGCGCAGTAGATCTGCGCACCATGCGCCGTTGCCGTCCCCGGGCTGCAAACAGACGCTGAGCCCCATCACGCTGACTGAACATCAGTGAAAGAGCTCGGACACGTTGCGATTAAACGGAACTGTTGGGTTCAAACAGTGAGAAAGAGTCCGGGGACACTGAGGTCGACTGTCCGCTGTCAACAGGACCCCATCCCGCCAGGTACCTGAATGATTGGCTCGTTTGCGTGTCTGATCCACTGGGTTTACATGGTACAGGGATTGTTGTTATGTAAACAGTGTGAGTCAGTGAGGAGCATGAGGTAGATTCTGTTAGACACATACTCTGCAGTGATGTTGGTATGAAATAATCAGTTGCCTTTGTTGAGTCATTGTCAGCTGTTATAACTCGCAGATTGTGTACAGTTTATTCATCCGGATGCAAAACAGAGAAACAGACAAAACAAAAATGTGCATGTGAATGTTTTTGCTGTTTCCTTTTCCTTTTGACTTTTTCCTCTTACCTTGACCTTTAGGCAGGTCAGAGGTCAGGTTCAGTTACAGTACAGCAGGTACCTCAGGTGCACTGATTATCTTCTTATGCTGCGAGTTTGTTGACAGCACTCTTTCTTCCTTATCCATTTACAGTGACATGAGACACGAGTCTTTAAATTAGCCAACTACCAGCGAGCACTCACACAATACAAGCTGTGCAGGCATTTTGTCAACATAAGGTGATGTCAATGATAAAATATAAATATATTAACTGATAACACATTCATACAATACTTGGGAATGCTGGCACTGTTGTGTTGGTAGCTTACTGGTTATGTCATAGAGTCAGCCTAACTATGCATGTTAAGCAGAGTGCAACAAAACCTGTGGGGCTGTTGTTGTTGTTGTTGTTGTTATATGCTGTTGTTTGTGGAATCCATGAAATGTAAAGATAAATTCCAGATTTAAAACCACATACATGATAAATGTTACCGCTGTGGTTACCTAACCCATATAACCAAGACGATGGTGGAAGTAGATAGATAGATAGATAGATAGATAGATAGATAGATAGATAGATAGATAGATAGATAGATAGATAGATTTGCAAAATAGTGAGCCTCATCTTTCAGCGAATGGGATTTCAGTTCCTGCTACAGACTTTCTCCATTACTATTACTGTAATAGTAATAGTTGTAATAGTATTAGTGCCACCAACAACAGTGCTGATCTGCTGTTTGAGCCATTGATGACTTTAACAGGGAAAAGCAGTGGGAGTTGTGTCAAACCTATACTGTATATAAAGGTTGAAACCAAGGTTGCAGAATTTCTCTGACACAAAACTATCCATTAGACAAACTATATACAATACAGTTGACTTGTAGATTTATAGACAATTGTTGAAGAATCAGTCCAGTCCATCTCAGGTCTGGGAAAACCTGGCTGAAAATGTTCACTTAGTGGTGATCAGTGTAAGCAGATCAATGTTTCCTCCTGCTGCAGGAAGCTGATTTGTTTTCATCCATTTTGCTGGATGACTCCTTCCCCTGCACTCAACTGGTAAACATGTTTTGTTTGCTGGTTTATTTAAGGTTGCAGTGAATCCAACTCGGTGCAGGCTTACATGCAAATGTTTGTGTAAATTGCTCTGCCTCGAGGAAAACATGAACTTCTAAATGGCCAACAGCTGCTTTACTCTTCTTACTTCCTCTCAGTTTTCTCATGTTTTTTCTCACTTATTCATCTTCTCATCAGGTTCTGCTGATTAAAAATCTGGAAGAAAGCGCCCCCCCCTCCCGCTTTCCCTCAAATTGCACATTGACCTTACCCCTTAACACTTCTGGCTCTTGGACAGTTCACAACCTGTAATGTTTCTCAGGATACTCATTTCCACACCAAAGCCTGGCTGTCTGAACTAAAAACAAGGCCAGACAAATATGCTAATTGTCCCCAAAAGGCCTGGACTCTTACTTTTCTTTTGTTTCTTTTATCCTTCTTCATTTCATTCTGCCGAGCTCTTTGAAAAACGGTGAGTGTTCACCATATGGACCTGAAATCCAAAACGGTATTCCCCTCATTCTCTGAGTCACTCTGAGGAAAGGGGCCCTGACTCTCCGGGACTTTGTATAAATGCAAACATACCTCATACTTACTTATTTACTCCATTTTCTTTCTCCATTGTCCTTCCTCTGTATTGCTTCATCCGGACGTTTGATTCTTCTTGGATTAATCAAACTATTTCGGCTCAAATCTTAAATGATCTGTTTTCTCAATTTACAACATTATTTTCCTCTAATAACATATACATCCTCTCCAAATCAGTGCCGACACGAAATGTCATGCAATGTTGTTGTTCTGCCCACACGGGTTGAAAAGTCCCAGAGATTAGATTAGCAGACGTACCAAAATCTTCAACCCACTGAAGAATGTGTTTGTGACAAGAGATAACAATAAGCTGTGATGTTATTTTTGTTACTTGGATATTTGCATGTATTTAGCAATGTGTACGGCAGTCTGAATGTAATACTGCACATGACCATAATGCAGTTGTTAATAGACCTATAGGTTTTGACCTATAGGACCTATAGGACAGTCTGATTTGACTCCCAAAGTGATCGCAGCCCATTGTTTCATAACAGCCCAGAGCAGGATTGACCTCAGTGAACATTAAGATCCGTGCCGAGACACAGGAAGTACACTGTCCTTTATGGCGAGGAAATGGACTGAGAGCAGCAGTGACCAGTTGAGTGGTGCTGTCTGCATGGACTGTTAATGAGGCATGTCCATAGTAGGACGTGACTGTCTGGGACTGTTTTAAGATACAAAAGAACAAGGAGAGATTTCTTAATGAAAAGGGAGCTATATGTTTTAAAGGTGTGTAAAAGGCAGCATGCTCATAACCTGTAGCTCCTTAACTTGTGTGTGTGTGTGTGTTTGTGAGCCCGAAGCCATTAGAAACGCACACGGCTGATTGAATTTGAACCTGTCCAGAGGACAGAGATGACTTCATCATTACCTCACCCTGCTCTGCTCGAGGACTTATCAAAAACATGTGTCTCCGCTCGCCCTGCACTCTGCAAATGGGCCTAGTCTCGGTTTCCAATGTTTTCCCTTTGTTAGGGGAGGATAATGTGTGTGTTTGGTCGCAACCAGACGTCATTTTATTATGCTGGAATTTCTTGTCTCTCGCCGGGTTTTGACTTCATGTGTCGTTCATGTGGTTTGTCTCAGCATGTAGCTCTGGGTTTGGTCAGACAGGGCTGAGGACCTGCTTAATTGAAAAGGATTATACTCCCCGCTTAAACGTTTGAGCTTGTGTGTACATGTCTGTTACACCCGGGGAAACCAGATGAAAAACATCGCAGGATAAACATTTTATTTACGATGTTATTTCACAATCAAACAGTACAGTTGAATATACTCTGATGTTGATAATGAGGCATAGACATAAGGTTTTTTATTTATTACCCTTGAAAAGACGTAAGCTAGAATTGCAGATTTATTTCCTTTTTTGTGTTAGTTAGGTGGTTCCTGGCTGCGACTTCAGAGAAAGTGTAGAAGAAAACAAATAAACAACTTCCTGAGGTCATTTTTTGTCTTTAAAGCAAACTTGATATTTAAACATGTCTTGAGGATATTAAAGCTACACATGATTAGTCTGATTGTTCAGGTGAACAACCATTAAAATTGTTCAGCTGTTTTGTTATGTTCAGTTGAACAGAATGGTTAAGAAATATTTGGCTACAGCAGTGGTGAAAAACAATGACCTGGGCAAGCTAATTGCTAACATGCTAGCATAACATTTTTATGTTTGGAATGTATATTATCTCAGTCAATTAAAGATTCAATTGATTAATGAAAAATCAATATGCTTAAAAGCTTCCTATTGGCACATAGCTGTCAGGTAAACTAGCTTACATGGCGAGAGTCGAGCAATGCTCTTTTAGAGTTAAGACCACCAAAATAGCTTATTTTCTTTATTTTATGAATCACTGTTCTGTCAAAGGTCAACACAGAGAAAATTTGGCCAGCACTGTAAATCCATAGTCACCAAATCTCACAGCAAATGTTGGTCTTACTGGGTTGCTGTTTACGTTTTGTGTGCTTGTTTAGCTCTGGTTGCTCTGGTTGCTCTGGTTAACTGTTTATCCACTGCTAATCTCCAACTCCAGCGTGGTACTTTTCTTTACGCGCCGGTGAGTCCCACTGAAGGAGAATAAAACTGGGCTGTCTCTCATTTCATGCTGTTGTGCATCCACAGTCAGGCTGCTGTTTGATGTCATGCGTGTGTGGGCCGAGTGTTTAGATTCCGCAGTTGTTTGGTTGCCAGAGCTGGAGATCCTAGCAGGGTGGGGTTAGAATAACCATATTATGCACTTGTGGGTGTATGAATTACTGAAGGCATCCGGCCCCACGTGGAGTCAGCTGATTGACCGACTTGGGGAAGTGTTTACGTCCATACATACAGTATATGCATCCATTAGCCATCATTTTGCTTGTGCATGTATTTGCATGTTTGGTGATACACACATCTGTGTCTGTTTGCAGTTCATAATATGTTTGTGTTAACACAGGCCTTTCTGTTTGTTTATGAGGGGGCAGGTCCTGGCAGAGTTTCAGCCCCTGCCAGCAGTGGGTCTTCCCCATGCAGAGAGAAGGAGCTTGTGTAGATATTAGAGTTGCGTAACCTTGACAACCGGGTCAACCTCTAACCATGGGAGAAGGAGTACTGGGCCAAGTATTGGGCCAAATAAGCCTTAGAGGCAGACGCTGGCACTTTTGATCCCTGTGGCCGTCACTTGAATAACGTATCTCAGAGAGTTAAAGACTGTGGACATTCAGATGTTTCGACTCATCAGAGTTTTAATCATGTGTAGTGCTGAATGAATGATTTAGTCAGAATCTGTTGTTTTATCTGAAAGTAGGTAATCATGAATCAGTTATTGACTTGATGAACTTGCGAAAATGTGAACAATTCTATTATATCAAGTCTTTTAGCCTCAATTGTGATGATATAAGCAGTTTCATTAAGCCTTAATTCTTTATTCAGTATATTTCATTTTAAATGCCAGTCTTGGGGATGATGACTGATTAAATGCTGCCATTGTGGGCAGAGAATGGTACTGATTTGGTATGCTGTTTTTCCTGGGCTGTTTGCCAGTCATGACTGAGTGTGCAGCCAGTGTTTGTGGACGGAAGGGTGGGGGGAGTGGGCAGTGCCTTTCCAACTGTGTGCCCCTAGGGTTTGCATTAATATGGAAATTATATTAGAAATCTTCCAGGTCACTTAATCTTGTTTATTTACAGATGATATGCCATTTTATATATTTACTTGCAAAGGAAAAATACCTTTGGGTAAATACCACTTGCTTTGAGTGCGTGCATGCATGTGTGTGTGTGTGTGTGTGTATATATATACACATTTCTTCATTATAAGTGTTGATCCCCTTGCCATTTGGGGATTTGGACAGGGTGATGCAGTATTTCTAAATTTAAGGGAAAGCGCAGCCGGTGTGTGTGTCCATGGTCTTAGTGTCTCAAGTCGTGGTGATCAGTGTGTGTGTGCTTTGTTCATGGAGAGCACCCTTTATTCACATATGGAAAGATCGAGTTTCCAGATTCAGGACACACTAATGTTTATTTGTTAGTTTGTTTCTCACCAACCATTGGTGCAACATGTTGATGTTAGTACAAGATAGTGAAAAGCCAAAGTATATAATTTACCACTATTTAAGACAAAAAAAGCGGAACTTTTTTTTTTGAAAACTTGGAATCCCGGACGTTTTCACACAATGTTGCAGACCAGTTTTCTTTCGTTTGACTCATCGTTGCAGCTCTATTGTTGGTTATATTAAATGATAGAAATTCAGTGGTCCAGTAGAAGTTACATTTGAATCCAGTCAATAAAAAGGTGTTTGTGGATATATGAACTCTTGCTGGCCTCCAGGAAACATGCTTTATTGCCTCTCTGACCAACCATTTACCACATCATCTGCAACTGTTTTCACAGGCACACCCATGCCTGAGTTCCTGTTTGTGGACACACACACACACACACACACACCATGGTATTGTCATATCACACACCCAATGACAATTCACAGTTGACAGCACTGAGCCATGCATGCTGCTGACTCCTGGTGTTACTGTGGGTATGTACCGTGTTGTGTTTTGCTTTTTTCTTATTCTCAGTTTAGCTCTGTCAGCAGTGCTGAGAGTGGCTGAGGGTTGTAATGATTTGGCAGTTATTTGCTGTCATTGTTTTTAATTCCTTTAATGAGCGACCTTTGGTGTGGTAGGGCTTGACAAGCGATAGAGATGATGCTGCAGATGTTTACAGAGGAGACGATCAGATTAATTATTATTTTGGTATTAGTTTATTAGATTTGACTGTTGGCTTTTTGCATACGTGCGATGATATTATATATTATTATCTCAATTTAATGTTGCGTTGTCAGTCCGCTTGATGGAAAAAGCAGATTTTTTTCCAAGTAAGATATGAGATTGGTCAAATATACCTGCCAGAGGTCACATTCTTCTAAAATATGAAAACTTGAGCCACAGTCTTTGCACAGAGACCATTGAAGCATGCACTAAGGCAGCGTCCAGAGCAATCTTAAATGAAACTGAAGCAATTCTGTTGCGGAAGCACTGTTCATCCACACTAATCTGCCACTTTCGTATTCCCAAGATGGGAATGATTTGGTGATGCCAGCTCCCTCGGAATCATTTGAAATTTGCGTCTGTGTCTAGATGGTTGAAAACGGAAAACCTTTGGATATGCTGACGTAGAAGCTCAAGTTGCTGTCCTTATTGGACTATGTCAGCAGGGACGGACTGGCCATTGGGCATACTGGGCATTTTCCTGGTGGGCTGACGTGCTGTTTGGCCCGACAGTCTCAACACTTTTTTAAAATTTATATATTGATCTCACCGGCCCATAAAACCAGTAGATCAGCAGCCGGATTGACACTGGGCTGGCCAAATCACATTGTTAAACACCAGCCCCTTTTGCTTGGCTCCCGCCTGCGTAATGCATTCGGCAAAAAAAAGTCAGCACAAGAGTTTGTTTCCTAACCACCAGCCCAGTAGGCCGGTCTGGTCCAAAATTGTGTGATATCAGTCACGTCAAATTCCATGTTTATACCGGCTTGCGCATGCCCCGTATGCATGAACGGTCACAGGTGACAAGCGTTTCTGTGTAGAGAAGGAAGGATTTGCTTGAGGACGTGTTTGGATAGTGGATCGTTTTAATTCCGTTACCATGATGCGTACGAGTGTGGACATAGCCTAAATCTACACTAAGCACTCTGAATATTATAGATTGGAATAAAAGCATAAGTTAATAAATGCTTTCTTATACCTTGCTACGTTTATAATGTGTACATGTGTATGGCTTTCCACGTCACACACAGTTTTCCACTGAGGATGTATCCGGTCTCAGCCAGGGAGGCAGAACTTGTCAGATGTGTACGGTGTCGTGTCACATGTCTCGGAGTCATGTCACAGGAAGGGAGGTATGGGGAGGCCATATTTCCTTTACCTCAGCAAAGGAAATCACTGGATATGACCCATCTTTTGTTCTGTCCTTCCAGGACCGCCACCGATTCTCTTTGAGTGGGAAGTTAGACAAACACAGCATGTGGCACAAGGTCATGTGATATTCCCCCATAGCATGTTTCCGTGGCCTCAATGGGCCAATGGCACAATGAGTTGCTTCAAGAACAGTTGTTTACGACTTGGCTGAGTGATGTAATTTATTTTGTAGGTGAAGGGAGTGCGCTGTTGTGTCCTAAAGATGATGTCAGTAGTCTCTGTTGTTGTTCTAGAAATATTATATTGTGATTTTGACCACTCCTACTTGTGGTAACAGTTTACAGCTTATATACCGCATGTAAGTGTCAGTTTTTACTTCTTTCTTTCATTGATTTTGAACATTTAATGTGTAGTTAAACACACTGAGTAGTATCATGGTACCTGCAGTGAGAAGCCTGAGTTACACTGGGGCTGTTTTCATTGGCAGTGATAGAACTGTAGCATAACAGCAGTGGGTGCTATGCTGTTCCTGACTAATAGACTTGTATTATAGTGATAAATGTTGGGGCTGAAGATTTTCACAACCAGCCCACAATGGGAAATCGCAACTATAGCTGAGCTTCACAGGCCTATATTTTGTGTGTGTGTGTGTAATTACAATAATCCCTATTATTAAATGGCTAGTTGGTAGTACGTTTGGAAAACACAATCACTTTTATCTTGAGGGTTACATGAGAACACTGATACCACCATTGTTTCTGTCTGTTTAATATTAACTTTGAGAGATTAAACTGGTTTCTATCTTTTCATTTAACCTTGCAATGGAAAGCAAAAAAACCCAACATTTTTTCTCAAATGTTAAAAAAATCCATCTATGATCCTTTTCTTTTGACAAGGTTAATTCTACGTTATTGCTGTGTCAGAGGTTGGACTTAGTGCTACAGTTACAATTGCGGTTGTGATTGTCAGGTTTAAATGCGGTTCATGTTTGGTTGAACTTTTAGGAATACTGTCAAGTACTGAGAAACCAAATGATGCTTAGACTCACCAGTTTGTGGGTTGGATACCAATGGTCCATGTTTAAAGAAACATTAGGCAAAGTAAAACTAACATTAGCCTTATTAGCCTTATTCAGTTACATGAATGGACCAAAAGCCATTCAGACAGTTAATACAGAGTCTATCTATTTTTTCTCTGGGCATTGATGAAAGTGTAAAAGATTAAAAAGTTATTGGTGTAAATGTTACAGTGCTTTTATATGTCGTAGATATTTGTTTTATTTCCAGATCTTTTGCTGCATATTGGCCATTGTATGCTTTATATACATTACTCAGATCACACCATCAAACAGTGAACTAACTTAAGTGTCTTTGAGAAAGACTCGGATGATCTATATCTGTCTGAAGAAAACTGTTTGTGCTGGGATCAACATTATATCAGAGCTTTCAGTTGCTTATAAAAATTAATTTAAACAAAAAAAAAAGAGCAAATGAAGACAAAACTGAGTGGTTAATGGGGCTGCTTCCAGGCTAGTTGTGTCACATACTCTGCCTGAACTCATCTTTTAGTGATGCTCTCTTCCTGTTAATACAGCTGTCTGGGTGATCTGTTCAGAAAGGCTTTGTAGAGAGTGGCGTGCTGCCAGAAGTGAAACGGATCGACCTGAGAAAGCGAGCAGAAAAAGACTGGCTTCTCACAAGAACAACGCAAGAGACAACGCTTATCCCCCTGAACTGCTGGAGTTTTGTCTAGTCTCGTCAATGTAAATAATTTGATGGGGCATTAGAGGCTGCAGTGTGCTTTAGAAGAGTCATGTGGTGGTGCAGCGATTAGCCTTGTTGCCTCATAACAAAAAATTCCCAGGTTTGCTTGTTCTTGCAAGACTGCACGGGTTCCAAAGACATGCGCGTTACCCATTGGTTTTATCCTTACTCTCAAATCATAATTGAAAAACCCCTGTGTTTCTCTGCAGCTGATGATGTGATGTTGTTCTACAGCTGTTTCTCAGTTAATCAGTCAAATGAAAGTATCACATCTCTGGATAGGTAACTGCTCGACTTGTGGGTCTGGGTTCGTGAGTATATTTGTTTCAAGCATAGTATCCTGACCGCCAAAACAAAACAAAACAAAAAGTTTCTGTATGACTGACTTCAGGGGGAAATTATAGATGTTGAATGAGTATCAGTGTTTTTCAAAGTTTGCAATATTTACTTTTGTCTTTTTTTTGTCACCACAAGTTTCCATCCACAAAACATACTCTCCATGGCTGTGTATCGGTACACTTAACTGTGGAAAAACGTCTGGCTAGAGGCTGCAGCTGCTATAAATGACTTTATCTGTGTTTATATGGGTGGGGTTCCCTTTGTCAAGTGAGACTGTTGGCAGGATTAAGTGTACAAAGCTAATATACTGGTTGGGTTTGAATTATTTGTACCTAACCCAGGAACTAAAAACAAAGAAAGAAGGTAAAAGTCAATAGTATATGATTCGGGTGTAAATGAGATGAACAGAGATAAAGAGATGAAAGATATTAAAAAACTGGGAAGGCAAATGTAAAATGCTAATATACTGTATTTGTTTTAAACATTCAAAATGGAGACTATTTTATCAATGTTTTAGCAGCTCCAAATAGACACAGGCAGTTTATTCTTTTATATATATTCAAACATATTAATTATTTTCATATTATGATTCTTTTAATGTGTAGTAATAATAATAATAACAATAATATCAAATATGTGGTGATTTAACTCTTTTTTTTTCATGTCAAGGGCCATTGCAGTTTTATAACATCCTTTTGAGGGCCATGCTAAATTACTGAACACAAATGTCACAATAACGTCTTCAATGTGATGGCTAGAAGTGTTTTACTTTGGCAAGGCCTCTGAAGTCAAGAGGCAGTGATGAAGATGCTCTTTGTCTTTGCAAGAGAAAGTTTGGTTTTAATCTGCTCACAGCAGAAATCTTACACACACTGCACATTTCCTCAAAATGACGACAACATTCACTTTAAAGATCTGAAGCATGGACAGATAAACAAATGCTCTCAGAGGTTTTTTGGGGGGCTGCGGGGGGGGGGGGGGGGGGGGTAAAAAAGGGGGGGGGGGGGGGGGGTTAAAGAAGGCTTGCATCACCTCTTTAGCTGTTATTTATCTTTAACTATCATGAGATAGCATCGTGAGATGCTGCTGTGTTCGTGTGTAATCGCATGGAGTTTCACACCTGAATAACACTGGACAAAATGTGATCTGCAGATGTTTCCTGCTGATTGAGCACAACCGTGGCAGACTGTCCAATCTCCCATCTCCCGTGAAGGTGATGAAAATCTAAACTAATTCTAACACTGCTCTTTCTTCAGGCTCAGTTGATTCTGTTTCTCAGCTTACAGTGTGAACTCTGCTCTCATGTTAACTTTGCCTCCAAAATCTTTGCCGCCCCTCGTGTCTGGAGCTTATCATCTTACTCACTTATCCTCATTCGGTTTCAAAGACACAAATTAGATTGGCAGCACTGAAAGGATCATCTGTATCCCCCTTTTCATACCTGTGGAATCTCCAGGTATTGGAGAATGAAAAGGCCAAATGGGCTGGTCACTGCAACGTCTACTTTCTAAAAGCCAAATTGATGTTGCGGTTGTTGTGTAAACGGTGAAACAAGCAAAGTCATATCTCACCCTTGGACTTTTGCTCTATGAAGCAGTGTTTTATAGAGCTTAAAATAATTCGATCAAGCCAAAATCAGAAGTCCTGAAGGTTCCATGTTTCCTTTAGAAGTAACTTTTTCTCCCCTTATAAGGCTAAAAGTAATAATTTGGTTTGAAAGACACTTCTCTGTTATTTACATAATGAGGCCAAAGGAGGCCCCGTTGTGTGGCTGGAAAAGTCACGTCCACCAAATCGCCAAAGACACCACAACGGTCAGCAGAAAAGCAATGTTATGTAACTGTGCTGGTTTTACTTGTCTCTCTGTATCTTGCCCAGTGGAAAAATATCATTGTCAAGTCTCTGTCGTAGTTAATGACTTTGAAATGCAGTTAGTTTGGGTTGTTCCAGGTATATTTTTGCTTCAAAGTACCTTTTCAATTTTCTACCATAACATATATACACATAGTATAGTAAAAAACACACAAATACAGTAGTTGGCCCTCAAGGGAACAGTAGCTTACAATGAATCATCATGAAAGTTCCATGTAGCAGAGATATCAAGTCAGTTTAGGTATCACACTGATGGGTGTGTTCAGCTATTGTGCAGCAGAATAGTCTCTGTTTGCCTGCCCAGGCTTTATTGTTCTGACTAGGAGTGGGGGGTTAAGTGGTTTCTTCATTTCATGTAAAACCTAGTCAATCAGTAACTGTTAGTAAGGGAAGGTATGGGGAGAAGATATACATCCACAGTGTTACTGAGTTGTGGTTACTTTGGTTGGGGAGTTTTGAGAGTAATATCAGAGAAATAGAATCATGTTTCTTACTGCTTTTTATATGTTTAGTTGTAAAAGAATGCAGATTTGCTGACATCAAGCAGCTTTTCGCAGTTCTCATTGTCGCTGCGCACTACAGGATCTAAGGAAAATTAAATTCTCCACCTCTGCCAATGAAACATTCCTGCCAGATTCAGCAGGTGGTTTCAGTTTCTTCTTATTTAGCCAACCTGGACAGAATTGCGTTTCTGCAGCTGCGGTGCCATCTGGGGCTTTTCAGATTTCAGGTGTACTACAGCCTCTCACACATCTCCCAGAGGTGGGAGGTAGATTGCTTCCTGTTACAGCAGCAGTTACATAATTTCGACTGAAGAAACTCTTGCAAGTATCAGCTTCTTGGGCTTTTTGCCAATTACGAACCACAGAATTCAGTGGTTTCACACAAGGTTGACAACATCGCTTACAAAGTAGTTCTGACCGGGCAAAACCAAACCCAAATGTTTATGGTTGTGCAGGCTGCTGTATTGCTTTGTCATTTCATTACGCTGAATTTTTGAATATTTTGATGTGTTATTTTGGGCCAATCCCGAAATTCCCAGCAGCCATTGTGATTATAATGGAATGCAGGCGTAGCACCCTTAGCAATAACATGTCTCACATGCTATCAATAGCCCTCATGTTCTCCTACAGTGAGCTGTGCTCCCTGATGTTGACACAGTTGGTGTTTGTGCAGATGACATAGATGGCAGTCAAGGGCAGGGACCCCCCGCCTCTGTGGGTCCACCAGTACAGTAGAGAAACACAGCTTCATCGCTGTCGTTAAAACTGACCACACATGCAGAAGCCATCACGAAAGCTTCACAAGAGATTTCACCGTGCAAACACACATGCACATAGGAAGTTATCTAAACACATCCACAGACCGTAGAGGTTCCCATATTATTAGGACCGTTGGGACAACAAAGTTAATATGTGTGTTTCTCACTGCGGTTTATTTTTCCACTGGAAAAGACATAGATAGACATTGAACGTTTCCTTTGTGAGGAAGCTGGTTAGTCAGAACATCTGCTGTATGTCAGAAAATACTTAAGGCATGGGATCGTAAAAGCAAAATAAAGCCATGGCAGGTGTCTAAAAGTAAAAAGAGACTGTTGTAAAAGAAATAGCCCCACTGGTGCAAGTGTCTTATCACAACTTGTAGTTCGGGTTAGATTTTACTATTAGGTTGTCTTACGTGGCTGTAATAATGACAGTGTGACAAGTTTGGGTTGAATGAAAGGGTCATTAAAATCCTGGAGTTTGACCTAAGGGATAATTCTTTACCCTTATTTTGTTTCTTTTATCCATGACCCTCCTACACAGAGTGGTATTTTAGACTGTACCTTATCCAATCAAATGGTTTTGTACCGAAAACTAACTAAGCAGTGATCATTTTGCAGTATTAAACAAATGTATTTTTTTTTTTACCATGGCTGCCTCTACTAACACAATCTGCATCGTCTCATGAGTTTGCAGACTTGCTGACTAGGTTCTTCAGTATGTTAAATATGTCCAATTACAGAGCGTACTATAATGACTAGGCTTCACCTTTCAGGAAGTAATGTAGTGTTTTACTGTGGGAGCTGTCTTCTTTCATTTCAGGTTTTTACTTTGCTCATTCCTGCTTAACATGTGTTTTTGAACTCTGTTGATACTGACTTCAAAAAACACACACTGAGTAACAAAAAAAAAGTGTCTAAGTTTTGTCTTCTGATTGTACAGATTTCGTCATCCCAAAGACATAATATGGCTGCTCGTTTTCCTGGATGCAGAAAGTAATAATTTGTGTCTGTTTTTGTTCTAGCTGGTGAAACGTCATTGGGTCAAGGCGTCCTCAGTGAGGTAAGACTACAACAACACACACCATTTCATTGCTATGTCAAGCTTTTAAAACACCTGCTGATTGCATCATTCGACTGTAGTACAGTTTTGTTGCCATAACACTCATAGATGATTGGAAGTTAAGTGGGGGAAAAAAAGTAATTTGTTGTTGACTTAAGTGGTCACCTTTAGCCGACTCTATGTGTTTATTTCAGAGACTCAGAATGTACATGGAGGGTCATAGCGAGGTTTATTTGGAGAGCCTTGAATAAATGATATGTTAGGTCAGGGCTAAGTTAGAAAACTGACTCTGCCCAGACGTTTTTGTATTGTGCTGGAAGTTATTCTGTAAAGGAAATAGTGACAGCCCTGTCTTAGTTTCTCTCTCCATATTTACTTTTTCCTCATGTTTCTTTTGCCTGAACCATTTTATTTATCCATTTTTCTTTGCATACAAAGTCTTTGCACCAATATTTAAAGTCAATGGTACCAGTTGTACAGTGGGCGAACGCCTTGTTATGTAACTGTTGCTGTTTCAGTGTATGAAAATATTACAGCTTTTGCTGCATTGTGGCTGCATGGGCCACAGCTGCCAAACTTCATTTCCACTTTTAGATAAATCTGCTCTCCTATTTCATACAAATCCACTTATAAACCTATATAAACTAAACTGAGATAATCTCATTTGTTGCACCACTTCCTTCTTTATCGTACAGTCATGCATTCTTTTCCGATACACTCTGTGTGTGGTTTGGATTTGTTCCCTCTTTCCTCCTTTATACCTCAGTGCTCGACTGTCTCTACCTGTCTGATCTTATCTTGTGTTGAGATGTGAGTATGCTTACTTCCTGCAGTCATACAAATCTTCAACAAAATGACATTTATTACAGGGGCAAACAAAAGTTCTTGTTTTGTTCCAGACTTTTAGTGTTGGTGATTTACACACAAACACAAAATAGACACACGCAATAATTTGTAATACTACGTGGTACATGTATTTCATTTCCAAGGCCGAGGGCACACTTGAATGTTTGGATTGAGGATGTGATGAGTTCTGCGATGAGTTCTGCGTTCATCCTACATGTGTAATTGTTTTTGTAACAAATCTCCAGTCTTCTCTGTGGGTGTGTTCAGATTTCCCATCTTAATGTAATCTTGTGTCAAAAACGGTCACAGTTCTCTCCGACACGTTGACTGTGTATTCTTGTTTACGCTGAATGTGCCACAGGATTCCCTCTTGAGCTGACAGCTTTGTAATTTGGACTTGTTTGCAGTTTTGAGTGCACATGACAGTAGACATCTGGTAAGCCTTTCTAGATGAAACCATAATAGAAAGTGGATTACCAGCTCTTGATGTAATCCTTTAATGAGTTTTTATAATGCTTTGTGACATATAGTATATACTGTACTGTACTGCAGGAGTTCAGGAGTAATACACACAGTGAAAATGGCCCTTGGATGAGTTGACAATTTATAGAAATGTTTAGATAGTGGTAGTCAGATGTGAACAGATTAATTTAGCCTCTTGGCTTGGTAATAGCATTAATATTACAAATACATTGAAATGCTCTGCTGAGCTAGGAATAACTGTATGTGTCACCAGTGACACAGTCCGTTATTGTGACTATTTTGAATGACAGTCGTTGAAAGTGAAAGTGCTCAACTCTTATAATGTATATAGTTGATCTGTAAGCAGACAAAGCGAGCCAGTGGTTGGGAAAAGAGTGGTGCAGGCATTCTTGATGGCGTCTGTGCATCAAGGAAAGCTGAGGAGACAAGTTGAGAAGCCAACAATAGAAAGGAGGAGAAGTGAGATACAAAGCACACATTTCTGCTAAAGCGTTTACTGGAGCAAGAGAGCTGAGGTCAGAAACTTTCCACTGGTCATTTTCTCTCTCTGTACCTGGTTGAAATGTCATTATGGAGAGTTTTTGCAAAAAATAATATGAACTCCGTGGAGGACAAACGTGATTTTTAGAATTGGCCTTTTTGTTTTATGACACAAAACTGGTGTGGAGACACAAACCGCCACCAGTCTCCCTCACCCTGAGCCATTTGTTTGGTTTGCTGACCTTGTGTTTGCATGTGCTCCTTTTCCATTTGAGTGTTTTGTCCCTTTTAATTGCAGTTTGGTTCTGGTTCATTTTTCTTTCTTTTTATATTTACAGTAAGTGGTGCAGTGTCATCCAGAGCCCCGCTTACCCTGAAAAGATGGCTGCACACATCAACACCAACCGTCATTCATGTCTGACTCAGGGCCAGCCATTTACTCAGTGGAGGACAAGTCAACGCACATGTCTCGAATTAGACTGTGTTTTACTATGGTGATGGGCGACTGGGCATCCAACCAAATCTATATTACCGGACACAATACTGTAGAAAGCCAGCAACGCTTTGACTGTCAGGGAGTGTCTTGAATGTGAATCCTAATTATCAACAATCCTGGGCACATCCGTCATGGACTGTGTTGTAATGATGTTCAGCCTAGCCCTCCAGCATTACATGGGCTGAGACTTTTACAAGTTTGTTCTTGTTAATCGTGACTCTTGCTAAAATGTGCTGATATGAAGAGCTCCCATGGAAAATGGATCAAACTGGTGTTGCCATTTTAATTTGCATATCACTGAGTGATATCATAGTTTATCTCAGTAGAAGAGAGACAGCAGTGTGGTTGGACAGAGATGAACATGGAAAAGGCCAAGTTTCCCCACACAGTTGACGTTAATCAAAGCGGGTCTTTCCACAGACTGACAGGTACTTATTTGTAGTCCTAAACTGTTTTAATTAGAATAAGAATGGGCGTGTTTCTGATAAATAGCAGCTGTCTCACCATGACTCATCTGTCCTCAGAGCAGCTGGAGGAGAGTTTAGTTTATGCGTGTTTGTGTCCAAGACTGATTGCGTGCTTGGTGTGTTTGGTTTGTGTTTTACGGCCATATTGGATATGAGTCGCTGGCTGTTGTTTACATCGGTGTCATGATGGGGGGAAAAGAGTTCTGGTCGTCTAGCTGTCGTCATATATCTTGAGCTTTATGGCTTTGTGCTGTTTGCCATGATTTTGTGGTTGCGTTTGTGTTTGACTCCGGTTCTGGGCCACATGATGCACATCGTATTCATTAGGCACATCCCAATAAAACGCAGCCTGGGTTTTGTGGCCGCAGCTTGACCGCATACACAACGCACACACACGTACAGTGTATCAAGACTTAATCCATGCAGATGTTCGTTCTGGTATGCCCATGTATATTGAGTCGAGTGCACATGGTAGGTGCATATAGACACATACAGTCAGACGCACACTACCGCACACACTTTCATTTTCAACACTGGTGGCCTGTGGGGCTTTTGTAGTGCAGAGAGGCCTCAAAGGACAGCATTGTGTTGAGCCAGGGTGGGAAAGTTGGACCACAACACGCACACACACAGACACACTTGGAGGCGCACAGGCTCACGCACTTGGACAGTGTCAAAGCCAGTGCACAGTGCTGCCCGGCTGAATAGGCTGATTCATTTGAGCCTTCTCATGACACCAGATGAGAAAATGGACATGCAGTTCATGGAGAATGAAGAGACAGGAGTGTTCCAGCTCTGCAGCTGAACTCTGACATGACCTGACACTGGCTGGGTCAGTCTCAGAGGAAACACCTAGCAGAACAAAATATATTAGTTTGCATTTTTTTATGTTTTTTTATTTGGTGAATCTCTCGATATTTTATGTTTTTTAAGGTCCCTGTTGTCTGAAAAATCTGTAGTAATAATAATTTTTAAAAATCACAATGGAACCACAGTGATATACTGTAGAGTATTTACACTCTTTTTGTCATTCAATCGTAACACATGGAAACACTTTAAACACTTTTTTCTCATGTTGATTAGATTTTCTCCGCTGGAGACGCTTTTTTAAATATAATCTTAAGCAGATTTTTTTTCGTGTTTCGTGTCGTCATTACCGAACCTGGCGGAGAGCAGTGGAAATGTGTGTCGGAGTGGGTGTTGTGAGTAACGATGCTTGGCAGTGAGCTGTGTTTGTCTGGATCTCTTTCTCGCCGTCTCCACTGGAGTCACTCAGGCTTTAAGTCTGAGCTCTTTGGCGATGAGGTGCTCCCCCGGCCCAATCCCTCACACTCCCCACTCCACCCTGTCAGATATGTATGAAGCAGACTTAATGTTTTAACCGCTCCCTCTAGACTGCAATGGGAGATTGGGTTGGATATGCATATTTGAATGAACTGTTGTAGGCAGATTATTACATTTGCGTTAACCCGGAAGCGGGATCAAGTCACAGTGTGCATTTTGACCATAATGAGCAGCTCCTGACCTTGATCCAGACATGGACTCATTAGCTGAAGAGCTATGTTTATCTCTGTCATACTATGTTACAGTCAACATGGGGAATTGAGGAACACTTCCCTACCAAGGCTGTGAGCATCAACTCAGCCCACTCTGAGGAGGCTGGGGGGGGGGGTGCCTCAGGACACAAGTTGACCGAATTCTGGGAACAAACAAAGAATGATAAATCTGAAAGATTAATAAGCCTAAAGTGCTAGGGGCCATTTTGTCAGGTTCACTTATTATGACGGAATATATGAAATTTCCTCATGCCTTTTTTTCATTGTGTGCTACCTTTGAAATAATATGACATAACAGAAGTCACAGACTGACTGACTGCATCAACTACCTGGCTTTCAGTGCTGTGCCTAGGCCAGTAGGCCCCTGCAGGCTGATGCTGGTGCTTCCTCTGGGTTTTTTAGGGGATATGAGCTTGCGTCAGCACTTACGTTGTTTTGCTGTCCACTCCTGCATGTGGACTGAATAAACTCGGATAAAGAGACATTTTGTTTTGTTTTGTTTTTTTCCGGCACAATATGTTCCTTATCATTATAACATTTAAGCGGGCAATTAAATGGACAAGTATTGTTTTATTCCTGTTGATGCTGCAGTTGTATGGGTATATGGCATCTGGAGCAGCCCTTGCTGTGTACTGGGTTGTTATTGATGAGGAGTAGCTGCATATTTGTCACATGTAACAGTGGAAAGAACGTCTGTTGTGGCTTGGGATCGGGCGAATGGCAAATTAAAGTGGATACAGTGTCAGCATGAACATGGCTGAATGCAGAACTGCAGTCTGCATTCTCGGGAACAAAAACAATCTGCAGAGAGAATACTTAACAAATCGCTGGCCTTGCATTTCTGAAATTGCCACTGACAGGGAAATTTGTGTTTGTCTACTTTGTCACTCTCAGCTCATTTTGTAGCTCTGATGTCAAGATGCCAATTTTCAGTTGCCTCCAATTTTAAATACCAGCATAGTCAGTCATAGTTACTGTTGCTATGTCACGGTGGATCTTCTCTGACTCAGCAAGGTTACAAGTCTGCCTGCGTGTCCCATTCTCACCACATGGTCAGATGTAAAAGTCGGATCTGCATATGCAGCTGTGATGTTTAGCTGCAGGTTTTAGTCACAAGTCCTCGAAACATAAACACTTTGCTGTCCACTTTTTGAGATGCAAAAAATAATGTCCGTGGACAAGCACTAATGACCTGTTGATTTATAATGCATGAACACTATGCATGGAACATGTGCATAGAATTAACAACACCTGTGGATTTACATCTTTACACTGACTTTAGAGGTCAGTCTGCTCTACTTGAACCATATAATCACCTACCAGCACACCATGCATACACCATCTGCCATTTGCAAAGTGCACTCCACCATCTTCCTCCTTCCTCGCCTTAAAGGAGATATTGTAGAATTTTACTGCTAGCAATCTCACTCATGAATAATATAGACTCGCTTCCCTTTTTAACCCATGGAGGGAGCCGGGCCCCTGCACATTCCGCTCAAATATGTGCTAATGTTAGACCAGGCATCCAGCTCCGGTGATATGGCCAAGGTTTATTTTAGGACAACACTTAAAGTGCATCTTAAACATACAACAACTAAATAGTCTCTCTTCCGAGATGTACATTAATAAGTAAAAAAAATACTCTCAGCACACATGGAGTCTGAGTAAGCAGTAAGTCCTTTTCACATTAAAATTCCATTTGGGTTCAGCTGGCTCACTTCCCTTTGGACGCTAGCTTGATTTTTTTTTCTTCCAAATATTGTTGTCTTGTTTCTCTACTGCTCGACACTATATCATAAATTCATCTGACATTTCTGTGTTGCTCTGTCTAACCAGTAATTGCACGACCCCCAGCAATTTGTCTGTGGTAAGTTAAATGATGTTGATGCTGTTGTTAGTTCCTCAAAATATGGTTTGGAGAAATCCGAGGTTTCTTGGGAAATGTTTCGAGCGTCTCAGAAGCTGTTGAATTCCCAGTCAAGAAACGATGCATAAAAGCATCTGATGTGCTGCATCGCGTTGTTTTTCTCGGGTGAAGTGCAGAAATCTCGTGAAGAAGACATGAAAGGACGGGGGAAGGACTGCGGAGAAGTCTTCACCATTCGACTTTGCACGGACGTGATGAGCGAGCCTTTCACATGCTAATGAAATGACATTCCATGGGCCCCTCTTTATATCAGCTCAGTTAACTAATTGACCTAAACCACAACTATGTGACACCGCGAAAAACATCCTCATCCTCCAGTTTATAAAGAAAAATACTGTCAAGAGACTGTTCACCAATGTGTGATATGCAGTTACACAGTCTAAACCTTTAAATACTAATATTTAAAGGTTTATCTGCTCTCAGGGAAATGCTGAATGTAATGGGGATGAAGGGATGGAGGGACCGTTTCAGGGAAAAGAACGGAAAGAAGCTGAAGGCTGTCATGTCAGCCCTAGTTACATGTAGCTGTGGTATCGTTTTGTAACATTTGGCAGCAATAGTAATAAGCAGAGGAGAGAAGAGATTTGATTTGAAGACAAGGAAAAGAAAGTGAAAGGTGTTAACAGAGTAAACATCTTTGTTATTAACGAGCACTTTTACTTTTCATTTCACCCTAATTGGTCACCATGACTGGAAGGATTGGCCAAACCTGCTGGAGCAACTTTTTTTTTTGCAGAGAAGGAGTAGGCAAATGACCCTGGTCAACTCACCCCTGTGTGTGTCTGTGTGTGTGAATTTAAATCAGGCCTGCCCCTTCCCCACCAATCGACCCCTCCACCCCCATAATCAGCCCCAGCCACACTCACAATGCCCCCGCCTCTGCTTGCTGCAGCAGATAAGGTGTGTTCTCTATCAGTGTCGCTGTCAGTCGCCACAGATAAGGGCAGCGGCTCGGGGTTTAGTGGAGAGGAGAGAGGAGCACTAAGGGGGAAAGCAGGGAGATACTGAAGGAGGAGGAGCATGCGGGGAAAGAGGGCAGCAACAGTGTTCCACTGCTACAATGGGAGAGGCGTGTTAGAGTGAGAGAGGCAGAGTGAGCGGCGCAGGCTGACGACTCGCTGCAGTGCAGGTGGATCACACTCTGGTGAGGAGGAGGACGACGACTCGGAGGCAGCACTTCAACCCCGACTGTCTGTCCTGCAGGTTCGTTCTGCAGTTTCTCTACCACGCCAGATGCTTATGGCACGTTTGTGTATGTGTGTGTTTGTGTGTGTCTGTGTGTGCTGTGTTCTCCACCATCCAAGCTGCGTCTGTCTATCTCACTGCTGCCTGTCGCCTCTGTGCAGTAGTGACACTTATGGGAGCTGACGGAAAAGGAACACAAAGCTGCGATAAAGTCATAAATGTATGGGTCTGGGATTGTGATTTTATTTTTGCTGGTGTCACATGTGCAGAAGTTCAGGCTGCATGAGAAACTTTTAAGCTGCGAGGGAATTGAGGACTTTGTGGTTTTGGAGGTAGGGGGCTGGGGGGGTCTTCGTGCTAAATGAAATAGCAGAGGCCCTCGTCCCTCTATTCAGATGAAGAGGTCTTTTACTATGGAGATGAATAGAGCTGGGAGCTGTGAATGGGCCTGATGGCTGTGTGTGTGCAGAAGAGAGGTGCCGCCCTCTCAAGTGTCAGCATGCTTAGTGGGTAGGTGGGGGGTGGGGTGGGGTGGGGGGTGGTAGTTACAGCGGGGGCTGGGTTTAATATGTGTGTAACATGTTGAGATGTCACGTACTTCTACTTGTGTTTTTAATGAAATGGGAGTTTCAGCTCCATCCAGTCCTATGACTCCTCTTCCACTCCTCACCTCCCCCCGAGGGAGAGGAGGAGTGATACAGTCCAGCTCTGTATCAGGCAGTGTGTCTTTTCATAGGTGTCTGTTTACTCATGACCGAAGTGTGATAAGGCGAATTCGCTCGTTTCTATTTCTGGCTGCTGTTTTCTGGATGGTCCCGTTGAAAGGCCCTCTTTCATGCCGGACTGATGGGAAAGTTTGTGGTTGTCGCACTTGAATTGTGCTGCAGACGATTGCTGCACTTTATGTGACGCGGATGTCGCTGACGTTGCTGACAATGCAGGCAATTTTGTGGAGTACACGTCTCACAATCACAGAGCATTTCTGCTCATGTTCCTTCGCTTCTGCTCACTCAGCACAAAGGGATCCACACCATCATCATCTCTGATTTCAACTCAACGGACTTCTACCCTCTGTTGAGCTATTTATCTGCCAAATAACACACAATCAAAAACAAATTCACACACACACACAGACGCACACAGACACACACACACACACACTTCACAGTCAGAGGGAAAGAAACAGTGTTTGTTGTGTTGCCTCGCTTCCCGTCATCTGACTTCTCCTCCTGACAAATGCAGTTAGTACATTTCTCCAGCCACAGGCAAATAAATCTGGACTCGCTGTCGGGTTTGTCTGCTCTGTCCTGACATAATGAGGCCTGATGGCTTCACTGCAGTGACACCTGCGGCCATGACGCTGCCTCCTCCTCACATCTGTCTTTTTTCGCACACGTTTTGTTTTATTTATTTATTTTTTAACTTGTATGTAGTAGGGTAAGTGATCTTGTCACTGTCACCAAACATGAGAACATATGGCCGACACTACAGTTATAATCTGCGGCATACCTTCTTCAAGTTGAGGTTAAATAGCCTTAGAATGAAATGGGACTTAATCCATTTTCTTGCTGTTGTTCTTCTTGCTGTTGCAGATGTCAAACACACTCCGCTTTGGAGATGTAGCTCTCTCTGTAGAGGATAGTCACAATCTGTGTATACACACTGCTTCCATGACACTTGTTGACATGGTGATGGCCTTGGTCCTTCAGCAAGTCCTGAAACGTCTCATCAAATATTTATCTAGTGGGTTTTTTTTTTTTGAAGAGAAGCAATAAAACTAGACTCTTACCCCAAGCTATGTTTGGTCTTCATCTTTTGGCCGTTCTCTGAGGTTTTCTCATTGTTTCAGCAGGACTGACTCCATGTGCCGGGTCCTTGAAGGAAATTGCTGCTTCGGGCTGATTGATTTGCAGTCCCGCTGGCTTTGATTTCCTCTCCTAAGGAAATATTTGTATCTGTCTGAATTCAACACCACGGGCCTGTTCTGGATTCCAGGTCTGAGACATACCGTTGAGGCGAATGAAGAAAGTTGTCTCTGTGTTACTTGTGACTTATTGGACTACAAACTCGTAGCCAGACGATGTTACTTTTGCCCACATGCTGAGTCTGAGGAGGTGAACACTGAGTGCTTCCATGGTGAAGTATTGTCCCGTACTCCTAATCAACCCCAGTGACCCAGGCACCCCTCCAGCTCCTCTCCTTCTATTTCCAATTGTTCCACTATTCAAACAGAAATCTCACTAGATTGCATTTCAAAAGATTTGTCACTTTTGACATTGACACCAACATTGATGCTCTGTGAATAACTACGTGTTTGACAAAAAGACATAAAGGCCAGTGTCGTATCATCCAAGTAACGGGTGTTGCTCCTCTCATGAACCTGTGTTGTAAATCACTGGTTTATGTAATGGGACTTGTGTGCGTGTGTGTGTGTTAAATAGCTTGGATGGCCTGTCTACGATTGTGTCATTCGGCTTGGTTCCAGCTGTCCAAGTCAGCTGCATTTAATTTCCAGAGTCATCTTCATGTATGTGTCGTTTAATGTGTCTGTGTGTATGCTTGCACACACTCTATATATACTGTACATATTTGTCACTTTTAAATGAGTTTAAATTGTCTGTGTAAAAAGCAGAGTACATCACGTGTTGGCCCACAGAATGAACTAATCACGGCTGTCCGTTACAGGCTGATATAAGCTCAGACCCTCCCCCACCCCCCCACCCCTTTTTTTTCTTGGCGCTCTTTCATGATTGTGATTTGGGTCTGATAGATCCCCGCGGTCCAGCTCTCTAATTCAAACCAAATGTATTTGGGCTGGGTCCCACAGAGCGGCTTAAATCTGAGCATTGACAAAAGGACAGGCTGCATTACAGACTTAATGCAGGTGCACACGCGGGGCCCCAAACTCACTGCGATCCGGTTTCTGACGCCACGAACGAAGGTGGTCCGTAATATCTTTAAACCAGGAACCACACTGTGGATGTGTGGATGATTTTTGTATAGTAACACCAAGGTTTTACATAGTTTAGTATCCCCACACATAAAAGGAACTGTTTCCCCAGTTTCCTTTTGCCTTGTTGACATAGTCTGATTGGTTCTTCCTTGTCCTCCCCCTTATGTTGTACTGCAGTTAATCGTTCATATTCGCGTTTGATTTACTGAGGATCTCGGAGGGCCTTGCTGTATCTCGATCTCCTGCTGTAGCTCTTAGTGTTGGACTGATGCCTGAGAGGGCAGGGTTCATGTTAGAAGGAGAAACTGTACTCAGAATAATCCACTAGTTGATATCAAATAAATAAAGATCCGGGTTGCTCGGCTTTATTCAGCAGTGATCAGACACTTCTAATCAGGGTTTCAATGTTGCCCTCAACCAATAGTTCAGACATATAGTGTGAAACCAGTTACACTCAACAGTAAGTTCATTAACCCGGCACTTTTTATAGATGGCTGCGGCCAGGTCAGAGTTCATGGGAAAGCTTTGCTTGTCTTCACCAGGTGGCTGGATCTGCTGACATGTTTCTCATGACTTGCCACTAAAATTGGATGTCACAGTTATGTGTCCAAGAAGAAGAGATAATCTATATGCACCTGTAGTTACCTGGCTACTGTAGTTACCTGGCCTGCCAAACAGCAATTCTGTACATTTACTATCAATTTTAAATGTTAATATCACAACATTGGGCCAGTTAATAGAATAGGTTCTTATGGTTACCGAACAGGGAGCGTAGTACAGAGGATGAGCACAACCTGTTAACCTGAGCAGCACTGTTTAACGTTGCTGTGTCAAATGTAAAGGCTTTAATGTCTGTTCAGAAGACAAACTGCCAAACGCTATGAGTTATATTTTCCACCAAATGAAATATTTGGCGATATTCACCAAACTCCACCAGATGACTCAGGCCCCGGGGACACGGAGCAACAGGACATTACTCCCCAGCAGTCATGACTTTACTTTCCATTATGCTTTCGTTCCATTGGGCTCATGTCATCCTCTTTCCAATCTGTGAATATTATCAAACACTGATTTACTACTCATGATCATATGGCCAAATGTTGCTCTTCAGCTATGACCTGAGATGCTTGATGACCAGTTTTCTCATTCCAAGCTAAATTATGATTTCGTCTAGATTTCTTTATCTGGTATCCAGTAGTATTTCCACAGCATCTTATCTTTATTTTATTTTTTAAAGTTTCTCTTCCCGCACAAAACATCTTGGCGATTGTAGTACTTATTGGTTTGCACAGTTGCAGCTAATCTGTAAATGGCACACAGCTTTTAGCACAGTCTGGAAGTGACACATTCTTGTTTTTGTTTGTTGTTATAAATCAGTATTAGCAAATAGCTTGCTTAGTTGCCTCCAATGCGGTCTGTAATCAGACTTTGTCAAGGACAGTCTCCTTCCCTGTCTTGGCAGTGATTATCACTATTATTACAAGACTACTGGCGTGTCACAGGTTTTATCATGCGTCTTAGACCAGATCAGATGTTTCAAATGGGATTTCAGGCTTTTTGATTTTAACTGTCACTTTTGTGAACATTAAATATGAAACTTTAAAGCCATTTTAGTTTGAAATGGTTTGTGGGCGGTGTATCAAACTCTTAAATGTGATGTTTTTAATTATAATGGTAAATGCAGACAGTTAAAAAGGGGAAAAGTGCCAATTTCAGTTAATGTCCCCTCATATAAAATCTTTATTTGTGAGACTTGTTTCCCAAATAAACAGGAAAGCTTGGAGAATTTCAGATGTTTTTTTTGATTAATTGTAATGTAGATGAAAAGATGTACATTTCTCCTCTTGTTCTTATGTTGAGCATCAAGATGAAAATGAAAATGAGCATAAATGGGAGTGCAAAACCATGATCCTGGAAAACTCCTGCAACTTAAAAATAAGTTTGCATGATATACTGTGTGGCAAGTTCAGGAATTCTCAGGCTTTTCCTACTTTGTCAGGTCCTATGTAATCAAAGATACCGCAGACCAGCTGCTACAAGATCACTGGTGTGAACTTATAGTCGGAGTGCACAGAGAAACTTTGCTGAGCGTTGTTCTTTAAAGTATAAAAGCAATGATTTCGTCATTCAGTTAGAAGTTTTTTCTGTCCTGGCAAATATCATCACTGGTGGTGAAGCCAGCACATGCCCTTCCAATTTCCCCTTAAATCTCTCTTTTTAATATCATTTCATCCCTCCATTCCTGCCCTTTGTTAACCAAAAGCTGGAAGTCATTTGTGAAGTCATGGATGGGGATGGGGTTGCTCCCATCCAGAAGTGGATATATGAGTAGACCTCAGTGAGTAGGGACTTCAGTTTGACATCCCACACCTCCCATCAAGGGCATTGCATCAGAGTGGAGCTGAAGAGCTCAGGGCTGGAACCAGCTCTGGTTTGATGTTTGGCTTTAACCAAACCTAGTTACTGAAGCTGAGGCTGTTTACGACAGCCAAAACCTTTAAATGCCGTCTACTTTAAATGCACAATGTAGATATTGTGAGGAGAAACTACTAGGTAGAATTCTCAGTTCACAACTAACAAATTTTCAAGGAAGTAGAATAAAAGACAGCGTGTAGTTGAGGGCAACAGTGAAAGTGATGAAAGGAATGCTAAAGAGTAAATGGATAAACGTAAACAAACGGGAAGCAGATTAAAACTACATGTACTGCTAGGGAGTATGAAGGAAATTAAAGAGGAACAAAAATATGCCTTCGTTGTGTTGGACCAGAACACTGTATCATCACAAGTTTGGGGGAGTTCTGTGGAAATGAACTAATAGTGGGCTTGAAGCTGGAGAACACATCTCAGATTCCTTATGCATGAGAGCAGTCCAAAGAGGAAAAGGCTAGTGAAAACAAAATCGTCCTCGGTTTGTACAAGACAGAATGACGTATCTATTTCATGGGTCAAGGGTAACGGCCCTGCTGATGGAACAAATAGTGTAGATTGAGGGGTGTGGTTGGAAGCAAAACAAGGCTTGTGGACCTGAGCTGGGAGTTTAGTTGTGTTGAGATATTATTAATCTGTTGTTTTCCTCTCATAATGTCATTTCCTCTGCAGCTGGCCCCTGGGTTGAGATGGAAATAAAGCATAACCATGGAGATCAGAAATCTAAACACTGCTCCTGCCAGCGGTTTGGTGTTCCCCACCAGTGACACGTGTAATAATACAGATTGACTGATGTTGTAATGTGGCGCTAATGGAGGTGAACCGAGGGCCAAACAAGAGAATAATGCACAGATGTAACACAACTTTGTCAGAAATTGGCGTTTAGAGTGACAGCTCAATTCTTATTGAAAGTTAATGAATCTCTTTGATTACTGTTGTATAAACAACACAGAGGACTGTTTACTCAGATATTTGATGCATGAATTGGCTCTTGTTTTTATTTTTTCCTCTCTTAAAGAAGTCTCAATATTCAGCTTGACAAGAGTAAGACGAGACAGATTTATTGCCTTGCCTTGGTCCTCAAGAAAGGTCAGGTCACTGGAGTGTGACCTGACAGAAGACAAGGGTCACGGCCCCACTAAAATATACTCCCATTAAGAGTTTCCCCACCTGACTTCCAGTGAGCGTCTCCTGGATGCATCTCTTACTTCCACCCAAACAGAAACTCACAAGCAAATCATGTATGGATATTTTATATACACACCACAGACCATCTCACACATGTTAACTACACAAAAAGGGTTCTGCTGCTTCAAAATAAAAGCCCTCCAAAGGTTTGAAAGTGGAAGTAGCACAAGCACAAAGTATTTAACCTTTGTGTGCTTCAAACAAAGTGCTTGTAAGGTCATCTAATATTGGGACATTATGGTCCAACTCTTCCCCTGCTCATTACTGAAGCACAAACAGTACGTCTGTATGTGTCTGCATATGTGTCATATGTTACAGATGAGTTGGCAATATGCTGCAAGCAAAGACAGTGTTTTTTATATCGTATTCTATTTTTTTTTAAAGCAGAGAGACAATAAAAGCTTGTTTCTGTTGAATCATTAGTTACGCATTTCTAGATCATAGATTTGTCTATATGATTTCTTGCTTTGGAAAGCTCCAGCCAATTTGAATGCTGCCTGATGCGTCACAGGAACGCTACTCGGGCCACAAAGCTCATCATCTGTGCTACAATACCGGCTTGCCTGAGTCCGCTGCTTCCCTCATGCTGCCTGCGCTTTGGCAGGTAAAGAAGCCCCGAGTTATGGAAGTCATTAAAATTCCTTGGGAACATGTGGACACTTGTTTATTTTTCCACCCAGACTGGGAGGGTGGCTAGCTGCCAGGACACGGCACTGTCCTCTCAGCAAGAAAAGAGAGTGGACAGTGTGCAAGCGAGAAGTAGGATCTGATGGGGGAAGGAGATGAAAGACAGATGAGGGGACTGGGTAGGAATGAATGAAGCAGTGCACAGATGGATGGAGAGAGTGGGGGATGGAGGGAGAGCGGAAGTGGTTGAAAGAGGGATATGGAGGATGCAGGCATGAATGTAGAGTCGGCGACAGAGGAGGGATAGGGCCAGACTCTCTCGACTGGGCGCCTAACAGAGTTGCATAAATGAACAAACGGGGTTTCAGTGAGCCGTATGAGAAGAGAATTAGAGATAGATGGATGGATTCACAGACATCCTGGAGGCGAGAGAGGTGTGTATGTGGAGGAGTGGTGGTGGATTCAGACAAGTAGCACAGTTTATACTTTAAACATATCTTTAGGTGCCTATAGCTTTAAATTAACATTTATACAGCAATCTGAACAGTAATCACATTTTAAATGCCTTTTAGTCATATTAAGAAAATTATATTAACAGTATTATATTAGTCTCATATATCTACTAGTACAGACAATTTCCTCTAAACTGTTAGGGTTAGTTATTATTGGTTCTTAAGTTACTGTATCTCATGACACCCTGGCAAGTTAGTTCCTCCAAGTGCAATACAAGGTCATGCTTTATATTTGCTCACCAACTAGCCATAAATCATCCCTGCTTTCAATTTTAATGTGGAAAGATCATTTCATCCTTTTTTCTAAAAGACTAGAACCGAGATCAGTCTGTTGCGGAGGTGGGCGTTTTTTTGATTGTTTAAACAGAGGGCAAGACTTTTAAGGAATATTGGTAGGGACATCTTGTGGAAACCTTATACGTATACACTCTTTGTGTGTATGAAGGTGTGTCTGACAGTGTACTAGCACAACTTTTGAGGCAAGATCAAGTGGCTTCACAATCTTTCATCAAGCACTTGTTAAATTGCATCAATGTGCCAACTTAAAAGAAAGTCACTTTCAAGTTTTCTTGTATCAGTGATGATATTCCTCCTGTCATCTGGTGTGACAGTAGCTCGATCATTTGGCCAACTGCAGTGTTGTGCTTCTCATCCAACCCCCATCCCTGATTTTTTTTTTCTAATTTTCCTATCTAATATCCAGTGGTAATGGGAAGGGGATTGTGAAGGGGGATGCACTGAGGGATAAGGATGGGAGGATGAAGAGGCAAGAGCAGAAAGGAAGGAGTTGTGGAATTTCATGGTGCATAGCTGTGGTGTCGCCTTGCACAGCTGAAAAATGTATCAAACTGATCTCTCTTGTTACTGATACCCCCTTAATCGTAGGCCAGGAGACAGAGATTGCAGCCACGGGCCTTTAGTGAGGTCAGTCTTCCTCTCCATTTCCCCTTTCCCTCCTTATTCTTTCTTTCTCTCTTTCTTTCCCCATATTTGATCATTACTAATTGAAGGTGACATTGCAATGTGGACCCTGGGGGTGATCCTGGCATTTACCTGCCTCACCAACAAATCGGTGGCTAATTGAGATGGAACATGAGAACCTATACTTTCCACCCACCTAAATGTACCCTCCCAGATGTTGGTGACCCTTGACATAGATCCTAGAGTGTGATTGCATATCTTTGATGCCGATTTAAGTTATTACAATGCACATTTACAATGTTGACATGACACCAGTGCCTTTGGTCAGCCGCATTCCATGAGGTTAGGTATGTTTGAAATAACAGCAGAATAGTGTAAATTAAATGTACTACCTGGAGGCACATGTCCAAGAGATTACTAAGGTTGGCGTCTGGTTTCATGAGTATCTGTTAAAAGTATGAAAAAAATTCCAGTCCAAAGTTCATATTGAGTTCATACACTCAAACTGGAAACACTATCCCCATGTGCTGCTTAGTAAATAAATTCAATCATCAATCTGTCTGAACTTTGTAAAATGCAGTCATTTTTTCTTCAAAGTGTTCCTTTATTTTCATGTTTATAAATGTATGAGGTCAAGAGAAGAGCTTTTGCCTATTTTGAAGGAAATGTTTCAGTTAAAATTGAAAAGGCTGCTTTGTGCTTAACTTGCTGGAACATCTAACTCGATCTGAACGACCGAATGTCTGAAACAGAAATGACAACGATAAAAAACACAAAACACAGAGACAGGGGAGACAGGACAATCCAGCCAAGATGGACAATTGAGGTGGAGTTTTTACCTCATTGTCAAGTGTTGCCATTAGAAAAAAAGGATTGGCGCTTTCAGAAACATCTGCTAACAGTAAGAATCATACAATTTAAGAATTCAGGCCTTGAACTGTTGGAAACAGTTCCTGTAGCTGTCAGTGCTCGGTGACTGATTCTCTTCACTCTACAGTGGGAGTAGGTTACTTGTAATATTGGCTACATATGATTTTAAACCTTAATCCATCTGGATGAGAGTGCAAACTTCTGAGTTATGCCCTAAATAACTTTTGCCCTCACAAAATTCTTTTGTCACAGTGACTGTTGATTCACCTCAGCTGTAGAAGTGTAAATTCTTGGAAAGGTTAGCTGAGCCACTTTAAGTTGATGCTGATTCTCTGTGACATGCTGTAGTTTCTAGTAACCATTAGCCTGCAGACTTTTAATGTTGAATGAACATCCGAGTAATCTTTTTGCCCAGGAGTAAAAACAAATCAGACTTCTAAGTCTGATGGTTGAAAAGAACTTTATGAGACTTTATGATCCACCACACTTTATGATCCACCATCACTCATCCTAATCCTTTCTGTGCCCCTGTTCCATTATGTTACCTTTTTAAAAGGCCGCTCATGTACAGTGGTCTTTAATAATCTATCATTAGATCTATTGGTCTGATCCCAACCTGGCTCAAGAGAGTGATGGTCACCTGCAGAGAATGTTAAGATCTTCTTGTCAATAGCATATGTATAGAAGAGCAAGGCTGTTTTGAGACAAAGTAGACCCTTACCGCAATAAAAACAATTGGAGCTGACATCTTTAAAAAACAAAAAATGTAGGTTTGTGTCCTCATTGCAGTCAGAGTTTCATCTAGACGTTTATGAAGGAACAGAACTTTTAAGCCCATTAACCTCAGTACTCGTTGGTGTTCATGGTTCACCCATGCACCAATGTTTTCCTTCCTGATTGCATCATTAGGTCTTGTTGGTGACTGTGACTCATAAGATGCGCAGCTTGTCAGGAACAATACGTTGTTGCGTTAATACGATGCTTCTCTTTGGATATCCTTTGGGCTCTTCCTGGACCGGAAGGATGGTAGTTTGTGTTTGCACTGGCGTGTGAGTGCGAATGTGAAGGATGTGAGAGGAAACAGCTGGACCTACTTACACAAACACACACATTTACACCAAAACCACTCATCCACATGTAGAGATTTAATAATGAGCATGTGACAGTTCTATGATCTATGATCTTTGACCATCTCCCATGTTTCATGGGTTCATAGATTATGCTGAAAACATCATATGAATCTGCTTTTGGCAACATGTGATAGTAGGGACATTACACTTTTTTCCATATACTGTACATACTAAAACCATAGACACTGGGAAAATTGTAATTTCACGGTATTTGACACAGTGTCCCATAAGTCCACAATGTGTTTTAATGCAACTAGTTACAGTTGTGTAAGTGGGCAGTCTTCTTAAGAAATCATATGCAACTTTCATGATCCATGTACTGAATTGCAATCATTCTTCACAATTTCAACAGCACTATTGCAAAAAAGATCCTATAGACCTAATCCAGTTGCACCATTTAAAACACAGTATTAATTTCTACGATGTCCTCAGCTTTTAAAGGCACCGTTTGCCAGATTGACTGTTGCCTCTTGCTTTTATGTCCGACCAAAGAGAAACACACTGCAGTTTCCTTCAGATGCTTGAATAGATTTGTTACATAACAAACGAAAACAAAGACAGAGAGAAACAAGCATGAACAATAGTGAAAAGAGGAAAGGATGTAGAAATTGGTGAGATGGACAAAAGCAAAGGAGATGTAAGTGTATTGTAGAAATAAGTGGCCCTGTTCAGGTTCAATCTGCTTTGTTCTTTAGGGGTTCATGGACGTAAACTCTTGATGGAGTACGAGCCGAACATGTCTTTGATGTTGGCAATGAACTTTTCAAGATCACGAGCAGACACGAGCAATAGCTCACGGGTGCATGTGCACGGACGCCCTCTGAAACTCTGACACACTCGGTTTTAGCCAAAAGTAGTGACTTCTGGCTTCATGATGTGTCCCACTGCTGGACCCCACATCCTGACAGGAAGCTTGTCCTTCCTCCGCATACATTTGCCAGCCACAAAATAACAGTGATAAGGAGACAGAGATGGAAAAAGATGAACAGAGTTCATTACAAACCACAAAGGGGTGAAATGTTGCCTCAATTACACCAGAACAGACCACATGTTGATGTACTTACAATAATCACTGCCAGAGCTAATATTAGGTTAATGTCAATGTAAAGTAATAATTTAATACTATTTGATTAATATTTCTTATTGACAGTGCAAGTGAGTACCCCACAGAGCCTTTGCATTTCCCTGACATTATTGATGTCATCATCATCGGTTGCTGCCACTTTTCTTGTCATGATGGATACTTTGTGTGGATTTGTGTCACAACCCCTGAGGTTTGACCGGGCTGTCCCGGAAACATACATAGACTCGAGAGGCTCTCTTTTCCCTCTGTTCTGACAGCGCGTCATGGACTGGTCAGATGTGATAAAAGGGGTCAAAGCACAGCACAGTGACAGTGACACGCTGAGAACAACTCTGCTTGTTTCCTTTCCTGTTGTGGCAGAGGCGTGCTGAGATTTCCTTTTGAACCAACCAAGAACTCGTCAAAGCACCACTGGCCAAGTTCCAGTTTGAGGAGACCACCCATTTGGTCCACAGTCCACATTCGTCCATGCTGTAGTCCATCAAGTCTTCCTCAGTGAGAGGCTTTTAGGACTCAAACACCACTGTCTGTGTTTGGGTTTTATATGAACCAGTCTGTTATCGGAAATGTTTTTGCAAAATGATGCAGATTTTGCTCGATTGAAAAGTATCAGATTAACGTTTATTTTGAGTATGTCATTGTCATTTGCAGCATCACTACTGTTTTTAGTTATATTCTAATAGTTTTCATTTTGTGATTTTTTTTGTGATAAGTTTGTATTGATGACTTTGAATTGATACTATTAATGTTATCCATCCTGTTTTTTCAAAACAAATCAGTGAGCCAAGACACATTTTTGCACTGAGTGACATGTTACTTCATTCATTCATTCATCTTCTACCGCTTACTCCTGTTAAGGGTCGCGGGGGGGGCTGGAGCCGATCCCAGCTGACATCGGGCGAGAGGCAGGGTACACCCTGGACAGGTCGCCAGTCCATCGCAGGGCCAACACAGAATACATTAACAGACAAACAACCATTCACACTCACATGCACACCTAAGGACAATTTAGAGTGGCCAATTAACCTAACCCCCACAATGCATGTTTTTGGGCGGTGGGAGGAAGCCGGAGTACCCGGAGAGAACCCACGCAGACAACTCCACCACAGAGCCTTTGCATTTCCCTGACATTATTGATGTCATCATCATCGGTTGCTGCCACTTTTCTTGTCATGATGGATACTTTGTGTGGATTTGTGTCACAACCCCTGAGGTTTGACCGGGCTGTCCCGGAAACATACATAGACTCGAGAGGCTCTCTATTCCCTCTGTTCTGACAGCGTGTCATGGACTGGTCAGATGTGATAAAAGGGGTCAAAGCACAGCACAGTGACAGTGACTTGCTGAGAACAACTCTGCTTGTTTCCTTTCCTGTTGTGGCAGAGGCGTGCTGAGATTTCCTTTTGAACCAACCAAGAACTCGTCAAAGCACCACTGGCCAAGTTCCAGTTTGAGGAGACCACCCATTTGGTCCACAGTCCACATTCGTCCATGCTGTAGTCCATCAAGTCTTCCCCAGTGAGAGGCTTTTAGGACTCAAACACCACTGTCTGTGTTTGGGTTTTGTATGAACCAGTCTGTTATCGGAAATGTTTTTGCAAAATGATGCAGATTTTGCTCGATTGAAAAGTATCAGATTAACGTTTATTTTGAGTGTGTCATTGTCATTTGCAGCATCATTACTGTTTTTAGTTATATTCTAATAGTTTTCATTTTGTAATTTTTTTTGTGATAAGTTTGTATTGATGTCTTTGAATTGATACTATTAATGCTATCCATCCTGTTATTTCAAAACAAATCAGTGAGCCAAGACACATTTTTGCACTGAGTGAAATGTTACTTCACAATACATTAATATTACTAGTTTATTATGACCCACACACGCCATTGTATCATAATAACCCTGAGTTACTAAATGGAAAAACTAAACTGGTTGCTGTTCCCTTTGATGCTGCATTCCCTTGTTTCTGCTTTCAAAAGGTAGACAGTCTACGCCACAGTTATTATGGCAGAATCTTAAAGGAAAATATTTTCAACATAATTCATTGAATGCATGTTTGTTTGAAGGCAGCAATTTTCTCAGAAGCGATACACGTTGTAAAAGACAGAGGAATATGATAATAGTTCAAGTGGTGAGGCTTTTCATGAACTAACAAAACACTGAAATGCCAGGTTCCTTTTTAATGTGCGGATGTGGGCGTCTTCAACCTCGACTGACCTTGGAAGTTCCAAAGCTTCAATAGTGGGCCCTCACTTTGATATAAGTTGGTTTGTTCCTTTCGGGTTTCTGTAGCTGGACTGTGATTTAAAAGGCCTTTTGGTGGTTGGTGGGGGGTTGGTTGATGTGTGGTCGCTGTGTGTTCAGACTCTGCACTGTGTGGGGAAACAACATGAGGACCATGAGATACTGGTGGGATGAGATTGTTTCACAATTCCTCTGCCGTCTTGCGAAATCAAATCTTTTCGAGTGGCTAAACAAGCGAAACGGGGCCAGGAAGTTTGAGAACGAGTTAAAGGAGTTAAGCACGAGCATATGGTGAAAGTGTTTTTTCCGATGCTCGTGATCAGTTTCAGTGTCTCGGCTATGACAGCATGCATAAAATCAAACATATGCTGCTGTCGAATATAATCTAATATCCGTCATTGCTGCTTTCATCTTTGTTCTTACTTTCTATCCTTAATGTCTGTTTTTGACTCGGTGGTTCTGGTTTCTTCGGTTTTTTTTCTGATGGGGTGGGGTCACCACATGCACTGACTGTTTGTTTGGAGTTGTTATAGGAACCCCAGCATGTGACTGTGTGCTCATGCCCCATGTGTGTGTGTGTGTGTGTGTGTGCTGCCCCTGGGTTAGGTCTGCAGTTCTGCTTCATGCATAATGAGCTCATCCACACACACAGCCCCCGACATATCAAATCTGTCTGCTTCCTCAGATTGTGTAATGTGTAATGCAGTCCCTGAACACACGCCAGTACTCCAGCCGACGCCCCCTCAGTGTTGTGTCATCCCTGGACTACAGACCAGTCACATGGTCCCATTCATTTAGCAACAATAGTACAACTCCATCGGACAATGGGAGCAATGCATGATTGCTTAATAACTATAGTGAGTTTGTGTGGAAGTAGATGCATTTGAATAGTATTTTGTGTTAGATTTGTCTTGTGGACGGAGAAAAAAAGTTCCTGAACTGACAGTGAACCCTTGTTGTTACAAAGCAGTTGGTACCTCCATCTTGTCATCTGTTTAGCTGCGAATGTCAGATGTTGTGAAATGTTAAAATGTAAAATGCCTTGTAGCTTCGAAGTCAGGAGATGCAAGAAAACGTCTCCGGTAAGGAATGCTGTTTTCTCTGAGGCGAGAACTTCTGCTTCATTTCACAAAAATTACTGGAACTTCTAGTTTCCCCCAAAGCATCAGTATACACAGTTATTAAAGGCCCAATTATTGATCTGCCATGTGACTATGGCCTTCCATGCGAAGGCTGTTTTCGCTGTAAAAAAGGGGACATTCAGGCTCGGTGCCTCAGTGCATGCTTGAGAGGGTAGATCATTGGTGCTGCATTTAGTTCATCTGCTTGTTTGTTGTCACTAATGAGTTTTACAGCTTTTACATAGTTGTGATTGGTAAAGCACAGGAAAACAAGTCAGTTACAAATGAATCTCACCACAGATTCTATCAAACGCAGCTTTATAAAACTCCCTTCTGAAAGGCTGTTGCATCGAGTCATATGATTACACCCAACATGCATCAGCTCACACAGTGTTGCACAGACGTTCCCTGACGTTTGCTTTTCTTTTGTGGGGTAATTTGCCTCTGTGTCCTCACATGAATTCAGGCAAGGTGTGTGTCAACACTGATGCAGACTCAGGTTCAGTTTATTCAGTAACATACAAAACTAAACTTGTCATTCTAATATGATGATTCTGCTCTTAGTTGCATTGTGGCATAACCCATCTCTAGCTTTTGCCCCTGAGACTGCCAGTTCAAAAAATAACTCTGTCTGCTGGAAATCCAGGACAAGACTGTGTTCTCGTGCTCCACTGCAGGGAATCTGAATAAGCCACCGCAGCACAGTAATCTCTCAGTGGTTGACATAGATATAAAAGTGACATGACGTGACTGTCCGAAAATTGTCCTGGAGCTGAGATTTTGTGTCCTAGCCTGTGATTTGAATCACAAACAGGGACCATGCAAACCTTTGTCAAGTGATTTGAGTTTGTTGAAACCATCAGTGTGTAATGAACAAAGAGTCAACATAAGAGAATCCACATTTTTTCATCTCCCTCCATTATTGTACTGATGTCAGCGAGACGTTTAAGAACATGCCAGGTTATTTACCCTAAAGCTAATTCTGCACCACTCTGAAAATGATCCATTCCTGTGTCGGCTGCTGTGTGTTGAGCTGTGCTGTCCGACTCTGAAGCAGAGTCTGGCAGTGAGGACATACGGTAGCAGTTTGCAGCAGCAACACTCGGAAATGAATTGTTTTTGTTTGCGTGGTTGAAGCAACAGGGGCCAGTTAAGCTGCATCTATGGCTCTGTCATTACCGGCTACGATTACAGTGCAGTCAGTAGCCAAATGTTTGTGTGTGTGTGTGTGTGTGTGTGTATGTGTGTGTGCGCACATCAGCTTTTAATTCCTGTGCTTCAATAGGGTTTGTGTGCAAACTTTTTTTATGTTGTTAAATTTCTACTACATCAATGTTAATTTAGAGTCAATTAGTCATCAATTTAGTCAATTTCGTTTAGTTTTAGTAACAAATAGCATTCAAACAACAGTGTTTACCAGTTATTAAGTTGCTGTAAATGCAGTGCATCATATTGGTAGTGTAAGAACTATAATTTTCACAAATTGGACAAAATACTCATCTTATATTAATGACATTGATTGTCACACACTGGTACATGGCACTGACCACTGTGTTGTTGGGACACAAAGGGAAATGGGACACGCATACAATCAAAGACGTGCGACCACACACATTTCAACAGGTTTAAAGGTCACTGGACTCTTTCATGCTGTGCGCAAAGCAGCTTTCAGTGCTGTAGATAAAAGTAGGCAATCTCCGCCCTTCACGGCTTTGAATCCGAGGAATTGGACTGGATGTGAGGCTACAAAGCATTATCTTTGTCTCTGATGGTCTGTGTGAGTCGCTGTACTTTCATGTCAGCAGTTCCTTCAATAATCATGCACTGTAGAGGTAGTGATACAATAGACTTCTAGAGGTCTTACTAAATGAAAAGTAAAATCTCTTTCAAATGTAACTTCTGCTTTGAAGCTCTCAGGTGAGATTGGACGATCATCAACTGTACCAATCACATCGTCAGATCCTGTACCACTGTGAGCTGAAAAACAGACAGGGAATTCCCTTTAACATTCTGTTGTTAAATCTGTTCCCAGTGGATCCTTATAAATCTGACCGCAGCCGGTGAACCTAAACTACAGCACATTTCAATCTTTGTAGTTTCACCTCTGGAAACATTCCTCTGTTTTATTTTCTACTGTGCTTTTTCAGACTGTTTCTACACCATTAGTAGTATAAGTCTGAGAGTTTAGATTTAATACCTACTGAGCAAAAACATATAAAAACTGTAGTTACACCCAGAGGGGATGGCGCTATTGTAAACCTTTGTCTTCTTGAGTTTACTGAAGGTGTGTATGTCTGTAGTGAATGGGGAGGGGAACAGTGCATGCATGCATGTAAGATGTTATCTGATGTGCTGTGATTGCTGTGGGAGTGACAGCAGTGCACAGGCTGTGTTTAGTACAGTCCTGGGACCTTCACACACACATACATACACGCACAGTGTGCATATACAGTTGCCCAGCAGACAGTGACAGCATTGTTCCCAGTCAGTGCTCCAGGAAGTGAATCTGAGCGCGTCCCAGTGCGTTAAACATTAGCTGCACTTGAACATGGATTAGTGGCTACTTAGCTTCACTCCCATACGAGCGTTACACTGGACAGGCTGTTAAGCGCTGGATGACCTGCGGCGTGGCAGCTTTACGTTGAGTGGGTTTGCACGTCTGTGTGAATTTACATCTGTCCAGCAGGTGATGTGATTTTTCTTTCTGCCCCGCAAGGTCAAAGGTGATCAATGGTTTGAACATGACACTGTACAAGGGCCACTGCAGCGACAGTCATAAAAACTGATGATAAGTTCTCTGTTACTCATTAACATAAAAAACACATGTCTTTCTATAAGCTGCTGTTGTTACACGCTTCAGTGGTTGAAGAACTTCATTGTATTGCCCCCTCTAGATAAATGGGTCTGCTCAGTCACCAGGAGATGACAAACATCCCGAATGCATCACCATATTTTGGCATGATGTGTCCTGACAGGATGTGTTCAGTACCATTATGAGTGTCACCTGAATTGAGGTTTCGCTTTGAGACCAAATACACATAATGATAAAGGATAATGCAGAACAAGGAACAAAACTGACTTCAAGGAAGAAAATCTGCTTTGAGTTTTGGCTGTAGTTTTGGTTGTGAGAAAGACAATTGTAAGAACAGCTGAAAGGCTTTGAGTGAAGACATGCATTGGAAGTTGGAGCAATGTGTGTATGTGGGCAATGTCTTGTCTGTTGTGGTCCAGATTAGCACCAAAAAAAATCAAATCTACTTTTCTTTGGGTCGGCACACATTTATCTATTTAACTTGTTTACTACTTTTGCGATTTAAAGTATTTTGACCAGTTTTACGGCCCTGATACCATGCATGCCGGATCACGGACATGGCTTGTGAAGACTGTAAATGAATTTTTACCACAGATTAATGGTTTTATGCATGAAACTCTCGAATGGCAGTTGATCTCTACGCGTGGTTATTAGAAATATCTCTGCAGTTTGACTCATGATGCAAACAAGATGTCGAGTATAAACTGGCAAGCTGCTGCAAAGTGTTGCTTTGGTGGCTTTATACTGTCCTCCTGGGATCAACTTGACCTCTGTGTCATGTGGGAAAATGATGTTTGAAGCAAAAGTAGTCAAAACAACTTGTGAAGAAAATACTTCTCCAGTGTCAAAGGGTTTGCCTCAGAACCATTAACTGAATGAGTTTTATTTTCTTTAGAATTACCACATCTGTCAGTTTCCCACCATGGGGTCCCCACACCAGTCAGCAAGATTTTTTTCTCTTGTTTCTGTTCTTCAAGGCAAAAAAAGAAATCTCAGAATTCCCATTTATGAGCTTAAGTGTTTTTACATTCTTGAACAGTTAGCATCAGTGAACGTGCCTCCTCTCCCCTCTCCTGTAAGTGATCGCTGTTTGGTGGGAAACGCTGACAGAACGCTGATAGCCAGGCTTTGGCAGTAAATGGATACCAGCAGGTGTTTAGCTCAGTCGACGATCAGGTCTTCCTCTCAGTCGTGTTTTGCTTTTGTCCACAGCTTATCTCAGGGGTCAAGGAAGGGCTGACTTCAACAGGAATATGGGCTTACTTAAGAGCACTGTGGTGTGCAAAGGACTTATTCGTCATCGGACTTGATAACAGTTGTGTGGAGACAGTGGAGTATCAAGCACGCACTCGCCTGTCTGGCTTTTGTCTGACCTTGTCAATAACATTCCATATACAGTAAGTCAACATAAAGCCATAACAGTAATTTAGGTTTTCCACAGGCCCATGATTATGTTTTGTTCATAGATGATCCTTATGTTATTATTAGTGAGCCCCGACTGCTTGGACACTATCTTGAAACAGTCAGTGCTTTCGCCTTTGTGCTTGGTCCCAAGCAAAGATGCAGTTTAGTTAGTTACTCAGACTTATTAATGGTGAGCACATCCTCCAAATACCATCAAAACCATACCACTGTGATCAAGTGCAATATCCGAAACATAGGAGATGAAGTTTATTAAGAAAAGTAAAATGGGTCACAGCAGACCAACAAGGCACTGTGGCGCTACAGAGATTCTTTGGCCTGCAAATCATTTTCTCCAGATGTAAGGAAATGAACATGCTTGTTTGGTACAAATTCTGGCTAAATTTACATCACATCAATAAACATGAAATGAAACAATTGGAGATCCCACGAAAGCTGTGACTGGTCACAATCAGTTAAAAACAAATCAGCAATTGTGTAATTTCCAGTTATGTTCAGTTTTACATGCCAGATGCTGTATTGAACTGTGGTTGTATAAATCAGTCCAGATGGAGTGATCTGATTGGTCATTTGAATGGATTTGTTGTCTGTATGTGTTTAACCACAGACTTGTTCATAACAGCACATTAGCAGCAGGCAGTCAGGCGGAGACACAGGCCAGGCACAACATGGTGTCATCATCATACACGTACATCCTCTGGTTGGAGGCTATTGGAAGTGTCAGCAGTCAGTACTGTGCAGCAGTGGTGTGTGTAAGAGTGTGCAGATATGGTTTTATTACGAACCAGTTCACATGCATTTTATGATAACCCCATAATACAGAGTGAGAGTATTTTAATAAAATACGGCTGTTTTTGTCAGATGTGATTTTATGAGAGGCTTTTACATTTCATGCAGCAACTTGCACAACTCCAACTTATACTGATCGAACTAAAAAATGTATCCAAAAAAAAGACATGCTCAGCCACGAATACTCCAAAACACACAGAAATATTTTCATTACTCGTGAAGTGCTAATTATGTAATCTTTACCAGTGTAAATGTGTAGCCCCATAACTTAGCACAAGAATCTGCTGATTTGACCAATTAGTGCTTCTGTACATAGACTGGGGAAAAAAATGCTCTGTCAGCATTTTTGGTTGGAGCTGCAAACTCCACACTGGATGTATATTTTTGTTACACAGTGTGTTTCGCCACTTTTCCCACCTCTGGTCACTGCACATCTGCTGCACTGGAAGAACAATGTTCTCTTTATGACAGTATTGCAGACAATGCTCAGTATGAAATAAAGTCACCCCAGGCTAGTTCACATGGGAGGGTGTTCTAAACATTGGCTATATTGTAATTTCATAGACCAGCACTTTAACTAGTCCTCATTATTTTAATTTGTGGAGACGGCTCTGTTTTGCAGGGAAAGACATAAAGTTATGTGGCGACAGCAGAATAATGGATCTTGTTTGTTGGACCAAACCAGCTGCAGCGCCCTAGGCAATCCCTCCACTTACTGTATTACCTCCATATGCATGTGATACCAGTTAGAGGAGTCAGCCTGTTTTACATTGCCAGCAGCACCCAGATCATGCCTGTGGAATGTGTGTGTGTGTGTGTGTGTGTGTGTGTGTTTTTCTAGGAATGGGTCTTAATGTTTGTATGTGATGCCACAGCAGTGATGCATCAAAATACATGAAAGTAATTTGCTTTCTAGGACCTTAACATGAATATTTTCACAATGTTTATTAAGCAGTGGGAGGGACATCTATAGGCTGTAACCTGAAAAAAATATACTGTAAATATAAAACTTTACATAAGTTGGCAAGTTACAGTTACAGTTTAATATGATTAGATCATGACAAAGGTAATTTTTTTTAGTATATTTCTTAGCCCTGTAAGGATAATTATTAATCAGTTATTCATCCCCATGACATCCAAGTGGCACATTTATTTCCACCACTTGTCCGAACATGTATTGCACTTTGCTGAAGGCCGAACAGAAACAAGCACAAAACCTACACCGCCTTGTGGGTTTGTATATCAGAGGTCTGACTTAAACAGCCATACGAGTTGCAGGAGGAAATTCAGAGTCAGATCACACAAACCAGAGCAGGGCTGAGGTTGCTGTTTGGCAGATGTTCAGCGTCAGTGCAGATCATCAGATAGGATCAGCGTGGCCTCTGTAGCCACAAGTGAAAGTGTAACAACACTTTCACTTTATATATAAGAGCTCTATTACACAAGTGTTCAGAGTTTAAAAATTAATCTCAGCAAGAGCGGGAGCAGGTCGTACCACCACCAGTCGCTGCACTGCACAAGTATTGGTGAATGTAAAGTGCGTGAGTAAAAGTGAAAAGTCTTGGATTTGCTCTGTAGTGTGTTGGACTGTGTAGTATTTTGGTTTTGCGCCAGACATTCAACAATCACTGAGTTTTGCCTCAGGCAAGGCACTGAATCGTAAACAGCTGTTCAAGGGCCGACCCTGACCTCTGACCTGGGATGTGACCCGGGGTCGTTGAATTGTGACGTTTCCATTTTTAAAATAGTTCTGACAGTGTCCTCTGACTTTCAAGGCATCTGGTATTTCGGTTCACCTCCGAGCCAGATTACTTTGATTGTGAGGGGCCGTAGCTGCTGTGTGGCCAGGTTGTGTGCGGTTACACTGCTGCCAGCCAAACTCATAAACACTGACCTTTCAGTACAGTCGCCCGCAGGGGGCGGAGGGGTATTGGGGGGTGTGAATTAGTGGCATGAAGAGAGAAAAAGAGAGCGGAATGTGGGGGTGAGAGAGAGAGAGAGAGCAGAAAGTGAATGGATCAGAGAAGAAAAACGATACAAGGAAAAAAAAGAAGACGAGACAGAATGAGAGAGAGAGAGAGAGAGAGGGAGGGAGGGTTGGCATGGAGGAGGGGTGATTACTGTGTAAAGCTGAACTCTGATTGGTGTAGCAGCCTGTACGTGTGTGCTTGTTTTGAATATCTGTGTGTGTGTGTGTCTGTGTGTGTGTGTGTGTGTGGGCGGTGGATTAAGCCTCGGATCACGTGGTCCCTTTAGCTTCTTTAACACACAAACACACACCCTCATTCTCTGCACACACACACATACACACACACACATACCCTTACATACACTCCCAGCTGTTGATGCCTCTCTCCCTGATGAACTCCGGGCCAGTCGAGGAGCGGAGTCCACTGGAATCTGAGAGAATCTTCTGTCTGCTGGAAAATCTGGACGCACAAGTGGAGTGACTGGTTGTGTGCGATCGTTGCCGGGCTCTCACCTTGTCTCTTTCACATTCCGCTCGTCCTCTGCGTCTCTCTCTCTCTCTCTCTCTCGCTCTCTCTCTTTCTCTGGGACTCAGTGTGGGATTTCATTGCACGGACAGCGAGCGACAGAGGAAAACAGAGACATGTGTTTTGCCTCGGTTGCCTACTCTCACTGCCTGTTCTCTCACACTCACTGACCACGGAGGAAATACAAGGTCGGTGGGGCTCGGTTTGTTTGTGTATATGCTGGTTTGCTTGTGTCGTTGCTTGTTTGGACGTCTGAACACTGTTTGGGAGGTTGATCCCTCTGAATATAGTCCACAGAGTTTGTAAGGACACCAGGTCCCATTCATTGCTGCTCATAAAAATCCATGTATGTGTGGCCATCAGATGGCCGTCCCAGAGAGTGACTTGTAGATTTCGGGGATTTCCATGTTTGCATGCGCACTGCCTGCACTAATTACACGCTTGGCGGTAACAGTACAGTGAGTGTGAGCACCAGGGAAGATTAGCCCTGGCTATTATCTCTAACCTGTACAACTGCATGGGCTTTGTGCACAGGAAGAAACAAGTGAGCCCTCAGCGTCACTGCTGCAGCAAGAAGAACAAGCAAGACTATCAATATACATCATTATACAAGTTATGTCTGTAAAGAAAAAAAAAGTTGTGGAGTCGATAAATGAGCAGCAGACACAACATGGGCTCAGTGGAAGAAGGATTCAGGGAGACTTTATTGTGATTCACGTCACATGCTGGTGCAGGAGGTGGACCGAACGGCTTCATCTCACAATAAACCCTGTGGATCTATAAGCTCCTGAGCACTTGGCTCAGGTTTCACTGCTGGATCTGTCATGCAGTCGTGTTTAGACACGTACACACCTGCTCCTTTATATGTGCGCGCGTGTGTTTGTGTGTGCACATGCGTGATTTGCTTTCACAGGAGTTTATGTGTGGATTTGTCCATGTGCGCTCCCGCTGCCATTTACAGTGTGTATGGATATAATTAGCTCTCGTACAGAGTCTTTCCTGGTATTGTTGCCATTGGGGTTGAAACACAACCCAAAAGGCTCTCTGGCTATTTTTAGTGGTGGCAGCTCCAGCCACACTTTGAAGCATCCCCTCGGCAAGATACAGATATGAGGTGTGAGTAGGTGTGCGGCGGTCGGTGTTGGTTGATTGTTTATCTGCATCATTTGTGACTTTATTTAGTGTTTTATTTGTTGCACCTTTTGTTTTGAATGTAGGAGTTTGAGTGAAATCAAAGGTCAGAAAAAATGTCAGCGAGAAAGACTGAGAGGAAGGTCCTCACCGGACAGAGAGATGCAGCACCAGATACATGAGCGGAGATGGACGGTGGAGATTAGTTGAGGGTCATCAGATGGAGATGGAGGGTTGTGTGTTGCCTGAGCTCCTGGCTCTTATCCAGCTCCAAATGTCAGAGGACTGCTGAGGCACTATGGCTGATGACTCTGTCTGAGAGATATACTGCGAGCTCCCATAAACGAGTTGAAGGAGACGGACTAACCTTTATTAGAGGGTAATAAATGTCTCGCTTGATTTTCAAAGTCATTTAATATTCGTTTATGCTCTGAGTCACTGCACATCTCTCCACTGGAACATGAACATCACATGAAGTTTAAGTTTCAAACTAATTTACAACACACAGATGCTCAGGTTTGTCAATTGCATTAACACACACTGATTGATTATTGATTATTGGTTGATTATTCAACCAATAATCAAACAATCTTTAGCTGCCGTCCCTTTTGAAATACAGATTTAGTCTGAGCTCCTGCAATTTCTGTCTACTTTTGTATAAAATATTAAAGAGTCCCACAGAGTATTTGATGAATCTGTACCTTTCATGTAGCCACGGCCTGTTGTTGCCTGGAGGTTAAGGTCAGAGCAGATTGAGGCTGTGTGCCTGCGATGCTATTCATCAGTAACTCCTGGTAACCAGAAACACGTTCAGCAGCCTCTGGTTTACAGCGGTGATTGGTTTTATGGCTCTTTAAATAACTGTTTATAGATGAGAAAGTTTTCACGGACGACCTCCCTGCAGATAAAGGCAGCTTATGTCTGCAGAGCTGCGGAACATGGGGAGGAATGGGGGCGTCACTAAAGGTCACAGGGTGAGAGGTCGCAGTCACCTTGCCTCGGGCTGCGGTTGCAGTCTAGCGCTCCTCACTAAACACAGCGTGCCTCATTTATCAGCCACTGAATAATGGGGCTTAAATCAATTAGACCACAGCACAGTCCTGTCATGGCATTTCGTTAAAGGGCAGTTGTGTCTCCGATTTCAAATTGGTTGTTGAGCCCAGTCCCAACTTGTGGCTCTGTTGTGAGCATTTGAGTGTGTTTCTTCCAAGAGGCTGCTAAACAAATCATTAGTGAGCATGTGCTATGAGACATGAAATTTGAATTATAAACAAAGATGCAGGGGCAGCCCACCCCCATCACCCCACCAGACCCGGACGTTTTGGGGATGGGGCAATGATCTACTGACAGAGACAGAGGGGTGAGGGGGGGTCATGCTGGGGACTGCTGGAGTTGTGTGTCGTGTGAGAAAGCAGGGATTGGACGGTGTACTCTGACGCTTGAGGGAGGGCGTGTGACTTTATTTTAGTGAGGTCCAGCTGGCCGAGCAGAATTCCACCTATTCAGCATATTTACGGCATGGGAGTCAGCTGTCAGTCGCAGCGTCTCAGATGTGTGTTTTGATTTTATGCTCAAAAGTTCAGTCGCTTTTGAAGATTTTGTAGTTGTGTTGCATTTCGCAATACAACTTACAGTTCAGTTGCTATAACTTTGGTGTATCTCTTCCTGTTCTGTGTCGAACGTCGCAGTAAACAGAATCGTTCGGGGACACGGGAGGATGGATTCAATATCAGGTTACATAACTCTGCACTGAACAGCTGCCATCAATTAAAGAGGTTTTTTCTTTTTTTCAGGCTTTTATTCATTTCCACAGTATAAATCACAGTTTTAGTGGGGAGGGGGTCGGGGGTGCAGGTAGAGACCAAGAGGTTACATGTTTTCTCAGTAGTTTAAATGGATGTGTTGGCATTTTAATGTGCGAGCTTGTTTAATGTGTGAGTTTGTTTGTCTTCCTACTGCTATTTTAATTTTTTGCATCTCTGTGTCTTGCAAAGAAAAAAAACAATGGATGCAATAACAACGCTATTAATATCCAGGTTTAACAGACAAGTTTTATTCTGCAAAAACAAAAACGTTGCACAATATGGTGCATAAGTGTTCAGCCACTCAGAGAGATTGATTGTGTTTGTTTGGTCTGGGGATGTCTCCCATGTGCACTTATCAGTGACCTTTGACCCGGACGAGTAGCTTAGCAGCATGCGCTAAACCAAACCACCTCTCCAAACGGCTTGTTTCCCACCACAGCAGAAATGGATAAAAGAGGGGGAAGAGTCGATTCTGGCAGGAACCCCTAAATTTTCGTGCCGCCTGCTGTCACATGACTATTGAAAGCAGCAGGATCCTTTTCTGAAGTTCTTTCATGCTCTCTCGCATCCCTCAAAGAGACACCATCTGGTGGGGAGCCCATAAGTACCGCCTCCCCTTAGTACACCACCAGCTTATGGTCCGCTGTCACTGCGACCTCGCTGCAAAGCATCCCGGACAATGCAGTTTCACATGTGTGCGTGTCTTCCTCCGCTTTAGTAGTTTCGTGTTTATTTACTACACCAAGGTGTCTTCATGTTTGTTTCATACTTCATGTTCATACTTCATGTCTCAGGAAATTGAGAGTTTTCCCAGTGGCAAAACAAGATTTTGGTCTATAATAAAGATTCATTATTATATAAGGGAACGTTTATGCAGGCCTACAGTTTGATTGTAGGATATTGGTTCTTGTCTTGAAAAATGTTTGTTTCCCTGCCAGCTGACCTGTGAATGAACAGTGGGAGTAAACCACTCCATCAGAGCCAGGGCGTCTCCCGTCATCCTCCTCTGCTTTGCAGAGAGGTGTGTCACAGTGACCTGGCTATTGCCTTTGTGTAGTTGTTTCCGTATGAGTGTCCTACAGTGTGACACAGGTCGTGTATGGAACAATAGTGCAAAACCAGGACAATACACAATCTTGAGTATGCATCACACCCACCTCACAAAAAACACAAGCCCCCTTTTCCTTACTGCTCCATAGTACTGAATCTCTCTTCGTCTGCTCTGTTGCATTACTACTTGCTTGTTGAAATATTGAATTGTGTCTAGAATCTATTGTATAGTTGTAATGGTCACAGATTTTTTTTCCATTGGTGAAAGCTTAGGTTAATTAAATTGAAATGAAGCAACTTGAACAAAAAAATGTAAAAAAACATGTTGTACAACTCTTTTTACCCCATGCAAGCAAATCTGTTTTTCATCTTCACCACCATGTTTGAATCATTGCTCATAAAGTTTAGTGCTGTTCCCCACACTTCATTTTTCTGTGCTATAGCATGAAATATTAGAAAACATCTGAGCGTATGTTTTTTTTATGAGTGATACTAAGCTTTTGCTGCTTGCCTTTCAAAAGACATGATTTTTTTTACACTAACACATACCCCCTCTGGTTTTCTCTCTCTTAGGGGAGAGTCAGAGCAGCAGCCATAGAGCGAGCGAGCGAGTGAGGTGAAACAGGCATGAGTGCGGACAACCATCAGGGGGTGGTGACCACCCCTCCTCCATCTGGTGGAGGGACCAAGGAGCGCTACTTTGACCGGGTCAACGTCAGTGATCCTGAGTACATCAGGGCCAGGAACATGTCACCTGACCTCCGGCAGGACTTCAACGTTCTGGAGCAGAAGAAACGTGTCACACAGATACTACAGAGCCCCGTAAGTTAAAAAGCAAGTTGTGCAAATGTTGATTTATTGACTGTTACGTTGGTTGATGAAGAAGAAAGCATAAACACGTCACTGAACGGGGATTCCTCATTCTACACGTGTCTGCATCACTGCAAAGATGAAGATGAGTAAACATGTGTGTGATGATCCTGTCCAGGATGCTCACTGATTTTTAGGATGAACGGTTTCATCAAAATAATTGAGGGAAAAGTCTGTATCTTTCGCAAAAGTCACAAATCTATCTATCAAGACATAATGGAAACTTGACCTTTTCACCTTTGTGACAAATTGGGAAACCAGTTCCCATTTTCTCCTCATGTCGGTTATTATTCCCCAATCGAGCGATTTCTAAAAAAGCCACAGCAGTGAGTCCATCACGCGCGCTTCTGTATTTGTGCTTGTGTTTGTGTTGTGACACTGGCCACAGGATCTCAGCAGTCAGCAGCCTGCTAACACCCTAATGTATCTACCAGCTACCACACCCTTACTTACCCCAGGCTCACTGGCGGAACCCTCCAACTGACCTCCAGCCCTGCTGGGATCACACATAGGAATTATTTAGACCTTTGACTTACAGAAAGGATAATTCATCATAGATGATCTGAATGCAGTACAAAGATTGTGTATGTAACAGGGAGGAAGTCAAAGCTTAAGCATCACTTATTAAAACACAAAACACAACTTCCCTTAGGATCACATCAGTTGTCCTTGATTTTATGCTGTATTGAGTGTTGTTTTGTGATGTTGTAACATATTAAGTGGTAACACAGCTCAGTGTCATCATCACTCTCTGTTTTTCTTGCTGTGTGTTGTGTTTAAAACCCTGCAGAGTATTTACTCTGCACTATTTACGCAGGGCTGGTCTCTCACTGAAGTGCCCCTAACTGTTTACAATGGGATCTTACCATTAGGGAGGAAACGTTTCTGTGTGTCTTTTGTCAGTTTGAGTCACTCTGAAGTGACAAATCCACTTAATCCACTTAGTCCACAATAATATTTACAGTAAATTTAAGTAAGGGACAAGGCTTGATGCGTTTGAGGCTATGAATGTGATGAATGAACGCGTAAAGAAACACAAGTCCCTACTTGTGCGTGTGTGTGTGCTTGTGCGTGTGTGTGAGAGAGAGAGAGTGATTGATACTTGGTAGTGACTGCTCTGTGGTTTGGCCCTTACTTTTTTTTTAGCTTTAAATGTGATCCACATTCTGCACATGCCCAATGCGGTTTTCCTGGCACACATGTTTAGTGGCAGATGTCTGGAATGGCAGGAGCATGGTGCTGCTGCTGATGCAGGAGGTTTCCACATGGTTCTTGGTGTGTGTGTGTGCGTGCATGTGTGTGTGTGTGAAGGGAGAGAGATTTAGGACCACAAGTACAGTTAGGGGTGAGTAAATGAATGGCTACATTTGAGGGCCGTGCTGTATGCAGACTGCAGGGCACTGCTGGGCCGCCGTGGAGCGTCTGGGCCCCGACCATCACTGGGATGTTTTGTGGTGTGTCTGACACAGGTGGCCACAGTTTGTCCTTATCACTGGCATTTCAGCATGTTGACAGGAAGCAGAGGAGGCAGCCGGTGTGTGGGAGCTGTCTGTCGCTCACGTTTCCTGCAGCCTGACTGTTTTAGTGTCTTTCAGCTCATCCTTTGGGTTTGTACTGTGCAACTTTTTCAGTTTGGGTTCAGTGTGAAGGGCGTCATCATCAGTGCTGCAGTTTAAAACCCCACTGAGCGCCACAGATTCAAGACAGTCACAGGAAGCAGAGATCAATACTGGACAGAGCCAAAAGAACAATGGCGTTGATCTGGATGGGTGTTTACAGTTAATTCTGCTCCAATCAGAAAACTCCAGCAATTAAGTACATTTGGGTGTTTTATAAGTGTGTGTGTGTGCATATATGTATATATATATATATATATATATCCCCCCCAGCACAATGCCTTTGATTTGAACTCAGTAATGCTGTTTTGTTATGACCTGTGGTCAGATGGCATAGGTTACCAAGCACTATTATTTACCTCTGCATCACATCTGCCCTTTGCCCTGCCTGTGTTTTATTTGCCTTCCTGCAGTGTCAAGTATGTTATTCTCACTTAATGTGGTTCTGAACTTGTGCCAAGCAGCTCTAGGTCAGTGGTAACAGGTGGCTCCCTGGAGGCTGCAGGTTGTTTGCAGCTCTCACATCGGGCCTGTTGGCCAAACAACTCTATTTCTCTCATATTCACATCGGGGCTCTCAAGTTTTGAATGCAGGCAAAAGTGACAGCCCCAGGTCCAGTCATTTTCAGGGTCCTATTAGGGGGCATTGTCCTGTCCAGAGACAAGCTGTTTCGGGTTGAGGTTTTGTTCAGACCGACCATTGAAAAATACCCTCCTAGCATCAGCATTTGAATGAGGAAGCACCAAAACCAAGGATCTTTGGTTGGTCGTTGCGTTATTGACTTACCCAGATACAATGGTGCTTCTGATTGACTATTGACTGTGTGGCCCGCCCCTTTCCTTGTTTTGATTGACTGGTAAGTGGCACGCTCGACTTAAGGGAGACGTGCTTGTTTCCTGCCGTTTCCATAGCAATAACGGGGCCCCAGAGAAACTTATATTGTTTGTTTTTCAGCATGAGAAATACAATGTGTGGCGGGAGTGCGTGGCAAAAGAGCGAAAAGAGTGACTGACTGAGTGACTCACGCTCAATGCGTGAGACTTGAGAGCCCCGTCACCTGCAGCAACAACAATAAAGAGCATGTGGGCAGCGTCGTTAAAATCTGGGAAAACAAACCAGAATGATTTGCATGGCTGTGGAGAGTGAGAGAATGATTTGGGTAATCGAATCCTCTGAGAGAATTCATGTGTGGAAAATGAATGCATGAGTCAATATTTTCAAAACAAGAGCAGATAGAAATCCCATTTAGCAACACCTATTATTAGTAGAATAATTAGTCCTGACAGTGTTCTCTGAATAAAAGGCCTTTATTACCTACTGGATATGGACATGTGAGCCCCCCCCCATTTCTCCCCCTTCATTCCCATTTCTTCTCCATCACTCTCACTCTGTTGCCCCCATTTTTGACCACATGCAACAAAAACAACAACAACAGCGTGCGTGTCACCAACCGGATGTCCACGCATGTGACTCCCTCCCTCCCCCTCCCTCTCTGTTTGTTTTGATTCCACTGTTATGGGCCTAGCGGCGGCTCTAGATTACATGGTTTCATAGCGCTCAGATGGCAGGTTGTATTTAAAGTGGGACCAATATAGATCAGACGGGACTGAATCAGCTCAGCTGACTTCGTCCACTGGCCCCATTCAGGCAGCTGTGTTTACCTTCAGAATTCAAAGGCGCCAGCTGAACGGTGAAGGAGAAAGGGAAAGGAGGGGCGTGCAAGGCAATTATCATGGCTGCTCTTAACTATGTTATCCTTTTTTTTTTCTTTTTTAAGACCCTGAGGGCTAATTTGATAAACCCTTAGTGTTTAAACTCACTCTAGAAACTCTTCAGTACCACTTCCTTCCCTCTCCGTGCAACATCTGCAGCATCTGCATCCTTGGAGAAAAGGCACAGAGAGTTTATGCAGAGCGGGGAAACTGTGCAGGCAGAGTTGGGAACCAGTTTCCCAAATGACACGCACTGAGGTTAGACGGGGGAATCGATTGTCCTGGCTAACGTGCAGGCAGGCACTCTCCATTGTAACACTGTCACGTGGGCTGCTTGAAAGAGGAGCATTGTGCTGACATAAGTGGGCAGGCTGTGTCTGAAATTACAGGCCTCACCTGGTTTGTTTTTGTCTGCTAGGACGCGCACGTATTTGCGTTTCAGCCCTCTGTCACACCATGTTTGAAGAGGACTCATTCAGACGCCAGCGCCAAGTTTCCCCTTATTTTGCCAGTTGAAATGAACTGAATGAAATCCATCACCAAGCGTCCTTAAAATGCAGGTCACCGCGTTCTTTCAGGTGAACTGCGGCGCGGTGTTGCATGGCCGAGGAGACAATCCCAACCTCCTGCAGGAAGTGACCTCAAAACAAATATCACGGGGACAAGAAAACAGACGATGCCATTTGATATCTAGAAGCGAAAGCCAAGTTTACCTTTGATAAACAGATGAGTTCCTGGATTACATGATCTGTGTTTATAAGTCTTTGTGTAGCATTTGCACCAAAACACAACACAATTTTGAAATGTTAATTGAACGCTGCTGTAGTGAGTAAAAATAAACCACAGTAGTGCAGCTTCACGCATGTGCATGTGCATGTGTGTTGTTGTGATGTCATGCTGAAACCATCCGGACCAACATGCCTTTGATCAGGCCAAAGGACCAGATGTGTCGCATCGGCCCTGTTACAGCGGAACCATAAAAAAAGTCCTGTCTTCCTTTCTCACAGGATGATGTGCAACAGTTTTACATGTCACCGGAGTCTGCAACAATAGCTGCACCAGAAACAAGGGGACTGCAACAAAAGTAACTTCTCCTGAAGTCTGATGACACAAGTTCTTGGAAAACTAGAAACTTCCTGTTATAGTCGGAGGGCGAGAAACGCTTCTATTGTCCCTCAGAGAATGAGAAAGTCTTTTCATTCACCGTCCACCAGGGAGTTAATTGGGGTTGTAATACTCTCATCAAGAGTTGTCCCTTATTTAGATTGACTCCTCCAGCAAAGACACTGGACCATCTCCAGTCTGCAGGTCAAATTAATACCCTCGGTCCTGCCACAGTTATGTTCTGAGAGATTAGCTTTTAGATTAGCCCTCTGCTAAGTGGAGAGGCCTGCTTAACCTGGTTGTCAGTGATGTTCATCAGACAGGGCGAATGCCATTTGTGTTCATTGTCATTCCAGAAATGATTGCGCTGTAACTGTAACAATGTCGAGTCAATTTTTTTTGTCAGCAGACTTCCTGTCTTCGGGCTGAAGTGGGCGTGTGTCGCGACAATAAAATAGAAGCAGGTGCACTACAGCAGCTAAAAAAACGACTCGACTAATGATGATATTTTTATTGCTGCAGATGTGGGGGGTTTGCCTCAGTATGAATGATATGAATCATTTTAGGCCCAGGATTCATTTGTTTAGATGATGGGAATCAAATCCCTGCTGTCATAATCTTCTTGGAAACACACACACACACAGACAGCAGATGTCTGCGTTCTGTGTGTGTGTTGTTATGACCATGTGCTCTTTTTTTAATAGGCGTCACTTCAGAGGTTGTGAAATGACATTGGCGGTTGATGCAGGTTAAAAAGTACCATCTGATAGGATACTGGCTTGTGTCCTATCAACCATGTGTCCATGCACCATGGTTCCATTAAACGGTGCCTCTGACGCACACATCATATCCAAAACAACAGCGACAGCTTAAAAAGGAAATAAAACAGGAACACTGAGCCACCACTGTCAGACGTCCACAACAGGCCAGTTTCCAGAGCGACGTTGCCATCAGGGATGAAGGAATGTCTGGCCCGGGGTTCAGATCCAGCAGTGCTGCAGGACTGTTTGTGTCCTGTCATGGGGTTGGTGGGTTGTTGTTGCTCCAGTTTTAACAAAACACCCTCACATGGGCCCAAAACCAAAGGCCCCACATTCATTTGGGTAACAGATGGACTGGCCCATTGGGTCGCCTGGGGTGGGGGTGGCGGGGCGGGGGGCACGGAGAGCAGAGACAGCAGAGACAAGGGGAAGTTTAGTGTCAGAGATGCTTTTGTGCACAGACACAGCTCTGGTGGGAATGTTGACTGTTACATAAGCAAAGGGAGGAATATTCATTGTTGCCCCGTTAGAAAGAAATTGTCACATGGCAACAGATGTTTGCTGTGATGCTGTGTTTGTTATTAAAAAAGCCATGGATTAAACTGGCTTTATAAACAGACATAAAAAAAAATAACTGCAATTATTTGTGGTGTGCAAACATGGACTCACGTCAGGTATTTGCATATACTGTAGATTTTAGCTTTATTTTGAAATGCTACTATCATAACACAACAGCAACACAAAGGATCAAAGTAGTGGTGACGCACCTGTGGCTCAGGTGTGAAAATGCCATTAACAAAGCACAATCAGATCATACTCATTTTTCTCTCCTGTCATTGTCAAATAAATATATACCCCCCAGCCCCACCCCCAAAAAACGTTATACTTTCATGACCTGTAACGTAGATCCATCCATGCGTTGTATAGAGAATATACATTTCAGTTTGGGTCTGCATGTTGACAATCCAGCGTCCTGGTCACAGCTTTAATTACATGAGCCTGTAGAGCGAGGTGAGTGCGCACAACCCTGAGGGGTAAACAACCTTATTAAGATGATCAGCAGCCGTACGTATAGTATAACGGCCTGTTTAACTGGAGCTGTGTGAATATAACAGCCTGTGACTGCTGCTTCAACATGTGATTAATGAGCTGTAACACAATGACGAGCATTGCGCTGGAGGGAAACCTTTAAATCACTCAGTGCTTGATATGACATCATGCATCCGGCTGTGTTTGTGTATCTGGTCGCACACAGGACATGTTAGTATGCAGTGTATTGTACCTGAGGATTAGCCACACACTGTCTGCCAGTCACTTTAAGCAGCCAATCGTGATTGCAGGCTGTTTGGACAACCAGTCCTGACTCAGCTTCTTGTGCCCAGCCTCCTATAGGCAGATACACACTGACACGCACGGAGCATGTGTAGATGTGTCACTAACACATATTCTTATTCTTCTTATTCTTCTTCTTTATTCCCACACTTCCTGTCTCTAGAAATGTCCCCATGTCGTTTTACACTGTATTTTTCCTCACCATTAATCTGCTGCTCTCTTCACTCCTCTATTCTTATGTCTCACCATGATCCCTCTGTTTTTTTTATTTCTCTAAGTTTGACGACAGCTCTAGTTGGCGGATGTGTCTGAAGCTAAATGATGTTTTTTTCTGTTGGAGCGGCACAAAGCTTGACATAGACACTGGTCACATACTTTATATATCATAAAATACTCATGTATATAGAATTTTTTCAAAAATTGCTTTTTTGGATAAATTGAGGTAAATCAGAGCCTTATTTTTCTGATTTTTGACCAGATGGACGATTTTGCTGCGTTGTCTTGTCAGTGTATCATGTCATTTTCTCTCTCTCATCTCGTTCTCTCTTTTTTTTTCTACTCCCAGGCCTTCAAGGAGGAGTTGGAAAGCCTGATCCAGGAGCAGCAGAGAAAGGGAAACAACCCCACCGGCCTGCTGGCCCTCAGACAGATCGCTGACTTTATCATGGCCAGCTCCGTTGCTGGTTTCAGCACCTCCCCCCTCAGTGAGTGCACACACTGCTGCCTGCCGCTGCCCCGGGCAACCAGCATTCAGCCGACCGTGCCACCATCGCCCAGCCTGCACACATTTTGTTCTGCAACCAAAAATTCAAACAAATAACATCCATATGCAAACATGAGCTTTGTGCACTTAAGGGCACAAATACCCTAAGAAGATCCAAATCCAGACTCCGGAAGAGTCGCGCATTTTTCTCCAGGTTTTGATCCTTTGTGAGTCGTGTCCAGGACTGCACATGTGAAGTCTGCTTCCAATCAGAGCACTGGAATGCACGACGAATGCTAAATTACACGTCAGATGCAATGTAGTAGTCCGCTCCAGCTTTTCCTTGAAATAGTTTCATAATGAGTAAGTCAGGGGTGATGTAGCAGTGATGTAAACACATTTTCCCGTAATGGAGCCTCATTGAAGAACATGTCAGTGTGTAAATAGTCATTTGTTTATTATGGAAACGTTAGATGTAAAAATGAAGATGATGGACAGCGGCGTGTTAAGAATATGTCAGATCATTTTTGTGTGATTCATTTTTGCTTCTCATTTTATTTAACTATATTCCCTTTCTTCTTGTTTATCTTTTTTCTCAGGCCTGGGGATGGTCACACCAATCAACGACTTGTACGGAATGGAATCCACCACGATGGTGAAAGGCGAGAAGCATACGCGCTGTAAACTGGCCAGCCTCTACAGACTGGTGGACCTGTTCAGCTGGGCCCACTTCACCCACTCTTACATCACAGTATGCTATCACAGGAGTGAAATGTGCTGACAGCGGACATTATTCTTAAATCTGTTTTATCACAGTAGTAATTTGCCATTTTCCTTCCCAAGGCTCGAGTCAGTAAAGAACAAGACCACATCCTGATCATCCCCAGAGGTCTGTCATTTGCTGAGGCATCTGCAGCCAACCTGGTAAGAAACGGCGACAGCTGTGAACTAAAATACTCATCCTTTAAATAAAAGCAGCGTTAGTTCAGCGGTCTAACACTTACATCAGTAACATTCATCTTAACTGGTATTTAAAAGTCATCCAAAGTCATGATGCATTAAATAAAGTCATATCAATTCAAGTTGACTTTTGTATGATATGTGAAATGTTTTATTTCGTTATTTTTATTTAATATATATTGTAAACCTTTAAATCTTCAGTGATCATTCAGTTAAACTAACACAAATATGGCAGGTTGTCCTTGTCTGTGTGTGTTTGCCTGCAGCACTCAGCGTATTTAGGTTTTGGCCTTCAGTGGACACAGCTTGTGCTTTTCCACTTTGCTTAATCAGCCATTTAGTCACTTCAGTGTACTTCCTTGAATTGTATACAATGGAAAAATAGTAGATAAACCGCATTTTAGTGTTTTGGTCGACATCCCCCTTTCGCCCCTCTCCCTGTCTCTGTCTATGTCTCTGTGTATGTGTGTGTGTGCGCGCACGTGTTTGCCATGTTCAGCGTCTGACTCTGACTCTCTCATTGACATGAGTCAGATTATAGTGTCCTCTCTACCTGCTGCTTTCCGTCACGAGTCAGCAGATATTGTGGGTGCTTCCGGTTGCTCGTGCCTCTTCTTTTAGTTCAGAAAGCGCACATGTTGTCACAGTACGGGGCTCGCCGCTTAATAATCTGTTTGCAGCCTCACTTCCTGCAGCCTCTCATTTGAACTCCCTCTAATTCCATTTCTAAACCTGTCTGTTTGTCTGTGTTTGTCTGTTTGTCTTCTTTCCTCTCCTGCGCGCTCTGGTTTCCATTTCCGCTCATTGTCCAAGAAGCCAACATTACAGAAATGAATTACGGCTTATCAATTTCAGCATTAAGAGTGACATATTTGTGCAGTGAATAATGATGATGTATGGTTATGAGGTGAATGGGTTTGTTTCCATCGACAGCACTGTAACTACAGTTTGTCAACACACAGTGGTCTCTATCGGTTGTTACCATATTTAAAACAATTCCTGTATGATACGTGTAATCAGAACTAGAGACAACACTAAAGGAAACTTGCCCTGCAGTAATAAATTCTTTGAATGATCGTGTTTCTTGCAGACATGGTTTTGTTAGATTTTTACGAATCTGACAAACGGAGCCACTTATCTCCCATAATAAAACCTTTAGTGTTCTATGAAATTACATAACAGCTGTGTACATGAATGACACTTTAATCATATCCTCTGTCATATTTTCTCATATAAGTCTGTTTGCTTTTTTCTACTTCTGTCCCTCTTTGTCTTCAACACCTGTGCAAACACACACACACACACACACACACACACTTACGTGTGCAGTAGTGCTGCAGGTGCTGGCTGAGTGGATGGATGTATTACTGTAAGCATTACTGCTGACAGACACATTTCACTCTGTGACCTTCCAGAGGTGTTGGCAGACAGAGATATGAAATGAAACTCGGCTGAAGTGCAGGTAGTAACCTGCCTTCTGCAGCCACCTGGTGACAAACGCTCATCCAACTCTTCACTAATACCACATATACTTCTTAGATTATTATTTTTTATATGTTTTTCACTGTGTATTTAGCCTTTTAAAATTAAACAACAAATCTGTCTGAGACTGTCAGTGAAAGGTGAAAGATAAAAGAACCTACTTTGGTTGCAGTGATACATATGCAATAGAATGGAATAGCTTTATTGTCATCCATCCATCCATCCATCCATCCATCCATCCATCCATCCATCCATCCGGACCTGGGCCACAAACATATTGTTGCTGTTGTCTGTGGGAACACAAAACAGCGTAACTGAGAGCAGACAGAGTAACATCATGTTGATCTCTCAGATTTTGAAGTTCCTCTCTCTCCTCCTATCTCTAACATTGTTATTAACCCCGGCAGCCCTTATCGTTACACAGCTTAATATTGGAGTGCGTGTGTGGAGAAGCAAGCAGATTGACGAAGAGGAATTTGTGGTTCCAGTGTTCGGGGTTGAGTCGGGGTCAGCTAGGTGGAGGCTCACGCAGCAGAGAAAGCGCAGTTGTCTTTGGTCAGTTTCCATCTGCCTCTCCCTCTCTGTGCCTGTGTGTAAAGCCCGGAGGTCACGCTGGGGTCATTTGAGTTCACAGTTTTGGGCCATCTCAGTGCGTTTGGTCCTTTGTGTTTAGTTTGGTGTCCTTTCAGACTGTCATAGCTCTGAACAGTAATGACAGAGTGACATTCCATCATTGTTGATGTGTTTTTTTAAAATCTCTTATCACATCAACGATGTCAAACCGTGTCATATTTCAGATTCTTTCCTCTTTATATTTAGACGTGTTATGTTTATCAGCGGGGGCTCTCAGTGGGGGGCTGTTTGATTGACAGCGTGCCACACAGCATTTGAAGGACATTTCAGGGGGTGAACTAATAGACTGTAATAGACAGTGTGATGTAACCCAATCAATGTTCAATCGTCTGTCAGCCCGCTTTGACAAAGATGGCGGCATTTGGTTACGCTTGGCTGGTGCCATTCACTTTCATCCGGTGGGTGAATGATCAATAGACAGTCATTTATCCAAACAGACTGTTAAAAGCCAGCACAGCGCAGCACTGAGGACAGCATGTCTCAGGACTTTCAGCCGGAGTTGACCCAGATATCAACCACGACCACTGAGCTGCAGCCAGCTGTTTCCTTAAATCCAATTTTTTTGTTCACCAAAAATGAAACCAATTTGTAATGAATATGGGTACAACTTGACGAATAATGAGACCAAATAAGCAATTAATAATAATATATGATAAAATTCAATATAATAGCTCCCCAGGATTCCCCATATTTGACCCAATAAATCCAGTGTGGTTTTCTGGTTCCCTGTCTCATATGTTTAGTGGGAAGGAGGGTGGTGAGGGAATCGGGTCAAACACTCCCTGGTACATCATCTGCTCTAAAAGTTCCTGCTGGAACACAGCTTGTCTCAAACAGCAGAAATGTAGCAAGTAAAAAAAGAAAGTTTATATTTTCCAGGCTGAGGCTGAACTTGGTGTATTTCATCGCCTCGCACTATGTGATGGATGCACTCTCCTGCTGTGATAGTGCAGACTTCATATTGTGAAAGCGAAATGTAAACTGGTTGGTTCTGGTTTGTATCACACAACATGTGGATATCATGATGGCGGTTTTGTATGATGTCCACGGGTTGTGTGTTTGTTATTTGGTTTTGTTGTTGGTTGCTTGAGGTTTTATGCCTCAGTCTCTGTACAGTTATGTGTATTTATCACTTTTGCTGAGCTTTTTCTGTGGTTGTTTAACTTTTCTTGTTTTTTTTTTCTACCTCTTCTCTCCTGCCATTTAATTGAATAACTGCTAATGAAGTTGTCATAGTGAAGGACGTCCATTCTCTGACTCGGTTGACTCTATTGTTTCCTGGTTCATGTCCTGGAGGGTGAAGATCTCTGATAAGATCGTCACACACAATGATGTTTGGGATTGATTTACCGGTAGTTAATATTGGAAGGTTGTCAATGTGTCTGGTTGTGTCTGAGAAGGTGGATCTGGTTTTGTGTTGATCCATTAGTTTCCTGACAGATTGGATGACACTGATCTGAGCTTGGATACGTTAACAGTGCAGTGTCCATCCAACCCCCCCCCCCCCCCCCCCCCCCCCTGAGAGCCCTCTGACTGATGCTGCTGTCAGGCTTTTAATAAACCTGTTTGGCTGATGCGTTCACTGACTTTGCCTCGGCTCCTCGTCTCCCCAGGTGAAAGTCAACATCATTGGCGACGTGATCGAGCAGGGATCCACTAACCTGCGGATCGACCCTGCAGGTTTCAGCCCCCACGCTGCCATCTACTCCATGCGTCCAGACATCCGCTGCATCATACATGTGCACACTCGTGCTACAGCTGCTGTAAGTTGCTTTACACCAGAAAGTCTGAACTCTGCCTCTTATTCCTCGTACGACTTGACTTGACTGTTCACCTTTCTGCTGACTTAGGTGTCGTCTATGAAGTGTGGCATCCTGCCCATTTCTCAGGAGGCGCTGCTCTTGGGTGACATCGCCTACTACAACTACCAGGGCAGCTTGGACGACCAGGACGAGCGCAGGGACCTGCAGAAGGCTCTGGGGCCGACAGCGAAGGTGAGATTGCAGACAAAAACAAGCGCTGAGCGAGGTCGTCCTGCTCATCATCCTCTAGCTACACATCAAGACTTGGTGGATTTAGGTTATTCACTTTGGTGTCAGCTTTTAAATAAGAAGTTTGTTAGTTTAACCAGTCATTAAAAAAAAGTATATCCAGGAAATGGTTATGTTTTTATCTTGTCCTTGTAGTCAAGAGAAAACAATGATCTAATCGTCAGGGTGTGGTGTATGGTGAATAGCCAGAAGCAGCATGACAGACAAACCGGCGCATCCTGTTAAAATGACTGCTGTGTTTGAGTAACACTGCCTTTTCTAAATTAAGCTGCCAGGGTATTTAAGGGAATTGACGCTCTGTTGCCAGGTCGTCAACGAAACGTCCAACCCTCGCTGATAAAAGAAAGAAAAAGAACTATTGTTGGTTAATTATTAAAGGCTTGTTGTACAAACTGACCTCTCACACTTTGACCCGACTTCCTTTCTTTTGTGTGTGTGTGCGCGCACCTTTGTGTGTTCACGTTTGTGTGTTCGGCAGGTTTTGGTGTTGAGGAATCATGGCGTGGTCGCTCTTGGAGAAACAATCGAAGAGGCCTTTCATTACATCTACAGCGTCCAGTATGCGTGTGAAATACAGGTATACACACATACACACACGCACACGCCACCTTACTGCTGCTGTTTCTGACACCCAGCACATTCCAACACTTCTCAGTTTCCCTGATCCAAATATGAACTAGCCCAGCTTCCCAAATCTAATCTCTCCACAGGCACTGTCACATTTACCCACTCTGACCTGTCATAATCTCCTGCCATGTAAACACACTCTCATAACGGTCTGTTATAAGGCTGATGAAGGGAGCGACAGAAAGGAGAAATTAAGACTGGTTATATATCTATAATTATTAGTGGCTGTGAATGTGTAACATTCATGGTCCATACATGGTGTTGAAAAATCAGACATTCATATAAATCCATATTGAGGCAGCTGCACCTGAACACGATGTGCTGCAGTCATACTGTAATTTAGTGTATGAATGAAGCTACACTTTGTTTGTAGCAGCAGATGTTTATTATCAGGTTCTATATATGTAGTCAAAGCTTTGAGCAATCTCATTACATTTCATCTCTTCAAGTTAGCCTGAGATGTCTCTGATGCTTCACTGTTGGATCCCTGTGCGTCTTTGTGTTCACTTGTCGATGTGGGGGCTTTTAGAGATGTGGATGTGCCCCCCACTGTAACAGGCAAACCAAATCTCTTGATTGAAATCTCCCCCGTCAAGCAAAGGAAAACATTAATCCACCCATGCAAAGCCCAGCTTAATTTCTATAAATACATCGCCCAACCGTGTGTGTCACATGCAATACACTGTATATTCCCTGGTGCTGTGGCGGACTGAGATTTAAGGGTAACTTGTTTTGGTTCTGCAACATTACATCTTTATTGACATGCTTTATGGTCTGTTCCTGCTTGTTGTGTGTCTCCATCTTGTTTTGCCAGCAGTCTGTAGTAGACTCACATGCTTGTCCCACTGTCCTCACTTTGTGGGTTTAGGTCAACGCGATCTCATGTGCTGGCAGCTTGGACAACCTGATCATACTGGAGGCGGAAAAGTACAAATCCAGGGTGTATGACATAGGCTCGGCAGGCGATATAAACATGGCCAGCCAGTACAAGTGGAAACGTGGGGAGCTGGAGTTTGAGTCTCTGATGAGGATGCTGGATAACCTGGTGAGTCAGCAGACGTGAAAGTGGTAGAGTGTGTGTTAGAAAGTCTCGGGCTCATAAATATCTTGACATCAATGTTCCCTCTAAGCTGCGCGCCTGCGCAATCGCGCACTGCTTGCACATTCTCAGCGCACAAGAAAATCTATGCCGCGCATAAAATAAAATTCAACATAAACGTATTAATTAATATCTAATATTAGACCTAATCTAATCTAATTAATTAGACCAATAATGTTGTTTTCTGCACCATTTTGCAACGTAACTCAGTGAGTGACAGGTGTCCACCCAATGATACGATACAGTTCACTTCCGCTAGGCAGCCAATCACAGCCTTGACAGTGCTTGTCTATCTGCCCTGCCCATACGCGCCGTGCAGGCTAGCTAGCTAACAACAACCCTTACCATGGCGAAACGAACGGGCAGCGACACATCCACTCACCAAGCTAAAGTAAAAAAGAAATGCGGTTCTTTTAAGGTGGAATAGCTGTCAGAGAATGTGCAAATAGAAGAACAAGCGGTGAAACTGGGTCCGATTTTTTTCTTTTCTTTTCTCACATATAACATACTACACATCTCATGAACAAGATTGTTGTCTTTTTCATTTTAAGTGGGCAAAATTACTTTTAGTAAAAGTAAACTAATGTAAATTGCTGCTGTAATTTGATTCTTTTAATAAGCCATGTAACTTGCTATGATCCAAGGTTTTGAACAGGTGTAATACTGGTGTGTGGCCACAGCGTGCGCATCTGATGTTGCTCACAGTGGTCCTCGGTGTGCTCAGGCAGCTTGTGTGTTTGCGCAGACACATGAACAATTAGAGGGAACATTGGTTGACATGTCCTTTCTTAACTACTTCTCTCTCCGTCACTCAACCCACACTTCATACTGTCTCCTTCTTTCCCCTCTCTTCATTCTCTCTTCCTCTCCCTCCCTCATTGAATCATTGCCTCTCAGATCTCGAACAGCTCATCTTCATGTCTCCTATCCGACCATTCCTCCCCTCTCACACACACAGCTCATAAACAAACATTTACATCAGATAAGCTCTTTGGTTTAAAGTGGGACTGAGCCAGAATGATGTGGAAGGAAATTGATGTAGTAGATAGACTTGCAGCCTCCATCTCTGAATGTGTAGAACGGTGTGAGTAGGAGGATTTCTGCAGGAGAAGATAAGATCGGCTCAGCTGACCGTTACCAGGTGAAAGAGGAGGATGGATGTAAGTTGAAAGGTCAAAAAAGTCACAAAAGAATGGAACTTAGCTTTCGGGCTAAATGTGGAAAAATCAGATGGACAACATGAAGAAGACAACAAAATGGAGTGCGGAGAAAAGAAAGATAAGGATGGAAAAGGAGATGAGGGGGATGAGGAAAGGAGGCAAGAGAGAAAGGGTCAGACAGGAAATGATACACTGACTTGTCCGCGGTGCGGTGCCGGCAGAAACCCTGCTGTCACAGATAGTTCTGTCTCTCTCTTCTGTTGACTTAGTGTGTAACTGGCTGTTGCGCTGCACCAGTATGTATAAGTTAGAATGGGATGGCGTTGAAATAAATATACCACCTGCACAAATGACTGAATTTGCATCTTGGATTTGTTTTTCTAGTTGTTCATTGTGAGTCTGAAGGAACGGATTTGTGTCAGATCATAGATAACAGGCTGATCATGTCTCCTGCTGCAGGGCTACCGGACAGGTCACGCCTACAGGCAGCCCATCTTCAGGGAGAAGCCGAGGCACAAGAGCGACGTGGAGATCCCTGCCACCGTCACGGCTTTTATGTTCGAGGAGGACGGCGACATCGGCGCCACACGCCTGCCATTCAAGTTCTTGCAGCAGCGGCAGCAGAGGGAGAAGACGCGCTGGCTCAACTCACCCAACAGCTACACCAAGGTCAACGTCGAGGGCGGGGAGGAGCGTTACAATAGCCGGACAACCACGGTGAGCAGTCTGATGGCTTGTTGTGTGTGTGTGTGTGTGTGTCTGTGTGTGTTGTTGGGATTTCAATTATTTTCAGATTATGGGGATTTTTTTTCTTATGGGGACGAAGGCGAATTTCTGTGACCGTTTGTCAGAAAGTGCAATTTCACTCAAATTGGACTCTGTTTGTTTAAACCTAATGCTAGACCGCCATCTACTGGCTGAATGAAGGACTACAGTGCATCAGTTACATGATTCTTGTTTATGTTCGAGGCGTTCAGATTTGCAATTAACAATAAATAAAATACAGTTAAAAGAATATACTGGTACATTTCCTTAACAAAAGGAGACACATTTTAAAAAAGATCCAAATCAAAGCAACAGATGCTGAAATATATACACCTAGATACTACAATATTCAACATTACATTGAAGGTAGTTTGTTGGCACTTCTGATCTCCCGTGATTTCTGCTTTGACAGTGGATGAAGGCAGAGGAGACAGGAACTCCGATCAGGATCGAGGACCCCAATCAGTTTGTCCCTCTCAACACGAACCCCACTGAGGTGCTGGAGAAGAGGAACAAGGTGAGTCTCAGTCAACATGACAACCTGCAAGCCAAGTTGTGGCAAACAGCTTCCACTGGTGTTCAGTCACTGTTAGCGCCTCCTGTGTCCTGTTAACACTGAGGTTTGTTCCATCCCACAACAGATCAGAGATCAGAATCGGCTTGACATGATGTCGTCAGGTCCGCGCTCACAGCACCTTGCAGGCATCCCTATTGATGAACCACGACGGGTGAGAATCAACTCTCCACGGTGGTCAGACAGATCTGTCTCTTCCCGTTTCTCTTCATCCATAGTTCTGATGCAGTTTTTTTTTTTAATAATTTTTTTATTGCAGGAACAGAAGAATCATTATGTCTATGCTGTAGATGTAATGAAACAAGCGGTTTTAGTTCCGTTTCCTTCATTGTTTAATGAGACCTTCTGACCTGTAGGGGGAGACATGTGAGCATAACTCAAACTGATACTATTATGTTGATGGTTGCAGGAGACAACAACAACAAAAAAAAAACTAATAGCAAAAGAAAGTTTACACATCTTGATGCTGACGCTTTTGTGGTTGTTGTCTTTGAAGGATCAGGTGAAGATAAAAGTTCTGGTAAATATCCACGGGTTGTTCTGATTGTTCCTGTTCTCTTGTGTTCATTTTCGTTCCTGCACATTGTGGATTTATTTGACATATTTTTGTAGCTGCTCAGAACAGAAAACACTGCATGTCTTAGTTGTTGAAGTGTTTTGGTGTTTGGACTCATGGTGGTCTTTGAGACATATTGTCTCACACAAATCTCAGCGAGGGGGCAACTGTTTTTTGTGCATGTGTGTGATTTGCTTTTTTGTCATGATATTACTTGTTTGTGTGAGTTTGTGTGTGTTGGTAGTTGCTGTGTCGCGTATTTGCTGTGTTTGTTTCTCCAGTCTGTTATAAAGCTGTTGGGGTTTGCTGACTAATTGGATGTGAAACTCAGTGATGGTGATTGGATGGTTCTGTGTGATGCTGTGGTCAACACCCTTGTTTTATCTTTGTATAAACAGCCTTAGTTTTACTGTAATGAATGACTGGCCCTCTCATATGCACAGCGTGGTTTGTGCGTTAAAGTCTGTGAGCGTGTCAGTAAGAAAGCAGTGTGTGTGTGTGTCTGTGTGTGTGTGCTCCAATGCTCACCCCTCTCCCTGTCTCCTCCCAGCCATACGTGCCCACAGAGGAGGAACAGATGGCTCCCCTGCCTCCCAACCCCTTCAGTGAGCTGTCAGAGAAGGACCTAGAGGAGTACCGCAAGAACGTGGAGAGGAGGCAACTGGGCCTCAGTGGTACGACACACACACAAACACACACACACACACACACACACACACACTTAAACAAACATACAACCCCTACCCACCAGTCCATAAATGTATGAATGTTCATAGGCATATGGACGTCATGAATTCATTCATGTTCAACCTTCGAATACAGCATGAGCCCGGTCACCCTGAGAGACATATGGACTACACACACACACACACACACACACACACACACACACACACACACACACACACACACACACACACACACACACACACACACACACACACACACACACTCACACTCATACACACACTCACCATGACCCGCACTCAGTGCCAAAAGACATGTCCATCAGTGTCAGCAGCAAATGGTCCTCACAATCTTAATGTTGGTTTCACTGCACAGTATTGCCCAGGCTTAAAATCTGATCAATAATCAATCAGTACGGCACAAATTGAAAGCAGACAGGGCGAGATGCGGCTGAGCCGTCCACAGGAATTGTGTCACTAGATTTGAGCGAGTAGCGGATCTTCAAAGATTTGTGCTTTCAGTTGGCAGTTTGTATTCGAGCACAAGCGATGTGTCAGCAGGGCCTGTGTGATCAGCCAATATGAGCCTGATATCTGTGTATATGTCAGCAGAGAGCAGCTGCAGTGCAGTTAATTGTTTTCTAGGTGTTTTACAGGCAGTGTTTCATGGATTCAACTTTGATTGTTGAATATTCAGTTTGAATATTATAACACAAGTTGAATATTCTGCGTTTAGATTTATAGGTATATGCAATATTCAGATTTACAGTTAAAAATACTATATAATTATAAAAAAAATGTATTTTAAAAGATTAAAGTTTAAAAGTTTATTTATTGCTGTAAAATATTCTGCTCCTGACATCTTTAGCTTTATCACAACCCCATAATAATCAAATCCAAGGGAGACTATAATTAGATATCAGTGTTCGGTTTGAACAAGAAGTGGAGTCTTAGTCTTTTCTTGCTCCAGTTAAGTGAAAAGACTTAACTGCAGTGATACGAGGCCCGAACACACAGGCGCTGATGTTGACGGGCAGCATCCATCTGAGCTTAAACTTAAACTCTGTGTTTCTAAAGACTCTGTGCCTCCCCCACAAATCGCGACTTGCTGATTCATTCCTGCACATCTTGAGTTTGTTGTGTTTTCCCTGTCAGCACTTTTTAAAAAAAAAAATCATCTCTATAATCCAGGATCTGCAGCACAGTCGCCTTAACTGCAGTCTCACTTAAGTTAAACATGAGGGCTTTTGTCCCCAGCTGATACCTGTATTGACTTTGTGTATGCACATAGGATACTCGATGCTAATCATATTGTGCTCCAGTGCCTCTCAGAGAGACAGGGGGAAAATCAATAGAGCAGATAGTGGATGGTGTTATCCACCATGCAACCTGATGAATGTACATGTTTATATACCTGTTTGTACATCACTATGCACATGTTCATGGATTCCTCCTAACGTTCTTATGTGCATATAAAACACAGTGTGTGTGTGTGTGTGTGTCGGGTCGGTGTGTGTGTGAGAGGCCGGTGTGACTAAGACGGCAGACCGAACAGACTGCAGGGCTTCACACCCGCCACATGAGTGGAGCCCGTTGCTATGACACTGTTGCCCCCACAGCCCCATGAATCCCCGGTGACCAATCTGGATGCAAGCTGGAGACCGTCTGGAATGGCCTGATACATGCCTGGGCGCACACACACACACACACACACACTTACTGTAGGACTATAGAGTCCTTTCTCGACATTAAGAATGTAAAAAATCATGTGTTTATTTCGAACAACATGACACAATTCATTCAGCCAACCCTACACTTTCAATTAAAACCTTCCGCTCTCAGCTTTTTGCATGCAGCTGTTATGTGTTGTGTGTTATATGTTATATGTTACATGTGTTATCTGCACACTTCACACAGAGTACATATCAACATGCTCACTGCATGGGCCAGCCTCTTGTGCGACCGCATGCTGTACACTCTCCATGAAGTAGTAGTGAGTGAGTGTGGAATGTCAGCAATGTGCAGCCAGTGTGCAACCCCGAATGTGCTAATGAACGTGTTAAAGTGATATGGGAATGTCATACATTCACACTCATTAAGCTAACTAAGCAGAGCTGCACTGTAACATTCACTGCACTTAAAAGTTGTTTTAAAAGCTGCTGCAAACATTTTTTTTATTGCCAGCGGTATGAAAGTTCTCAATGAGTTGTTCTTGCATAAAGAGCCAGGAGCCATAATGTGCGCTCTTGGTGATAATAAAAAAAACAGATGATGTTAAATGGAAAACTTGAAAAGGGATAAAGGGCACTAGAAGTCCTGAATTGAAAAATATAATGCAAGATGCCAAAATGGAGAACATGTGGTCATGAATATCTGTGACGTGGTTCTACTAAAAGCTGATGTGCACAATGATACATGTGTGTGTTGGGGGGATTAAAGCTGCTGTCCTGCTTCTCAGCACATCTGTACCGTCACTGGGAGATTACAGCTCGACAACATGTTGCAGTACACAAAGAAATGAGAAACGAGTGGTGGCGTTCAGAAACAGGAATTTGGGAATTTTTGTGGAAAAAGCAGCTGTGCATGGCCTGATTCTAACATGTGTGTTACCACTAATCTCTCAACCCCCTCACTCTGACCCCTCATCCCTCCTAAATCCTCCCATACCCCCCCCCCCTCAACCTCCCTCATCCCACTCACCCGTGCTGTCATCCCTTCACTCCTCCACCCCACCTTGCAATCCTCCCATCCACCCCACCCCCCCTCCCCTGCAGATGGCGAGCACGAGCTAACCTCCGACGACGGCTCATCTCTCTCTCAGTCTCTGTCTCTCACCCAGTCCCCGCAAAGCACTCCAGCTAAAGAAGGTATCGCTCACTCACAGACAGACCGGGAGACACTTCTCAGAATGATCCTCATTGCCGTGCTGTGTGTGTGTGTGTGTGTGTGTGTGTGTGTGTGTGTGTCTGTGCAATCTGATGCCTGTGCATGAGAGAATCAGTTTAACTGAATGAGATGAGGTTTTGTGCAGGGCTAACAATTCTTCCTGTAAAAACATATCATTTTAATATCAGCGGCACGCGTGTTCATGTTTTGCTATTTTCAAGGGCTTAGACAGGATTGACAATGTGCAGAAATATTAGAGATGATACCAGGTTGTAAACAATGACACTATGGGATTGACTTCCTGTCAGCATCGTTCCAGCGCAAACACGCAAAACCCACACAATGAGTAACAATTAACCCACGATAGCAGACTGTCTCGGGGGACCCATATTCTCTGACACCACTGTTGTGAGTTCAATCACTGTTTTAAAATCAGGTCAGTTATTGTGCAGATTTTTCTTTTCTTTTATAATGCGGAGATGAAAATAACCCAGGAAGTCGTCACTGAAGAAGATGCTGCTGTCCTGCATCTTTTTTTCTGTTCAGGTGAAATGAGGGCAGACTCTGGGTTATCAGGTCACTGGGGCTTTACGCAGTGCTGTTACGAAATATGTAGAGCACAAGGACCGTGTTACTCTGTGTGTTACTGTGTGTGTGTGTGTGTGTGTGTGTGTGTGTGTGTGTGTGTGTGTGGGAAAGGAAATTCTTTTTACATGGAATTAGTGTGTCAGAGAAAACATATAGACCAACATCAGGAGATGAGACTTAACACAGCCACAACCCTTGTAGGATTTAACTCAGCTCAGAGCTTTGTCCCTTCAGTAAATCAAGTTTATTGATCTGCTTTTGTCTGTGGTGAAAACTGAAACCCGGTTTTGACCAAACTTAATATTATAATCATGTCACATAAACGTAACATATATCACAGGTTTATTATAGTGAAAGTTGAAACAAGTTTTGCATTAAATAATCGTGAGCTTAAATAATATAGCTACTTTGATGTCAATTTTTACTTATGAAAATAAACATGATGGGTTTTTTTTAATATTTTCTAAAATATTTGTGTTCGCACAATTTTGGGTGGTTTTGTTTATTTTTGCATAAATTGACAGGTTCTTGTTTCTAGCATAAATCACAAAATAGCATTTAATTAACACAACATATATAAAATCTGCATCTGCATCTCTCCCCTTACTGCTAAATCTAATGGGATTTATTATTATACTGTGGCTGTTCGATTGTGTAAGTACATTGTGACCTACACTGAAAAGAAAGTGGAATCATTTAAACGTTTTACTTTTTAATGTTTCACGTTTTTTAATATTCAAAAAAGCATGAAATAATACAAATAACTTTCAGTATCTGATTAGATCATTTGCCAATCATTTGTTGTTTTTGCTACATTATTCAGTATGAAAGGAGCACATATTCTATTTCGCATTATTGTTAATTATACATACGTACACGTGTGTGTGTGTGAGACTGTTTCTGATTGCGATGGCAGTCTGTTCATAGGTTGTTTTGCAGCATGTGTTTTGTCATTGCTTCCTGTTCAGTCCTGACCTGTGTCATACTCCCTCCTCCCTCACTCAGAGAACCACACAGGCCTGATGAACGGCAAGGACGACCACGGCGACGTGAACGAGGAGCTCTCCAAGCGCGTGAGCCAGCTGACCACCAGCGTGGAGAGCGTGGAAATAACGGTGCGCTCTGGGGAGAAGATCGAGGAGGCCCTGACCCCCGAGAGCTCGCCCTCCAAGTCCCCCAACACCAAGAAGAAGAAGAAGTTCCGCACCCCGTCCTTCCTGAAGAAGAACAAAAAGAAGGAGAAGACAGAGGCCTGAGAAGGAAGCAGCAGCAGGAGCGAGGCAGACAGGAGCTTCTGGATGGAGGCATAAAGAGGGGCGGCAGCCACATTTTCTGTTTAATGTCTATGTTTTTATTTTGTCTGTTTTTTTGTTGTGTTTTTTTAATGTCCTTTTATGTTTTTAATTTTATTAGATTTTTTTTAACAAAGATGTTTTATGTGCAAAAAGCAGAGAAAAGGAATAGAATAAAAAAATAAATGGTATGTAACAAGAAAAGAAAGGATGTGTGGAGGAATCCTGGGTGGGTCCACAGATGGAAGCTGCAGTAGATGCGGGAGGACTTAGGCAGGTGTTGGGTGTCTATGCACCACAGCACACTAACATGACACGTAATGGCCTCGGCAGCCATTACGTGTCATTTGAGGCCATTTAGATCCTGAATAACTGGCTTTTCCCTGTTGTTGTTTCCCTGGCTGAAAAAGAGAACTTGAAACCTTGCGGCATGTTTCTTGCTTTGAAATCCAGTTTGATGAAATGTCTGTGTCTGGATTACAACCGGAATGTTTTAAAACTTCGAGTTGAAACGAAACCCCCTCTCTGTTATTTCTGCCTCTTTTTTTTTTCCCTTATGGTTTTGTTTTTACGTTCTGGTCACCTGACTCTGCATCAGGAACCGAGAGGTCACATGACATTTGAAGTCACACTGGAAAGGATTTGTGTTGATCAGTTTACTCTCTTCTTTATGTGCGGGCTTCTAAACCTCCTCCTCAGCTGATTGTGTTTGATGTGCAGATGAGTTGATGGCGTTTACAAACTGGAATAGATGGTCATGATGAAGGTCGATGGTCTGTCACGTTGCTGACACGCTGTATTTGTAGCATCTTCACGTCTTCTCTTCATCTCAACGTTTTTGCCAAACTAAACGGAAAAACTGAAAAAAAACCCCAATCTCATCTTCGTGAAGCGTCGCTGTTTGTGTCTAGTTTGTCATCTCATAAAATCTGATTGTTTTTTTTTAATCGAGCAGAAATTGGTTTTTAGTCAACTCTGTTTTGTACTCATTTCTTAGTTTTTACAGAGAATACAGAGTTACGCATGTTCTCTCTATTCGCAAGAGCTGACTGTGTTCAGTAGTATTGCCTGATGCTGAAATTATATTTTAATCTTCAGAGTACACAAATCTACATATAACATATGGAAACTGGATATGTTGGCTATAGACTTTTCACTATATATTTTTTATTTTTATTGTGCTGCACTTTTCTTGTGGTATATAACACATTTTAGCTGCAGGTGGTTTCACCGGCGAAGGAGATTGTGAAGTATTTGGTAAAAGTGGTGCAAGTAGCAAGCAGGGCATGGTGTTGGAAGGAAGTCAGGAACCAGGAAGTGAGTCGTATGAAGACAGAAAGAGAAGACTTCCATTGGTCGTTGGTGAGGAATTCTCTCCACGTCTTCACACGTGGGAAAAACAGCAAACAAAACAGTGGGAGTAGTGCATCAAACGATCTGCAGTGATTCGCTGAAATGTGAATCATGGGTCGTGGAGTGCTGATATATTTGTTTAGCGTGTTTGTGTTTTTTAAAGCCATATTGTAATTTTTTTTTTTTTATGATGATGAGACAAAGGTTGCTTTTCTCTTCTGCCTGCTCGGGCACCAAGGGCCCTCACCACACTTGTGTTAAATCTCTGCAGTGACTGCACCGCCTCCTCTCCGGCCCCCCAAACCTCTGTTTGCAGCTCCTCTGCCGCCTCGCTTCAGTCGCCATTTACTTCCCACCATACCTGGATCATTACAGGGAGCTCATGTGGACGTTTAGCTTTTATTCCAACACTCAGCCAACCTGGTCGTCAGTTCAGTCTGTGAAGCCTCCGGTGTCTGTCCGGTCAACGCCATGAGGTTGTAACTGTCAGATGACCCACAGCTGAACCCCCCCCCCCCCCCCCCCCGCAGTCTAACCAGATATACCAATGTCCCAGCGAGCAATGTGAAGTATTGGATTTGAGGGGGGGGGGGCGTCTTTAGCTGTGTTAAACGATAGCTTTTGGCTGGAGGCGAAGAGCTGAGGTCACACAGCCGAGTGATGGAGCAGGGAAAGTGTGAGTTTGGAAACGAAGGTGCATGTGTGTGTGTGTGTGTAGTAGAGACGGGGCAGGTGGGGGATGAGGACAACCTGACACTAACGCACCATGTGTTGATTATGCAGACTCTTTTATTCTTTCTTTCTTTCATACCATCTCTCTCCAAATAGTTTTTTTTCATCCTCCATTTGTATCGCAGCACATGTTCTTTTTTCTCGCAGTGTGCAGAGAGCAATAGGCTTTTTTTAATTAACCATTTTATGAGCATATGTTGCTCCCAGATGAACTGAATGTGCATTTGCATCCTTTTTATTTGCTCCTCTTCTCTTTCCGACTGTTTGCACCTCGCTTTACTAATGCCTCTGTCCACCCTTTTTTTCTGTTTAAAAAAAAAGAAAAGAAAAGAAAAGAGCGAGTTTTGCTTTGGCATGCCAGAATGAGCCAAGCTACTTTGTGACCTGTGAAAATCCTATATAAATGGTTATCTAATGGAGTTGCTTTTAGATGTATTGCTAATCAGTGTAAATTCACAAATAAAACTGTATTTTACGAAACGGAAGCTCATTTTTCATGTTTCCATCTGCGTGGTTTCAGTTCAGCATCGTCCATACACACTCACTTTACTTTACACCACCATCAAGACTCAAGCATTTATATGACAAACTGTATGTGTTCAGAGGATATGATGCCTCATGCTGCATTTTCCATCATCATTTTATAGTTGTGCAGAACAGTTTCATGCTACACATAGACACATATGTGTTTAGTGAGAAGGAGCAAACTGGTGCCTTTGTGTCTTTTTTCCATGCTGTTAAAAGATGATAATGAGTATGCTGTATGTGTGAAGAGTTCTGTCAGGAAACTGTGGCACATTTATTCACATGATGCCATACATGCAAATGAGTGATTGTAACAGGCACAGGAAACGTGGAAGCAACCATGACACAAATGGCTCTTAGCCGATTATACTCACGGGGTGTGTGTGTGTGTGTGTGTGT